>VZTY01027478.1:0-33358 GCA_013400935.1 Turnix velox
AAGGGAAGGGAGAGGAGAGGGAAAGGGGGAGGGAGGGAAAGGAGACGGAAAGGGGGAGGGAGAGAAAGAAGGAAAGGGAAAAGGAACAGGAAGTGGAAGGGGAAAGGGAAGAAAAGGGAAAAGGGAAGGCAAAAGGGGAAAAGAGAGTGAAAGAAAGGAAAAAAAGAGAAAAAAAGTAAGTCTGCTTGTTCTGACAGTGGCAGAGTCTTCCACCTGAACACAGTTTTCTCCAACTCTGCAGATTGTGGGCAGCAAACAGAAAGGAAAGACAAATCTCTTGTACTCCTGTAGCTACTGTTTCTGTAGTGTGTAACTGACATCCTCATATCACTTTAGATCTGGCCACTCCAGAGGACCGATGAAGAGCTCTAAGCACTAAGTGATGGTACATCAGGAGGGTACCATCATCAGCTCAACAGCTTGAGTTGGAAGAAGGATTGGTGCAGGAGGAAGAACTTCTTGGCATCCTCCTCTGATCCCATATGTGCTTGAATTTCAACACTGGTGTCCCTGCTATGTGGTCATAGGACTGAAAAGATCACCTTTCTTTCCCTGTCTGAGGCCTGAATAAGAGTTTTCAGCAGAAACATCTGTGTCAGTCACATTTCCTCCATCACAGCACTTCTCTGTCTATGTTTTGAGTTTCTTTCTCAGAGAACCAACCTTAAAATCAGGACTGAAGTAGGCCTGAGGACCCAATTCTAACTTTAGATTAAACCAATGCAGGACTCGGCATCATCTGCGGGTTCCCTTGAGGGAAAAACTAACACAGAAACATGACTTTGCCTCCTGTACACCATTAGGCTCACCAGAGAAATAAAACCATATGCCTTTGCCTGTTAGCAGAGAAGTCTGGACTGTGTGGTTGTGACACACAAACGTAATGGTCTCAGGAAATAAAATGTTCTTTTCTGTGGAATAAAACCCTCAATCAATGTCAAATCCAACCCAAGCACCCCCATGGTCAAGGACGGGTGGAGACATGTTTGTCATGGCCACTTAGCAATGCTGTTTCAAATAATAGCTTTTTTTTTCTTTTCTTCCAGGTATTGTGCACTGCAAGATCTGGATGAAGGAAGGTAGTGATGGTCGCTCACTTTGTGGGTAAAGCTCTTGGCCCCAGAGCATTAAAATGTCCAGGAGAGGATGCTCCAAGCCTATATATATCTCCAGCTCCAGGTAAAACTAAGCCCAAATTTCCTCAATCCTGTGTTAGTGTTACTAAAAAAAAAACCCCTTTAAATTAGGTCCCAAATTCCTGTGATCCTCCCAGTGCTGGGCAAGGATGAATAGCTTTCAGTAACAGCCCCGGATTTGGTGGTGTGTGGAGATTTATTCCCTGATCTTTTGCCCATCAAATCTTTTTCTGATCTTAATTGTCAATCACATCGTATGATTTCTCCAGAGAAATGAAAATAGCAGCTATTTGTCTTGAAAATCCCTCCTTTGATGTCAGAATTCCAGGAAATAAAACACCTTTATAGTTATGGGATCCAGACCTGTCTGACTGGGATGCATTTCCATCGAGACTTGTGTGTTTGTTGATTTGGGTTTTAAGATGTTCTGCTCTTTTTATGGGGATTCACAATGGGGTAATCATGGCACATATATTTTTTTGCAAGAGCTAAAAACAGGGTCATTTGCTCCAGGGACCATTTTGATGGAAGCAGGTAGGGAGGGGGCTTCCAGGGCAGTGATCCTAAGCCCAAACAATGCTGAAATAAGGGCCTGGAGGTCCACACCCACTCACGTGTTGGCTCTTTCCCTTCAGGAACTTAAGATGTGTTTTCTAACAGGTTGTACATCAAAGATTTTGGTGATACCTGGAGCTTTTCTCCACCCAAAGCTGTCAGGCACAACCTCTGCCTTGAATACCAAACCTCTATTGATGGGTTGGTCCTCATCACCGTTCTAGACCACCCTTAGATTAAGAGTTAGCTGTACAACAGCAACATCATCTTCTCCAACACCTTAGCAATGGCAGCATCTATTAATTTCTTCCAGCTGAGAATTGGAGAAGATCCTATTTTTCACAAAGCTCTGTCTTTTAGATTGTCTCTTAGTCATGGGGATCAGACAACCACCATTGCAGAGTATTTCCACCTCCATCTGGAGAAGCTGATTCTAAGGAAGGCCAAATTAGCATCTCAATTTGGTAAATATCATGAGAGTGATGGAAAGGTTAATTAAGAAAAATGTGGTCACTTCAACCTCACTGTTTTTCCATTGTTTTCAAGACTTTGGGATTAAACATGGTCCCATGACCTGGGGGTGGGATCCTTTTTGGTCTTTGTCTTAAGAACTGTTTCCCATCTATGCTGGCTGGGTGGGAGTGTGGGTCTGCCATGATGGTTTCAAATGGGAAAGAGTTAATTTTCCTTCTAGTGATTTCTATGAATTACAGAATTGGTTGGAAGGGACCTTCAGAGTTCATCTTCCCTTCCATAAGAGGGTCACCCAGAACAGGTTACACAGGAACAAGATTGGGCTGGAACATCTCCAGAGAAGGAGACTCCACCATGTCTCTGGGCAGGCTGTTCCAGTGTTGAAAGGAATATCAATAATACATACTGGTTTTTTATCCTCACCCCCTCCCCAGCTCTTTGGGTAGAAAAAGGGAGGAGTGAGGGTCTAATTGCTTCTAGTTGCCACTTCGGGTTAAAATCATGACAAAGGCATGACAGAGGTTTATATATTGATTCATAATTCCTGCTGCTGTCTGCTCACCTTTTTCTTCCTACAGCCAGGCTCCCATGATCCTTCCCAAGATGCCACTTATAATTTACTGGACACTGTTTATTTTTTTCTAATTCCCAGTCTTTAGGCATCTTTCCTTCTCCTCCTTACAGCTGAAACTTTGGGTTTCCATTGTTTTTTTCCTCATAGATCCCTCTGCTCCCTTGTTGTGGCCGACTTGGCTGTGAATCCCACTTCCCCTTTTCTTTCCTCAGACTCTCACAACCCCACCACCATCTACCATTAAAAAAATGGAAAGAAAAAATTAATTACAGGACAAATTCCCCTCCCTGGCTTTGCACCATGGATCACCTTTCCTCCTTTCCCTCTCCAAAACCTCTGGTGTCTTCTCAGATTAGCAGGCTATTTCTCCTATTCCTTTTTTTTTAATTTTTTCATTCTTTTTTTTTCCCCATTCCACCGGCAATTAATCAATCAACCTGGCAACTTGGGGCCAATCAAAAAATAATAAAGAAAAAGAAGAAGTAACTGGAAGAGAAATTTGCTCTCACTCCCATGACATGTCTGCTCCACACTCAAACCTCTCCAAAAGCAAAGGGCTCCGGGATATAAAATGCCTTGATAAAAAGCCCCCTGTTGCTGAGAGCCTGGCAGGTAGCTGGAGGAGGTGACAACACTGTTTTCAAAGTCAGCATTCCCAAGATGACAGCTTTAACGAAGAGGAAGCTGATTTATTGCTGGGACAACACTGTCCCCTCAAGGAAAGCCAACAAGAGTCATTAGCACTTCATATATTTGAGTGAGAGATGTTTGTTCTGACAGGACAACCTCATGAGGGCTTCTGGGGGTTGTAGTTCAGCTTCATGCACAGTCAGGTGTCAGCACAGGGGATGAGCAGATGCCAAGGGGTCAGGAAATATCTCATGGGTACTTGGTTTCCATCTCACTCCCAACTGAAGGATACTGAAGCTATTCCTGGCAAAATCTGGGATGTAGCCACCCCATCCACACAGCCAGGCCCTAGTACTGAACTTCTGGAGATTTTCTCACATTTTTTTCAAGTTTTAAGTGTGTCATGCCCCGGAGTTTGGGTTCAGCCCATCAAAGAGGGAACAGGCTGCCCAGAGAGGTTGTGGATGCCCCCTCCCTGGAGGGTGAGGGATGAGGCATTGAGCAACGGGGTCCAGTGGGAGGTATCTCTGCCTATGGCAGGGGGGGTGGAACTCGATGATCTTTAAGGTCCCTTCCAACCCAAATCATTCTATGATTCTATGTGTCAAGGACACACTTAGAGTAGGATGCTCTGGTAGGTCTTTGGTTCCCTGCCTTGGGGCCGGATGCAGAGCTGAAACACCAAGAGCACCAATTCCCTCACTGTAGGAAGGAATTCACATTGGAAGAACAAAAAGGTTAAATGCTGTGTTTGCAACTGTAGGAGTTGTTTCCTGGTCATTATTCTCTGAGAACCAGTAATGATTTCTATCACATAATACTATGAATCTGAAGTTAATCTTTAAATGGTTGGAACTAGGTGATCTTTAAGGTCCCTTCTAACCCAAACCATGCTATGATTCTGTGATTTTTCACAGATTCACATTTATTAACTCTCAGCAAAGAGCCTCATGGGATGGCTAAGAACAAAGCTGAATAGTAACTGCCTGTAGCCTACAAATTGAGCACCCTGTGGTGAACACCCTGTTGGACCTTATGGTACCTTACCCATTGCTGTTGGAATTTTGGAGAACACCTCCATTCAGTTTGGCTTATGTACTCTGCAGACTCCCAAGTTCTGCAGGAGAACATCTGGTTTGCTGCATGTCAAGTTGCTCAGTAGTTTTGCAAGAAGTCTACAGCAAATGAATCCCAGAGCTTTCCTTCTCCTGGTCTGGAATCCAAGAGTAGATTTTCAAAATTGAACCCAATCTTATGCAGAGAAACCCAATTCAAACCTGTCCGGCCCTGAGCTCTTTAAGAATTCATTTGGTTTCATTTGGATGTTCTTGAACTAATATTTCTTCACAGAAGCAACTCCTCTCCTGGTGCAGAGTCCAGAAGGAAATTTGATTCAATATGATCGCGCAGTTTGTCAGTACATCTGGTGAGTAATAGACAATTTTATAGGCCTCAACTTGGGAGTCCATGATTGGCCACCAAGAGAGCTTTCTGAGCTTTTTATTTCATTCTTATGATTCCTTGATGAAAGTCATGAGCTAGAGAGATAGACTTGGCTTGGAACTCTGCAACTGGAAGGCAATGAGAAGTGCATCTCCTCTCTGCTGTGGGGCAGAAGCTCCCTGAGAAGCTTGGAAAGGCTGAACTGAGATGTTTTAGATACGTGTTGTTGCTCCCTCTCCTCGGTTGCTCCTCCCTCCTTTTCCCCTGGGTGGAAAAGCTGCTGTGGTGGGTTTTGGGAACAGGGTTACCACTTTGGCACAGCTGTAGGATACATTTGAGATGACACAGTGCAGGACAGTCTGCTGTTTAATAAGAACTTCATTGCCCATGTCCCCAAGAGGACCACAGAGCCCAGATTAATGCTGTGAGCAGCAATTTCCAGTTCCAAATGAAGATGTGATTCCCCAGCCAAGAGTTACCTCCATCCTTCTGCTGGGTGTTGACAATCAGATCGCAGGAACCCATGAAGGAACCCCGGTGAAACAACAAACTCCCTCAGCAGGGCCCAGATCAAACTCTCTGTTAACTGGATCCCAAACACGTTTAAAATTTATCTCTGATAGTTATGACAGGGAGCAGCAGTTGGGAAGGAGAACAGCCAAAGGCACAGCATGGAGCCGTGTGGTGGTGACACGTGCTCTGGTGTCATGTTCTCTGGCTTCAGGCAGGTTGGGACTGAAAATATGACCTCCCATTTCATGAGCAGGGAAAAAAAAAAAAAAAAAAAGACATCCACATCGCTCTGATGTAGTTAAAGATGCCCCTGCTCACTGCAGGAAGGTTGGACTAGATGGTCTTTAAAGGTCCCTTCCATCTGAACACATCCCATGATTCTATTCTACGATCAACTTTTTAGACTTGAAAACAAAGTGCAAACCTTTAAAAGCAATGCAGTGGGAAAGGAAATGGATTCAGCACATGCTGATGTGTGCTACCAAGGCAGGCGTGTCACCAAAGCTCATTCCTGACAACACCTACCTCCATACCTTGACTCTAGTACAAATGACACCAGGAGACACAAGCCAGCACAGGTTGAGGAGGTAAATTAGAAAACCAGAAAAGGAGGGAGTATGGAGGGAGAATATGAAGTCATCTGTGCTGACAGTATGTTAGGTGCTCACATTAGGACAAAGAACAAAGCCATCCACCCTAGTGAATAATTCCTAATGGGTAAGGAGTAGTGTTATTCTAGTTAATGCTCTGAATGGCCATAATCTGGGTTGGAGCCTTCTAGAGGACAAATTCTTCTCAATTGCACCCCTGTCACTGTCACAAGAGTGACTCCAGGGATGAATTTGTTTATGAAAAGCTAAGGTAGCAAGTGGGACAAAGAGTTCAGAGTCCTGCTTAAAAAAAATAACCTCAGGTTTTTCTGCAGAGCAGACCAGGTATCTGAGCAATAAAGATCATCACAGCTTTAATTGCTTTCCCATATACCAGCACCATGCATAATAAACAAGGGGGATTTTTTTTCCCCATAATTAGGAGAGGAAAACCCAATGCTGGTGTTTTTCTGATTTATTTTCTTAGCGCCTAAGCTATGAGATCAGGGTGGAGACACTCATTAGGTGAGGAAAACAGGGAGAACATCTATACCATTTCTCACCTTCCCCACTTAAAATCCAGTAAAACATAAGGGTACGGAAAAATACCATATTTTTAAAGGCACTGGATGAGCTTCAGCAGCTGCTGTTTATTGAACTTTCCACGGCTTGTTTCCACTTACTGTAAGGTGTCCAGAAGCTACAGCAACACAGCAGTAATCTCCCAGTGTCTAAGAAAGCTTTTCATCATCTGTGAAGGCATTACAGTAGAGTAGATAAATCCTGGCCCAAACCTCTAGATGGTGGCTCGACCTTCCCTTCCCTTCCCTTCCCTTCCCTTCCCCGCTCAGCTGGGCATTCTTAACCTGCAGATTTATTTTGTGAGCGAAAAACAAACTCACTCCAGGATCTGATTTTGGAGAGGTGCCAGGGAAGGTTTCCCCTGTTCTCCATCCTCTGGGCAAGGGGAGCTGCAATGCCCTGCACAAGGAGAAACTTAGGAGAGAAATAGAGAAACACCACCTATCTAAAAGGGTTTCAGGGGGATGGAGGCTGGCTCTTCTCAGTGACCTCCAATGATAGGACATGAGGCAATGGGTGCAAGAACACAAGAAGTTCTACATAAATATGAGAAAAAGCTTTGTAAGAGTGAGAGTGAAAGAAGAGTGGTACAGGCTGCCCAGAGAGGGTATGGAGTCTCCTTCTCTGGAGACATTCAAACCCCATCTGGACACCTTCCTGTGTGACCTAGTCTTGGTGTTCCTGGATGATGGGACTCAATGATATTGTGAGTTCCTTTCCAATCCCTGATATTCTGTGATTCTATGACCTCAGTTCAGCCCTCTCAAGCTTCCCAGGGAGGGAATATGCAGGATGTCCCTGCTCAATGCAGGGGGTTGGACTAGATGGCCTTGATGTCCCTTCCAACTCAATATTTCCTATGGTTCCATGGTTCTGTGGGGCATCCAACTCATCAGTACTGCCCACCAAGAGCTAGGGTTTGCCCAGGGTTGCTTCAACAGCAAGCAGAAGGGCTGCTGACCCAAGTGCTCAGCCTCAGCTACTGAATTCAGAGGCTGCCTGTATGCTGACATTTTAACTGCATGGTCCCTTCCCTGCACACGATCCGGCGCGAGGGAATAACAGGATGTATTAACGTCATCTTAGATAATCATATTCTTCTCAGAGCGGCCTTTTCTGGCACGGCCTGGCCCTCTGTGGGAGAACTCTATCCCCCATCACTCCAGCTTTAGCTCCGCACTTGAAAGCAATCCATTTGGGCCATTAAAATGACTTGTGAAATGTGGGATAGTTATCAAGTAATTAGGACCACATTTCCTCCCTCTGCCTGCCCTGAGCTCTGCACCGTGGGCTCAGTTCAGCTTCTCTTCACCTTTGCCTGTGACAAACCAACATGGGCACCACCTTTCTAGATGGTGCTTGTCCTCCCTTCCCTTCCCCTCCTTGCTCAGCTGGGCATTCTCAACTTGCAGATGTGTTTTGTGAGCAAAAAAATCCAGCAACCCACAAGAGGATGCAAGCGTGGAGAGGGGACAAGGTTTCCCCTGTTCTCCATCCTCTGTGCAAGGGGAGATGCAGTGCCTCTCTGCCTCTCTGCCCCCAGCCCCATGAGATAGCTGCAGTTCAAAGCACTTCCCAGGACTTGGACTCCCGTGGCTGAAAGGGCTTCCCAGGACTTGGTCTTCCATGGCCAAGAGTGAAGCTCTTGGAAAAATCTGCTGATACATAAAAGAGCCAAATGTCCCCTGTCCCATCCCCGTCTCCCTCCCACTCCCCCATGAGGTAGGGATGGATTATCATGGGGCTTGAAAAAGATGGCTCAGTATCAGGATTTGGGATACTGCTGGAGTTCCCTCTGGATGTATCTCAAAGCCCTCTGCTCCAGGCTTTCTGTTTGAAAGTGCAGCTTGTGGGGCTGGCACCCCGTTAAGGTCTTCAGAGTGGTTGGAGATGAAGAATACCCCTCCTCACCCCCACACTTTCCCAGAATGGAGGGACCTGGGCTGGAGCCACTTTCTGAAACCCTCATTGAGGCTGAATTCTTGGCCAAGGAGAGCCCTACTGGGTGTGCTCCTCACCGCCCCCCCCTGCTTCATTTCTGCCTCCTGGCCTTTGGAACATCAGTTTGTCATGGAAAGCAGCAGGGCTGAGGACACCGAGTCCCAGAAGCACCTGGCTGAAGCCACTGAACCATCAGCTGGGAATGAGTCATGTTTGCAACCCAAGCCCAGGAAAGGCAGCCAGATCCCTCTGCACACCACTGAAATAGATTGTAATGAACTGACTGATTAAAGGCTCTGGCAAAATCCTAGTGAAAGAGAGTGGTTTGCAGGGGGATGCAAGGAGAAGGGCTATTATTAGAAGAGCTATTTATTTTTTCAGGTAGCAATCTCACTCTCTCACGTGCTCTCTCTAATGTTGGCAAGATGGTTCCTGCCCCTGGCACACAGGCTCTTTGGGATCCAAGGGTGTGACTGGAGATGAGGGATGAGCTGTGGGATGCATGTGCTAACAGTCATTTGGTGGGAAGGGGAGGAACTGCACCCATCAGTTTGTCCTGACTGGAGGCAGCCCAAGGCTGAGAATTGTCACTCCATGTCTCTCACCAAGGAGTGGCTGCTACTGAGGGCTGCAAAACTGGACTGAAACATCTCACATGGGATAACAGTTGGAAATATAAAAGGTATTGGGTTAGAAAGGACCTCCCAAGGCCATCAAGTCCAACCCCCTGCAATGAGCAGGGACATCTTGCACTAAATGAGGTTGCTCAAGAGCCTCAGCAAGCCTGGCCTTGGATGTCTCCAGGGATGGAGCCTCCACCACCTCTCAGGGCAACCTTCCAGTGTCTCACCACCATAATCTGGAGCATTGGACCAGGTGACTTCCTGGAAGACAGACCTCTCCCAGTCTGGGATAGTCCTCATAAGCTGGAGGGGAGATAGGAGTCTGTTTGCCCAGTGGATTTCTGCTCTGTGGTCACCAGGCATGGAGAATTTGATGCTGCCATCTAAATACTTGCTCAGAAAACCGTGTTCTGCAGAAACCTCAGCTTCACACTGCTGGAGGAGGAGTGGAAAATATGACCCCGGTGCAACCTAAAAATTAACAACACAGCAGCTTATTTTTAGGAATTTAATTGCTCAGAAGCTGGAATTTCACTCAAGGCTCAAGCTATGGAGGGGAAGGAGGACATTTGAATGGCCTTCACAGCTCCTGGGATGAACCCTGGTACCTCTCAGCTCCTTGGTGGTGGTGGAGACATGTCTAGACACTCTGGGAAGCATTCAGTCAGGAGAGAGAAGAATGGGTCCTGCTGTTAGGAACAATGCAACAGGAACAAAACAGCCCATTTTTATTCTCTGCAGCTGTCTTTTAAAAAGGACTATTAGGTCACTGAAAGTTTTATAGTTAGAGCAAAAAATAACTCAAAAAAAACCAACAAAAAATTGGAAACGAAGCTGTATCTATTTTGGGGAAATTGTTTGGGGTTTGTTTTTTTTTTTTAACTTTTAATAGGTTTCCCTTTCAACTCTTTCCCAGCTGATTTTTTTTTTTTTTTCTCTTTGAGTTCTGTGATTATTAATGTGATTTTTTATGGCTGTAGCACTAATGTGCTTGGAAAAAGCTCATTTGAGAACCATGTTTTTTGGATTATAAAATATCTGAAAGTAATTTTTTACTTTTCTCTGGCCAACAGTTGCCCACTTTTCCCAAGCAGACATTATTCCATGCCATTGGACCAAAGCTGTGAGGATTAGCAGGAGATGCCTGTTGCAGTGTCATCATTGCTTCTACCATAGAGGTGTCTTCATGTTTCTGCACCAGATGATGTTTGGGGAGAAGGAAATCCAAGGACCACACTGGTCCTGGAGGACTTGCTTCCATTCATTGAGACATTGAGGGTTTTCTGGTGTCACTAAAATACCTCAATTGGGTGGTTTTTTGCTGTTCAAAAGGGGAGTTCTGGAAAGAGCTGTTGAGAGGCATAGATGTGGTTTGTCTCTCTGGAGCGTGATGTTGTGGTGGTGCAGATTGACCAACTCACTTTGGAACAGACCTGTGGTGTTCCCAGCAAGCTGTGCCAGCCAAACTGTCCTCTAGGTGGACCTCCATCATTGCTGGAGGGATGAAGAGGTAGTTCGGTGCCATATAACTCCACAACAAGAAAAACCACAGCCAACACACAGTCAGGCCTCTGGGAAAGAGATCTGGTGATTTTAAAATACTCAAAGCAGGCAACTCCAAGCCAACATTGTGCTTCCTGGACTGCTCAGCTCAAGGGCATGCAAACTGTGTTCTGTTGCTGGGTTTAGGTGGGCCCTGTTGTTTCCAAATTGGGTTAGAATCAATGCTGCCCAGTGTCATTGGCTTCATTTTCAGCAAAGGAATCATAGAATGGTTTGGGTTAGAAGGGACCTTCAAGATCATCTAGTTCCACCCCCCCTGCCATGGGACACCTCCTACTACACCAGGTTGCTCAATGCCTCATCCAACCTGGCCTTAAACACCTCCAGGGAGGGGGCATCCACAACATCTCTGGACAACCTCTTCCAGTGTCTCACTTCCCACCTAGAAGAAATGCATAACAGGAGCCCAAAGGCAGATTCCCATCACTACAACAGTCTTAATCTTCCCAGAAGCAAATACTAGGGTACCCCAGAAGCAAATGCTAGGGTACCCCAAAAGCTCAGAAACCAACAGCTAAAAATGAGACTTTCCCACTTACCATTACAAAAAAAAATCACCTGTGAGTTTATAGCAGTTGTAGATCCAGAGGCCTTTCTCATCTCCAAATGGTGCTTCCCAGTTGTGTGGAGTTGGCAGTGCCATGGTATGAACTTCAGAAATAGGAATTGATGTCATCTGTAGCAACCATCTTTCATCCTTCTAGGTCTCATCTTCCTTCCTTCCTGCCTTCCTTCCTTCCTTCCTTCCTTCCTTCTTTTCTTCCTTCCTTCCTTCCTAGCTTTGCATGCTTTGACAGAAGGAAAAGAAAAACACAAGTCAAACAAATTCCAGCTGCAGAGCTTTGAATCTCTCCTTGAGTTTACTGAAAAGTTTCTGAGAAAGAGGAAAAGCCCAACTATTCCCTTATGCTCCTAGGTCCATCTTGTCTACCTGCCTGGTGTGATCAATGCCCATTGACCTCCAGTTGGTCTTTGGTGCAAAACTCTACTCTCTGGAGCATGAATTAATTCTTCTTTTTTCTTAAAAAATCTAATACCAGCAAATCCTTGAGCAGATGCCCACGGAGAGGTTAATATGGAGAAATTGCTTTTACATCTCAACGTACTGGATCATCCTTTGTTATGGCAACGAAACTTGTTATTCCTTGTTTCCTCTGGTCTTTTATACACATCATAGTCATCGGGGCTTCAATCCAGCTCACAATAAACATTCAAAAACATCAGGATTTTAGAACTTACTTGTGCAACTGGTAAGAACATTAAAAAAAAGAGAGGAAAGAAGAAAACCCATCAAAAAAGAGAGTCTCAGAAGGAGAGGAACTCTAGCCTGAGGAGAAACCTTGTGCATCTAAAGAAATTGTACCTGAGACTTTGGTTGGGGAAGAGCAAGTTGGAAGGGTCCTTAAAGATCATCTAATTCCAATGCCCCCTGCCATGGGCAGGGACACTTCCCACTACACCAGGTTGCTCAGTGGCCTTAAACATCTCCAGGGAGGGGGTATCCACAACCTGTCTGGGCAACCTCTTCCAGTGTCTCACCATCCTCACAGTGGAGAATTTCTTTCTTCTCTCAAGCCTAAATCTCCCCTCTTCCAATTTGCATCCATTATTCCTAGTCCTGCCATCCTGGACCCTATTAAAAAGTCCTACCCCAGCATTTATGTAGCTTCCTTCGGGTATTGATAAGCTACTACGAAGTCACCTCTGAGCCTTCTCCAGGATGAACTTCTCCTCCAGACATCTAGAGGTCTTCTCTAGCCTGCATGATCCTGTGCATCTGCAGTCCACAGGTTGGCAGAGTAGGGGCTCCTAAGTGAGGAAATGGTGCCTGGTTTTGATCCAAAGCAATAAATCTTTCCTCACAGAGGTTACTCTACACTTGGACCAGGCTTTTGGAAAGATTTGCCAAGGCTCAGGGACAAGGTTCAGAGGAAATGTTGAAACCAGGTGTGCTGGGCCTTGTGGAAGCTTTGCTGCAAAGCCCATGTACATCACCAGGAGGTCTCTTACCTTCAATGTTGCTTTGAGATGGGGCTGAATGATCATGATAGAGCACGTGCTGTCATTTTTTCTAGCAAATTCATTGAGTATCACCTTCAGAGGAGCTTTGTGTCTCAAGTTACCTCTTTGAAACCTCTGCTGGAATAAAGAAACCATGGAAAACACACACAGAAAGCACATCATAGACCCTTGGATAGAGAAACCACCTTTTCCACTGTGCAATCATATCACACCTTGAAGAGTAGGAAGGGACCTTCAAAGATCATCTAGGCCAAGAAGCCGTGTAGGGGATCAGAAATCCTGGCCAAGACAGGATGACATCCCCCACATCTGCCCTATTCAGTCCCAATAAAACCTCATTACTCCCTCTTTTGTTATTTTATTCTGCTTGGACCTGAGGTGTTTGGCTTTCACCAGCACCATTTGTAGCATCCTCTCAGTTTTTTGGGTGAGGAAAAAACCCAGAGCAGTGCTTTTAAAAATAGGTTGGGTCCCAGCATTTATTTTTGTAGGCCGTTTCAAAACACATCATTCCTTTTTAGAGAAATGGGGACAGAAGACGACAATCTGCTCCTTTTCATCTGTGCTTTAAATTTTGCTGAGGGGGACAGAACTTTTCTAAAGAAAGCAAATTTGGAGGTAAATAAACAGAAGACCAGCCATTCAGAGCAGTGACAATCAACCTCCTTGGCACCAAAGTGTCAGCTCATCCTAGATTTTGTCTTCCCTCTGTCAAATGTCACTTTTAGAAGTTAACTAGATGCAAGCTGGGCCATTTGATATTTAAAATTGATGTATTTTTTATAATTAAGAGGAAATATGAGCTTGCTGGGCTGTTATCTCCCAATTGATGGATGCTCTTCTGCAGTTGTACCCATAGATTGACACTATGGATTAATTTTTCATAATGAAGAGGAAATATGGGCTTACTGGGCTGTTTGATATCTTCCAATTGATGGATGCTCTTCTGCAATTGTACCCATAGATTAACACTATCCCTGAAAGTCACCTTTGGTCTCCTGGGCATCAAGGCCCTCCTGAGAGCACAGCCAGAAAAAAGAAAAAGAGGTGGAGCTGTACTTTCCCTGAGGGGAGTTGAAGCATATTCTGAATTGATTTGAAACCAATCCAGTCAAAAGAATGAAATATTTCCCCAATCTGGTCAAACTGGCTAAAATGAAGTGTTTCATTTCAGGTTCATCTCCCACCACCCTTCAAAATAAAACAGAAAGAAAAAGGGAAAACAAGAAAGGGGAAGGAGGGACATAAAAAGAAGAAAACTGCAGGTTCCCAGCACAGTCACATTTCTTCCCTATGGGAAACAGTAAATCTGTAGAAGTGGCAAATTTCCTTGAAAAAACCTTTCTCAGTGGCACTTCTTCACTGGGCACAATCTCCTCTGGTGTAGAGACTTCCCAGGAATTATAGAGCAGGTGCTTCTTGTATCTGTCCATAATTTTTGTTTCCCAAAATCCACTACAAGGCAGTAAAAAAGACTTTTCCACTGTGAGGGTGACAAAACAGTGGCACAGGTTGCCCAGAGATGTTGTGGAGTCTCCTTCTCTGGAGAGATTTAAACTCTGTCTGGACTTGTTCCTGTGTGATCTGATCTAGGTGTTCCTGCTCTGGCAGGGGGATTGGGTTAGATGATCTCTTGAGGTCCTTTCTAATCCTTGACATTCTGTGATTCATCCTTGGATATTACAAGCCCTGAGATCATGCAATACCTTAAAGAGGATTCCATCAAACACTGACCTGACCATCCCATCCCTTTTCTAGGATTTCCACAAAAAAGTAATGTATGCATGTACATAGATGACAAAAATGGGTGTGAATGTGTACAATCCCATTTTTTATTGTTAGAAAAAAAACATCTTTGGAGAGTATTCATGGGCCAAGCAGGGCTTGCACTGCATTAAGGCATCTTACATGGATCCATAACCAAGTGCTGAAATACAGCCAGGCATGACAGCAACTCTTGAAGGTCCTGGAAAAGAGGAGGAAAACCTAAGGCATTTTCCTCTTCCCCAACTGTTTGCAGCACCGCCTTAATATCTTTCCCATACTTGCTCTGACACTGCCTGCAAAACGCCTCACAGTTAAGAGACCTAAGTTCCCTGCAGCAAGCTAAAACACTGAAAAATTATAAATTAGATTTTTTCTTTTTTTAGAGGATTTCTTGCTCCACAAGCAGTAGAGGTGAATTGCTAAATGCTTTCCCCAGCAGCTCCAAGGGATGCTCTGGGGAAGCAGTGAGCAGGTGAGGGAGGGCATCCCTCAGCCACCCTTTTCTCCTCCTCCACAAGAAAGCTGGCTTTGGGCAGCAAATCCCTTTCCAGGGCTTTCCACCTTGCACCAGCTCAGCAAGGAGTTGGGCAAGGAGATGTTTGGGGAACAGAGGGTGTAAAGGGGATGCAATGCAACTCTGTGTGTTTATTTCTGAACACAAATCCAAGCAAATCCATCCCTGGCCATTTGGGAAGATGAATAAAATCTACCAGCTCGAGCCATCTTGCAGGATTTCCCCTTGAAATGAAATGTTTTTAATAAAACTTTGGGTTTGGTTTATTGTTTTTTTGGGTTTTTTTTAAATACACATATATATCAAAGTTCAAATAAATCTTTCCTATAATCAGAAGAATGCAGAGAATTGTGGAAAAGCTTAGAAGGGGTCACTTCTGACTGGCCCCTGCCCCTTAAACCAGTTTGATGTCCTGTAATTTACAGCCGTGTGAAGCCCAGCTCTTCTGCATCCAGCTTGGTTATTACTGCTGTAATGATGTTTAACTGCTGACAAATGGAGTACAGGTGCCATGCCCACTTAAAACAAGTAAAAGAAAAAAAGCCTGTCATTCTTATGTCATTTGGTTGCTTTTCAAAAGATTTTTTTTTTTAAATGCTTCAATTCCCTCAAGCAAAGAGATTAAGGAACATCGTGGCCTCTCAAGGCCATGGCAGGGCAGGTTTGGATGTTGGAAGGAAGTTCTTCACCAAGAAGGTGGTGAGACACTGGCCAAGGTTGCCCAGAGAAATGGTGGAGGCTGCATCCCTGGAGACATCCATGGTCAGGCTTGCTGAGGTTCTGAGCAACCCAGTCACTGCAGGTGACCTTTGAAGGTCCCTTCCAACCTTGATTCTATGTTCTGGCAAAAGAAGATGCTCTCAGATGCCTTCTGAAGCTCAAGGTAGTATTTATATGTATTTTAGTATAAATGTATTTTAGTATATGTGCCTAGAGAAGGTTTAGATTAGACATTAGGAAGAAATTGTTCACTGTGAGTGTTGTGAGGCACTGGAAAAGGTTGCCCATGGAAGTGGTGGAGGCTTCATCCCTGAGACAATCCATGGCCAGGCTTGCTGAGGCTCTGAGCAACCTCATCTAGTGCAAGATAACCCTACTTACTGCAGGGTGTTGAATTAGGTGACTTCTGAAGGTCCCTTCCAACCCTGTGATTCTATGAAGCATGTTTGTAGAAGCCCCACTTCTCTTTGATGCATCAACCCTGCACAGCAGAGGGGAGAGAGGGGTTTTCTTTCACTTGCAGCTTAGTTTCTCTTTTTTTTTTTTCTTTTTTTTTTCCCCCCGCTAATTATGGAATTTCTCATTAAAATAACAAGAAGGCACTGCTGGCTGAGATTCCAGCACATGTTTTCACTTAGGGAAGCCAATGGGAACCGTATGCTTTCTCCCTTCTTCCATGTCCCATGCAGCAGTGGCAACGCAGACACCAGGCACGAGCATCCCTGCCCTACTCCACCAGCCCCTTTGGCCAAGCCTTAGGAGAGGACACTCCTCCCCTAAAGGCTCACACTGGGCACACAAGGGGATGCCTCATCCACCAATCTTAAAATTTCTAAAAAGAATCTTTTAAAACTTTTAAAAGAAGCCATGCCAGGTTTCAAACCTGATTTTTCACTCATTTCCCCTCTTAGGTCTTTCTCCCCTCTTCTTCCTCTCCCTCCTCCTCGTCTTGCTATGATTTTTTTAAATATTCCTCAGGGCAAAACGAACTCCACGTCGACCTGGGGCAGTTATTTATAAACTCCTTGGATGCCAAATCACCAGGAACAATCATTTCCCTTCAGTTTACAGGAACATTCAAAGTTCTCCGCAACATATTTTCGACATCACTCACCCCTTTGAAGATGGGTCCAAGCTTTTGTTCCTGTTTATTGACAGGAAGTTGTTTTCCATTGCTCAAATCAGGAGGGAGATGATGATGAGAAGAAAAGGGGGCAGGGGAGAAGATAAGGGGTTTATCAAGTACTTAAAGCTCTACCTGAAAAACCTGACTTCTCATTCCTGGAATGTTTTTGTCACCACCCAACCCTGCTTTTCTTTCTCAAGCAGGAAAAACATCATCACAGCTTAAAACAATGGGTAAATTAGAGAAAGTCTGGATGAAGACAGGTGAGAGGGGAGGTGAAACTTTTTCCATTGCAGTTAGAGAAGAAGAGACTGGTTTTGGGGCACTTCTCGGCCTTGGAGGAGGGGAGTGAAGCACAATCCCATCGCTCTGCTCCCCCACTTTGTCACAGGGAGACACCCCACATCTGGATCATCCCTTTCACAACCTGGTGGCTTAGGAGAAATTGTGACTCATGGTGAGGAGGATGAGGAATGGGGAGGGTGGCTGAATCACTCTGGGGCATGGATTGCTATCCTCAGCTCTAGGGTCTCACAGTGGGGCTTGTTGGGCTACTCCAGAGAGATGGGCAAGAGGTCTGGAGATTGGCCAGTTGAAGATGAGAGTCTCTCAGGCCAGGCTGAATGGTGGAGGAGAAACTGGGCAGATGGTGAAGGGAGAAGAGCAACACAGCTGCCTACCTGCTGCATGCCTGGAGAGAAGGTCAAGTGGTTCCCATTTCAAATCATGTCTTCAGGGCATATCCTCTGCTGGCTTTAACATCAGCAAGAGTATCCTTTTTTGAAGGACACAGTGACACTCATCTCTTGCTCCATGGGCTGACCCTGGTGGAGGAAGTTGGCAGAAGAGGAGGGTAAGTCCTCAGGGTGTGTAGAGAAGAGGCATCAGAGCACAAAACCAGGACCCCAGCCAGCCAGAATGCTGCAACAAGGAAGCACCATGAGAAACCAAACAGACGTAATAGTCCTGACCTCATGGATGCATTCAAAACCATTCAGCAGCCCTGGTACAAGCCACTGCTGTGACTTGTGTTCCAATAGAACCATAGAATGGTTTGGGTTGGAAGGGACCTTCAAGATCCAATCCCCCTGCCATGGGCAGGGACACCTCACACTACACCAGGTTGTTCGAAGCCTCGTCCAGCCTGGCCTTAAACACCTCCAGGGATTGAGGGGGCATCCACAACCTCTCTGGGCAACTTCTTCCAGTGTCTCATCACCCTCACAGCAAAGAACTTCTTTCTTTTCTCCAGCCTAAATCTCCCGTCTTCCAATTTCCATCCATCACTCCTAGTCCTGCCATCCCGGACGCTATTAAAAAGTCCTACCACAGCCTTACTGTAGCCCCCTTCAGGTACTGAGAAGTTATTAGACAGTTCCTCCCCGAGCCTTCTCTTCTCCAGGCTCAACAACCCCAACTCCTTCAGCCTGTCCTAAGAAGGGAGGTGCTGCAGCCCTCTCATCAGCTTTTTGTACCTCCTCTGGACCTGCTCCAACAGCTCGATGTCCTTCTTACGTTGAGGACACCAGAACTGGACACAGTAACTCCAATTGGGGTCACACCAGCATCAAGTAGAGGTCATGATTATAGGGTCAGTGAGGTATTTCTTGATATGCTTTATAGCAGAACAGGCCCAACATGCAACAGGCGAGGACTTTGAGCAGCAGCAGGCAGAGCTTTCCACCCCTGCCAAACTTTTACAGGCACTTCCATAATGGCATTTCCAACACTCGGGCCACGGCTGCAATGACAGTTGACGCCTCATACATCATAATCTGTTTTCTATTTAATTAAAAAAAAACAAAACCCAACCCAACAAAGCTGTTTTATTTATGGCAGCCCATTACCTTTACACAGGACAAACGTGCCTGGAAATTCCAACACTTTGCCTGGGCAGCAGGAGGGCTTGCACTGACACCATGTTCATTGTTACAGTCATCACTGGGGCTGGGCTGTCCTGGTTTTGTAGGTCACACCCTCCACTGGGAGTTTCAGAGCTTCCCTAGGGTTTTCTGGCACCTTTGGGGGTGTCTTTTTTTGGGTGAAGGAGCAAAGTTTGACTCCTGATCCACGAGTTTTGATTGCAGTGCAAGCTGGTGGAGTGTTTTCCTCGCTCACTGACTGCTTGCACAGGCTCAGACAGACAGACATCTGGTTTTCTCTATTTGGACATTCCCTTTATTTCACTTTCAGATTCTCCTGGAAGCCAACTTTTGGGACATCCTGTACTTGTCTGCAATTCTTTCATCAGTGGCTTTTAGTAAGTGGTACTGAGCACAAAAGAACAAGAGCTTTGCATTTACTGGGAGGACGCAGAGGCAAGTGACAGCCTGGAGGGATCTCTCAAGAAGGTCAACCATGTGGAGCAGGGATCCAGCTTTCCATCTTGGCTTGAAAGACAAGACCTCTTTAGCAAAGCAAGGGCATGAGGAATATGGTGGAGCAGGCCATGCACTGCAGTTCACCAGGAAGATGAGGTAGTTGGGCTCCTCATCCACTTCTTCCTCAAGCACCTTTAGGACAAGTAGAAATGGGTGACACCAAAACTACCAACTCCCACACAGAGAGCAATGAAAATACTTCTACTCTCTAGTTTATCTGGTTTTGAAGATGTTCCTCACCTTCAAAAGGTAAGGCAAAGACTAAGCTGTCAGGCTAGGAAGGAAGCAAACTAGGGTGAACAGATCTTAGATGAAATGTTAGCTTAGGTGAAGTCATTTGTTCAGGAGCTTCAGCCAAGCCACCAACTTTGCAAAGCACATCTGGGCTCAAAGCAGGACAAACACCTGTTATTGAGGTCCTCCAGTGTCAGGTCTGTTTCATCCTGAGTGCAACTGCCCAAATAAACCTCAGTATTCCAATTCCTCCTCTTTCTACTCAATCTTGAATAATAATAGTCTCTCTGTTAAAAAAAACACAAGAGGATACACAGCTGGACTGTCTCATACAAAGGTTGCTCTCATGCACCCCTGTTTGGTCACCTGAATGTGCTCCTTCTCCTTTCCTCCATCATCAGGCTTTATCTGCCAGGTTGGGGAGATCCACACCTTTTGAAGTCTGGTAATAATTTCTTTCATGTTTTGCAACGTTAACACACCAATACATTTCTGCATTGATGGAGCCTTAAAAAGACATCACCATGAAAAGAGGTTCCCTTTGCCTTCTGGAGAAACAGGTCCATCAGATCATAGAGTTTGTGGGAAATGGAATCAAGTATTTAAAAATCATGATCAGAAGGAACCTCTTACCAACATGAGCTGAAAATGAACAACAGACACAGGCAAGTTCTGGTGCAGCCCTGGACAGCTCAGCTCCTTTCCTCTGGAGATCCTGTGACAGAAGAGTCGTAGTTTCACCTTAATTGGAAGGGACCTTCAGATCAATGAATCCAACCATCAACCCAGCTCTGCCAAGAACCACCAATAAACCACATCTCTAAGCACTAAAGAAGACCACTTTGCAACCAGCACAGTCTTTGTTGGGATTTAATGGAAAAAGATCCCATCTTGAGCCACTGGGACCTTCATGTAAGTCCTCTGAAACACCAACAGTTTCACAATGCCTTCCAGCATCCATGCTGAGAAGACCTTGGTTCTGGTTTCAGGCTGCTTTTCTTTACATTCTCCACCATCCCACCTCTCTATTCCCACCTGCAAAATCAAGTTACTGGTCCAAAACTCCTTCACAGCTGACCCAGCTTTCCAAAAGACCAGCTTGAGGTGTTATCTCTCCCTAGGACTCATCCAAAAGCTGTTCAGACCACAAGGAAAAACCATCTAGAGGAATGTCCATGGCCACCCTTTGCAGGGAGAGCTTGATAATGTCCGCTGAGAAACTCATGCAGGAACAAGGAGGCCCAAGATAATACTGGGAAAGATTATTCTGCCCTATTCATTAGGCAAAAATCTGACCTGGAAAACATCAAAATTGTTGTAGCATGAGGAGGCATTTTTGTTTCTTCCTCTTTTTGGGATTGACATGCAATGCTCCAGAGGAGCTCAGGACATATTTTAGGGATCAAACCAGTGTTTATCTCCAGTCCTTCCATAGATGAATAATGAGGCCAAATGGCCTTTTTTGGAATTAGCACCAGGACACAGTGAGAATGTGCTGGAAAACTGTATTTTTAAAGAACAAATTGAAACTTTTGTTAGGCTCAGTTATGGTAGGTAGAGGGGATGTGATGGTGGAGGGGGAGTATCCTCCTGTTGATCTGGTAAATACATCATCTAAATAAAATCTGCTCCAGCAAACAGGCAAGCCTGGGGAGATGAAGGAAACCACATTAAAAACATGACGAAAGTTGCCTCGAGGCTCCTTATGTCACACTGGTTGGGGTGTTTCTTTATTTCTTCCCCTTTTCTTCCGTTAATAACCCAAAACCTTGCATTCCTCACTTCGCTGTTAAATGAAGAACCTTCAGCTTCTCTCCCCCACAAACACATGGATGCACACATGGTGCCTGCACGCTTGCCTGCAATATGTTCCTCCTGTCTCCTGACCAAGGTGCAATCTAAGGGATGTTAAAGTCTCACAGGCTCCAGGGATTCGGGTTCCTGGCTTGTTTTGGCCTTTCAGCAGCTGCCCTGCCTAGTAGCTTATCAATACCTGAAGGGGGCTACAGAAAGGCTGAGGTAGGACTTTTTAATAGGGTCCAGGATGGCAGGACTAGGAGGAATGGATGCAAATTGGAAGAGGGGAGATTCAGGCTGGAGAGGAGAAAGAAGTTCTTTCCTGTGAGGGTGGTGAGACACTGGTAGAGGTTGCCCAGAGAGGTTGTGGATGCCCCCTCAATCCCTGGAGGTGTTTAAGGCCAGGCTGGATGAGGCATTGAACAACCTGGTGTAGTGGGAGGTGGCCCTGTCCATGGCAGATGGGTTGGAGCTAGGTGATCTTGAAGGTCCCTTCCAATCCAAATCATTCTATGATTCTGTTTGGTGGCAACAAGGTGAATTTCACTATGAGGGTGGTGAGACATTGGCACAGATTGCTCAGAGAGGTGGTGGAGGCCCCATCAATGCCTGGAGACATCCATGGCCGTGCTGGCTGAGGCTCTGTGCAGCCTAATCCAGTGTAGGATGTCCCTGCTCACTGCAGGGGATTGGACTAGATGGCTTAGAAAGTCCCTTCCAGCTCTATGATTCAATGAATTTCATGGGAAGTGGCCAGCTAAAAACTGGCTCTGGGACAAAGGAGACAGCCAGGATCCTTTGGCATCTCCCAGTGGTAAGATAGAGAGGGATGAGCAGTGCCACATGGGGATTCTTTGCACCTTCTTGGTATGGCCCCCACCTCACAAGCTGGAAAGGGTAGAGAAAAAAAGCAAACCCCTGCTTTATTTCTACCCTGCCATGAACTCCCTTTGGCAATGATAAAGCAAAATAAAACTCACTCGTGGTTTATTTTTGGATAGTTCTCCCCCACCTTCTCCCTCTGTTCCCCTCCCAAATTGATTTATGGCACCGTTGTTCTCTGACCTAACACACCAAAAGCTTTGTGCTTTGCAGATCCCTCCTGCTCCTTCCATCCTGCAGGTGTAACTGCTGGAACAGTGAGGGAGAGGAGGGAGAGGGAGGAAGGAAACAGAAGAGAAAACAAGGGGGAAAAGTCTAGGCTGCAGACACGCACATCTGCTCTCTAACTAACTCAGGCTATGGCACACCCATACAGATTTCCTTTTTATTGCTAACATTCCTTAGAAGTTAGCAATATTTTTTTTTCACTCTCCCCTCCCCCTCTCTTCCTCCAAACTTCAGATGTCCCATAAGAATGTTTAAATTATTATGGAATCCCAGAGGAGTTTGCTTCTTCCCTTTTTAATTTTTTCCATGCTAGTTGCTGGTTTGTAAAGCAGTGCCCAGTTACTCCTTCCTAAAAGCAAGCCCGGGGCTCCTTGTTCCATCTTTGGCACAGGATTCTTTATAACTTTGCTCCCCAAATCCTATAAAGTGTGGCCGTAATAATTTACTCGATGCTGAAATTTGCTCTTGCCTACTGTGATTTTTTTTTTCAGCTTTCATTGAAAAAGAAATACTAAAAATACCAGCTTAAGCCAATCAAAAGAAAAGGCATTACTGGCCATTTTTCACTTGGCCAGCTTTCACAGGAGACCTGCAATCATGTAAGGCTTGGTGTTATCCAGCCTTAGGCACAGACTGATGTCTTTAAAAATCAATGAGTAGTAAAAAGGAAAAGGCTACAACTGGGGTTTGACCTTTATGGTCCACTGAGAGCAGGGAATTAGGGATGCACTGTCTAGAATTTACTGTCTCCAACCTGGTCAGGCCTCTTTGCCCTCCAACCATCAATTCAAGGGGGGGAGGTGATGGCAGACAGCAAGAAATTTCCTCAAGGTTTAGCAGAAATTGCGAGGCAGGAGAAAGATTTATAATTTTATTCTTCTCAAAATCAGGATAGTAGCTGCTGGTCTTCCTCCTTTAATTTTTTTCCAGGCAGAGTCCTTTGCCTGGCTCTGGTCCCCCTTCTAATCCCTTTGTCTGCAGGAGAACTATCTCATCAGCCTTACTAACGTCCCTTAGCAACAGTTGCTCCCAAACTCAAGGCAGAAAAGCTTCAGACCCAGAGCAGGCACGAGATGACTTCACTAGGGGATGAAATTTAGGGAACTTCAAAGTGTTGAGGTTGTCTCTTCTAAACATGCCACAAAGGAAGAAAAAAAAAGATGTCCAAAGTGTCAGAAAAGGTGATGCATCTTCAAACATTCCTTGTTAATGATGAGAAGAAAGAACATACTGGCCACACATGTCCTCGATAGCATCAGTGAATACTCTTCAGCCCAGTATTTTGTCAACTTGGATACTGCTTCTTCGTGTGAGAGATTATTAAGAAAACTAGTGCATTAAGAAGACAAATGGAAAGGCAATGCTACACTTCTGGTGGTGGACACAACTTTCCAGCCAGCTCTGCACCCAAACACCTTTGAATGTTAGTGAAGGAAATTTCCATGGGACCCTCCCTTGTGAGGACAGGCTGAAGGAGTTGGAGTTGTTCAGCCTAGAGAAGAGTAGGCTCAGGGGAGACCTCACAGTAGCTTCTCAATACCTGTAGGGGCCTACAAAAAGGATTTTGTACTCCTTTTTAATAGGGTCCAGAATGGCAGATGGGAATAACAGATGCAAATTGGAAGAGGGGAGATTTAGGCTGGAGATAAGGAAGAAGTTCTTGCCTGTGAGGGTGGTGAGACACTGGAAGAGGTTGCCCAGAGAGGTTGTGGATGCTCTCTCCCTGGAAGTATTTAAAGCAGACTGAATGAGGTTTTGAGCAACCTGGTGTAGTGGGAGTTGTCCCTGCCCATGGCAGGTGGGTTGGAACTAGATGATCCTTAAGGTCCCTTCTAACCCAAACCATTCTATGCTCAGACAGATGCTTTTTGGGAATCACAACAGAGAGACTGATTAAATAGCTCTGGTGTCCTTCCAAACAAAGAAGACTCAGCTGCTGTGCTAAGAAACATCCTGTTCCCAACAAAGTGAAGTAAGCTTCATTCGTTAGACCTGAAGGTGAATTGGTGGGGCCTTTAAATTATTTTTAGATTTTTTTTTCCCCAATTTCATTGCAGTCTCATGACTCCACCCTTGTGTTGCTTTGCATTTTTTGGGTGCCAGTGAAGAATCTTTGAAAGGTAAAAACTTAAGGGTGGGCAATCCCCAGGAAATGAACATCCCCCCAGCTCTGCTGTGGACTGGGAGAGCCGAAACCCTGTGCCTTTATGGGGGAAATTAATTCCCGCATAACACTCCATTGCTATGTGGTGGTATCCATGCTGTTTCAATTTCTCTGTGACAAAATGTCTCCTTGATAGGAACCAGACCTGTGGCTGCTTTAGTACTTATATATCTAAATACTTGCCTGCAAGTACCATCTATCACTGAAGTGAAAAACCATGTCACTGGCAGCGTCCTTTGGGAAAGAGAAAAACCACAATCCTTTCAAGATTTGCCAGTTACTTTACAAGTTAAGCCTGTCAGTTTAGCACTAAATCTTAAGACTTAAAATGGTAAAATGAAAGAGGGAAAAAAAAAGGAAAAAGAAAAAAAAAGAAAAAAAGTCCTTGTTTCAAAAATGGAAAATTTATTTTGTCTGAGATGTTTTATACTTGTGTTTGGGACTTGAGATGATCGATTCATGGGTTTGGGAACGGGTGACAGCCCTGAGCATCCTGCCTTCACTTGGTGAGCTTGGAGGAGCTCTGTAAAAGAGGCTGAAACTAATCATAGAATAGTCCGGGTTGGAAGAGACCTTAAAGATCATCTAGTTCCAACCCCCCTGCCGTAGGCAGGGACACTTTCCACTAGATCAGGCTGCTCAGTGCCTCATCCAGCCTGGCCTTATATACCTCCAGAGGGGGCATCTGCAATCTCTCTGGGCAACCACTTCCAGTGTTTCACTACCCTCACTGTAAAGAATTTCTCTCCTATATCTAACCTGAATCTCCCCTCTTCCAATTAACATCCATTATTTCTAGTCCTTCCATCACATATCTTATTAAAAAGTCCTACCCCAGCCTTTCTGAAGCCCCCCTCAGGTACTGATAAGCTACTATGAGGTCCTCCCTGAACCTTCTCTTCACCAAGCTGAACAACCCCAACTTCCTCAGCCTGTCCCTCAGCCAAATGAAGAGACAAAGGAGTCAACAGCAGCACTGTCCAGCTTGTCATCACCTCCCACCTGTGAGCCATGGGCTCCCCAAGCAGCCAGGCCTTCAGCTCCATTAGAGATGAGGGTTTCTCTGCCCTCCCTGATCCCTTGGTCAGCACAGGGCATCACTAATGCCACTGGAGCAGTGACTAGTCAGAGAACCATAGAATTACGTAGGTTGAAAGGGATTTCGTAGATTGTCTGGTTACAGCCTCCGGCCCTGGACAGAGACATCTCCCACCAGCACAGGATGCTCCAAGCCCAGTCCAGCCTGGCCTTGAATGCTTCCAGGGATGAGATGGGGCAGCCACACCTTCCAGATGACTTTGTCCAGTATCTCACCACCCTCACAGTAACCATATGAAAAAGACACTTTTAATACTTTCCTTTGCAAGAATGTTACATTACATACCTTAAAAACATTGCCTGAAGCCTGAGATGCTGTCAGTGGACCACCCCTTCCAAATTTGAAGAGATTTAGGCTGGAGTTTGGACAGAAGTCCCTTCCTTTGCAGGTGGTGAGATACTGGAAGAGGTTGCCCCGAGAGGCTGTCAATGCCCCCTCAATCCCTGGAGGGGTTTAAGGCCAGGCTGGATGAGGCACTGGGCAACCTGGTCTACTGGGAGGTGTCCCTGCCCCTGTCAGAGAGGTTGGTACTAGATGATCTTTAGGGTCCCTTCCAACCCAAACCATTCTGTGATCTACCAAGGGAGTGGGTAAAAAACCCCTCATTGACAACATTTCATGGAAAACATCATGTTTTTACACTCTTATCCAGCCCCTGAGCTAGTTTTCACACCTTTCAGTTTCTACTGTTTGTTGGTGTACTGTAGCAAATAGTTAATGGATAGAAGAACTGATAGTTAAACTGTTAATAAAAAGTTAATTAATGAAAGAGTTAATCAAGAGTCAAGTCAATAAGACCCCACTAAGCCCAGTGCAACAAAAGGAAAAGAAGAATGAAAGATTGTTTCCTCAGGAGGCCCTGATATTATTTGTAGCTCAAGTTTCTAGCAGAGCATTAGTCCTATTTACTTAATTACTCCTAGGACCCTAATTGTCATTAGATGTTAATTATATTTTGGCCTGCTTTGGAAAGCAAAGCAAGCAGCAGCCTGTGCTGGCTGCTTGGGTGCAATCATCTGCTTTTTTGATACAGGAGGCGTGTGCATACTTTAGCCTTTCATCTTCATACACTCTAGGAAGTAGAAGCTGCTGAGATACTGCTGTCCCTGACAGCTTCTCCATCCTGACAGCTTTATAGTCCCTTCAAGAGTTCCATCTCCTGTGACTGAAACCAGAGTGCAGCAGGGGGCTGTGGCTGAAGCTGTCTCAAGCAGATACAGCCTCCTAAGCTCATGCTTTGTTCTTTCTGCCACCCCTTTTGTCTTGTTGCCTCATTCAGCAGGTGCTGCTCTTCCTTTTGTAGTGGATTTTTTTTTGGGAAACACATCAAAAAGCTTCATCAGGCACAAGAAAAGGGATATTTGCTTAGGCTGTATTGATTCTTTAATTACCATCTATAATCCTCCATTGCTAACAAATAGGAGTGGATGTGGAGCTGTTGGAGCAGATCCAGGAGGCCACAAGGATTATCAGAGAGCTGGAGCACCTCTGCTGTGAGGACAGGCTGAGAGAACTGAGGCTGTTCAGCCTGGAGAAGAGAAGGCTTTGGGGAGACATCATTGTGACCTCTCGGTACCTGAAGGAGCTACAGAAAAGCTGGAGAGGGGCTGTTTGCCACAGTGTGGAGCAACAGTACCAGGGGCAATAGTTTGAAACTACAGCACATCAGGGTTAGATGGGACAAGAGGAAGTTCTTCTCATCAAGAGGATGATGAGACACTGGAAGAGGTTGCCAAGAGAGGTGGTGGAGGCCCCATCCCTGGAGATATCCAAAGCCAGGCTTGCTGAGGCTCTGAGCAACCTGATCTTGTGCAGCATGTCCCTGCTCACTGCAGGGGGTTAGACTAAATGGCTTTGGAAGGTCCCTTCCAACTCAATGCATTCTATGAGTCTTCCCTTTCCCCCAAATAACTAGTGCAAACATCAGTTTAGATTTCCCCTAAACTTCTATTTTCTTAATTACTTTTCCTTGTCTCTCCATAGGACAGGTTCTCCTCCTGGGTTTTCCACACTGCAGTGCCTGAGCTGTTCCTCCACACAGCACCTCACAGAGTGGTTTTGTGTTGGACCATCCCTCCCCAGTGCTCTCAGCACATGTTCAGACCAAAGGGGTTGATTTCTGGGGCTGTGGTTTAGCTTTCTAATGATGCATGAATGCTGGGGGCAATTTGTGTCTATATTTTTATAAATAGATGTTCTGTTTCCTTGGATTTCTGGCAGTGTGAGGTTTAGCACATCCATTACTCTCAGCGTTTTAGGACTGAAAACAAACAAAAACAAAACCACCAACAACAACAAAAAAACAAACATAAAAGAAAACAAAACCCCCCCAAAAAAAAACCAAAAAAGAAAGAAAAATAATAATCAAACAGTTAATGATTTTTCTTAATGACATCCAAGGGATGGAAAAGCTACTCCTACCCCCCTACAAGCCTAACCCCAACCCCACAAAGCAAGAGATACTCAAAACATGAGGGCTGACTGAGCAAATCATGGAATTCCCAGAGCAATTCCAGTAGCAAAGACTAAAGTTCTCCCCTCATGGCTAAAAATAGCCTGAGACCATCTGTACCATCCAAAATGAGGAAGACCATTACCCTCAACAGAGTTGTCAGCTTCACTACAAGATAGATTTTCTTCAGCACCTGAATTCTCTTGGACATCATATAACCCTGTCTGCATTTCATGCTGGTGAACAACTATCTCTACATGAAAGAGGTTCACCACATGCTTTTAGAGATCAAGCATACAGGTCCTCCCCAAACAGGGTTGTTTTTTTTTTTTCTAGGCACATAGAAACATCATTCAGAATGATTAAGAATGAAGATTAATCATGAATATCCCTACTGATTTGGATAAAGATTAATATAGACAAGAAAGTGCCTAGAAATATGGTTTAGAACTGGTTCTTGTCAGAGTTGGGCTGATGGTTGGCCACAGTGATTTCAAAGGTCCATTCCAAGCTGGGCAATTCTATGACTCCATGATTGCAAAGACAAAAAAAATAGGTTTTTCAGTAAGTTTGCACCTGCAATGATAATTTCATGCATCAGCACATCAGAAGTTGTCACGATGTATCGGTGTTTCTGCTTGTGATGCTCAGGGAAGTTGGGAAATGGCATAAAACTTTCTCTTCCATTAGGAAGAGAATGGTTTCTTCATCATGTCTATCATAGTGGGGCTTATCAGGTAGAGGCAAGGATTAACATACAATGGTTGAATTTTGGTTGCACAAACACTTTAACTATCATATTATGGAATGATAGGGTTGAAAGGGACCTTCAATTGCCACCTAGTCCAACCCTCTGCAGTGAGCAGGGATATTAGGTTGCCTCAGCAAGCCTGACCTTAGATGTCTCCAGGGATGGAGCCTCCACCACCTCTCTGGGCAACCTATGTGTGCCTCACCACTCTCATAGGGAAGAATTTCTTTCTACATCTCAGAAAAACTCACAAGACTTGTCCAGTTTTGTGTTCCCTCTCCTGCCTGACCTCATCCAGCTCCTTCCCCAGGCCTGTGTGCTGTGGGAAGCCACAATGAGGCTGAGGCTGGAGGAACCTGATGGCTACAAGAGGCTTTTGCCCAGCCTGTGGTGCTGCCGTGACAGAGGGTGGGTGAGTTTCATGTGGGATGTGAGTCCATCTGCGTCATTTCTCAGGACACCACAGTCCTCCTGATCGCATGACTTCATCACAGCACAGATCTTTGCAATTTGGAGGGGGATTTTCATGCAGCTGGCTCATGTGTGGAATTTCTTTTCTATTTGTTTCACATATTACATGACTTTTTGCATGATTTTTTTTTTAAATGAATCGCTCATAATGCAATGCTGCTTCTTTTTTTTTTTTTTTTTTGCAACGTGGCCAAGAAATTATGAGCAAAAGGCTCCTCTTTGTAACAAAGGGGGAAAAAATTTAAATTCCTTGAGGATCGAGTTCTCTGCAGCACATCTGGAAATATCTCTCTGCCCGGGTCCAAGCAGCTTCTTCAGAAACATGTATAGGGCCATGCACTGTAATGGGCACACAGACATGAAGATTCACCACCAAGGTGACAGTGGTAGGAGTTGGGCTGCATTTCTGGTCTACTTTTTCTCTCCTGTCCTGGCATCTTAAACACCATCTTTTTGCATGGATTGTCATGGCTGAGCTCTGAGCACACCTCCTGGATGTACTGGACATGACCAGAGGACATATCTTTGCTAGGTGTACCTGCATCTCTCCCAGATGCTGACTGTTGTTCTTTTCCCCGTGGCTTGGTGTATTCTCAGCTACGTCACTTCAAAGCATGATACTTTGAATACTCAAATACTTTCTCCAGTCACCTCCCTGGATCCTGTCTCATGTCTGAACAAAAGGTAACCAGAACAACATTTGCTGCTGGCTTACCTACATGTCCCAAACTGCAATCACTTAAAAAAAATTCTATGTTGAAGCATTTCTGAAAATGACTTTTCATGCCCAAAATGCTCCAGAGGAAGGAGAGACTACAGCCTGCTCCTCACTGTGAGCACTTGCCCATGGGCAGATGTCTTTTTCTCAAGAGAAGCCCATGAAGAGGGAACTGCTGGAGAGAGTCCACAGAGCTACAAAGATGATGAAAGGACTGGAGAATCTCCCTTCTGAGGAAAGGCTGAGGGAGCTGGGTCTCTTTAGCTTGGAGGAGACTGAGGGGTGACCTCACTCATGTTTATAAATATGTGATTGTCCGGAAGATGGAGCCAGGCTCTTCTCCGTGACATCCAATGATAGGACAAGGTGCAGTGGGTGCAAGGTGGAACACAGGAGGTTCCACAGAAATATGAGAAAAAAATTCATCAGGGTGAGAGAAGAGTGGTACAGGCTGCTCAGAAAGGGTGTGGGATCTCCTTCTCTGGAGACATCCAAACCCCACCTGGATACCTTCCTGTGTGACCTGATGTGGGTGTTCTACTCTGGCAGGGGGATGGGACGAGATGATCTCTCCAGGTCTCCTCCAATCCCTGACCTTCTATGAGAAGGAATTGTGGTGGCAAACCAATCTGTTGACAGTCAAAGCAATTAATCCTGTCCTAGAACAAATCCTAGAACAAAGGCTGTGATGAGCCACCTAAGTGTGATGTCTTTTGTGAGGAAACAAAAGAATAGTTGCAAACCTGATTCTCTTGCAAAAAACCTAGCCCAGCAACTTCAAACCTGCCATGGTATTTGGCTCTCACCACAAGAAAGAGGTTTTCTTGTAAAAATCCTTGCCCAGAAACTCCAAACCTGCCATATTTGGCTTTTGCCACAAGAAAAAGGTTCCTGTAGCTTTATCTTTCACCCAACACTTCCCTTGTTGCCAAATCTTTTAAAGCCTCACAGCAGCATGTTTCATCTGTCTCCCAGGCTGACCACAGCTCAAGGGGATGTGGAGAGGAGGCAGAGACATGAAGCAATTAGACCAGCAGATGCCTCAATGTCATTTGCTCCCTATCCCTCCAGCCCCAGTCAAATCCCAATTCCTGGAGCGTGACTCCCTCTGACATCTTCTCCAACTGTTTGCATCTGAAGTGTTTCCCCAGTGGGGGGAATCCAGGTGTCCATCCTGGAGTCCACACACACACATTGGCAGCCACTGTGCTTTTAAAAACAGAGCATCCAACAAAACAAGCCTCTCTCTCTGGACACTTTCAGCCATGGCTTTCTAGGGCTGCTTGGAAGACTTTAAAGGAAAGCAAAGCAGTAAGAATAATTTTTAAAAGCCACCAGAGACTGGAAGCCTGGAACTTTAGTGTCCCTGCTGCATTTTTTATTCTCTTCTTTTTTTTAATGTTTCTCTTTTAAAAAAGATTTGAAGGAACACAGCAGAACAGAATCTTCTCATGAGTCACAGGTGACCCTGCTCCACCAGGTGCTGGTTAGTTGCATAAATGGCGTCTTTGGTTGAACTGTCTCATCTTGAATACTAGCTGAAGTTCTCAGTGCTTTTGACAAAAACCTGTGAGGGTTTTTCCCTCCAGCTCAAACCAGTGATGTTCTAGTATCCCCATATCCCAGCAGGCTACTAGAACAACCCCCAGCAGGCGGTTTAGCAAGAAACATCATCTACAAAGGGGACATTGGAGGCATCTAGAATGGTTGTCTACCTGAATGCAGTTTTAAGAAACGAGTGGCATTTCAAACTGACTTCAAAGACTGCACTTATCACAAAAGCTTCTCTTCAGAGGATCAGTTCTCCAGGGAATACTGTCTCCTGCCCAGATCAGGAGTCAAAAAGATGTGGAAGAAGCCAGGGTTATCAGCTGGAGTCAGAGCACGACACTGGGTGCCTCATTTTATACATTTATATACATGAGATTCATCAGAGAGCTTCATTCTGAATTTTTAATTACGGTAGGACTCCCATCACACATCTCTCATTTGCTCTATTTTTCCCACCTGCCTTTTATTTTATTTCTGGCTCTTTATGGCCTCCCTTTCCAGCTGCATACTATTATCACCTACGACTCTAATCCCTCCTAAACTGCTCACATAATCACCCCTTTATTTGGGAACCTGGATTCATTCCCTTTGATCCACAGGCTGAGCTTCTATTTCCTCATCTCAATTTGTTACAGGGCATCCAATGGTATCCAACAGCCTGGAGCCCTCATTTCCTTTCACTTGATCGTGGTAATGTGCCAAAAAAGCATGGGAATGAAATTACTAATTAGCACCAAGGCAGGTGTGATTTATCTGACCTCTTTGCTCAGAGATGAGCCACAGTTTGTACAACCAGGGGTTAACTTGAATTTGCAGGATTCCATCTTCAGACAGGCTCAAGACATGACCCCCTTTGCTTTCTGAGGCTCAGCCAGAGCTTTTTGATGGAGCACTTTGTGCTCATGCTCTTTATTCCTTGCCCACCCTGTCCTGCTCTCACCAAGATAGCAGGCCCCTTCTAACTCTTTCAGTGATACTATGCTGGAGCCCCAAAGTCTCTGTTCAGGCTGGCCCCCATGTCTTAAATGAGCCTTTCCCCTTGTCCCATGATCCTTGGCAGTTGAACTGCTTCAGATTTTACACATGGAGGAAGAACAGGAGAGTGAAGGGAAGAGCTGGGCACATCAAACTGCAAAAGAGGGAGAGAGATGGTTGAAATAACCACCTCGCCCTTTGACGCCTAAGATTTGCTCCTGTTCCCTCCCATGGAGCAATTTAGGAGATCCCACACAGATCTGGGCAGACACTGGACTTAGAGATACAATTTAGGGTTGGTTCTTCTCAGAGTTGGTTGATGGTTGGGCTATATCATCCCAAAGATCCCTTCCAACCTGGGCCATCCCACAACCCTATGATGACTTCGTAGCAGGGAAGCCTAAAGCAAATAATTGCCTGATTTGCAATGAATTTACTCAGAATTTGTGTACCTCCTCTCCTCAGCCCCCTTTGAGCAACTGCACTTGCTTCTGAGGAGCTCAAGAGTGGGTTTATGTTATGGTTATCCCAGTGCTACTCCCACTCACAGCAGACAGGCTGAATGTGAGCAGCAGGGAGCAGGTCTGGGAGAATTATTCTTAAACCCATTAAGGGAGTCACCTAGAGTTTTACAGCTCTCTGCTTTTAAAGCTCTGGAGAGCTTGCATTTGATGTGGAACACGCAGCCTGCAGGCATCATCTCACAAAGTTTCAAATCTTAGCCCTGGCTGCCATGCCAGTTACCAGCTCTCTGCCTCCTGCTTTGATGTTTCCCATGCTAACACTGACAAAAGCCCTCGTGAGAGTTACTTCTTACACAAATACTGCATCAAACACAGGGCTGGAGCACCTCCCTTGTGAGGACAGGCTGAAGGAATTTGG
>VZTY01027478.1:33425-71006 GCA_013400935.1 Turnix velox
TGCAGGAGCAGGAAAGAGGACCCAGGGAACACAGCTGACATCTTAAAATCACACACATCCTAAAGCAAAAAGCAGAAAAATTTCAAGCTTCATTGGCTTTTTGGCTTTTCTGCCTTATTTTTTTTTAATTTTTTTTCCAACTCACCCATCTCATCCAGGAGCAATTTGCAACAACACTAATTGTGCCATTTCCCCAAGCTGTGTGAAGTTATGGGCCAATTATTTCTTCTCCACCCCTGTGATGCATGTGGATTGCTAAAAAAAAAATAAAAAGAGAAAGAATTCAAGTCATTTAAACCCAGGAACAATTCAGCATAATTCCTTAAAGCCAATGAAGAAGCAAAAAATCAAAATATAAGCAAGGAAACACAGAGTGGAAGCGGTTTTATGTTGCCTGTAGTCTTATCAGGAAAAGAGATTAGGAGGCATGAGGGGACTTTGATGCAAAGCTACACTTGTTTTTACTAACATTCTCCATGTTAGTAAAAAGTAGCTGCATGCAAAATAAGTGTTGGATAAACACTGCATTTGGCTCAGTTCTCTGTACTCTCATGTTTCAGATTTAATTGTGTCTGTTGCCTTTATAATCCCCAAATGTTGACATACTTACAATAAAACTTCCAATTTCTTCATTACATTTTTTTTTCTGAATAAGAAGAATTCAATCTTACCTCACAAGTTTGGAAAGTCTGTATTTCCCTATCATAGCATCCTCTGGGACACGAGTCTCAGCTTCCGAGAAGATCCAACCTGCAAAATGCACAGATACTTGCAGAATTAGCATTCAAGGTTGCCCTGAGAGGTGGTGAAGGCCCCATCCCTGGAGATATCCAAAGCCAGGCTTGCTGAGGCTCTGAGCAAGCTGATCTAGTGCAGGATGTCACTGCTTGCTGCAGGGGTTTGGACTAGATGCCCTTGGAAGGTCCCTTCCAATCCAACTGTTCTATGACATGACTTCTTGCTGTCTGGCAATGCTCTACTGGTTGTTAACTCAGCCTCCAGCAGAAAAGAAATCATCAGCAGCCACCTGCTGGAGGCCAAGGGAAGGAGGAATGGGCTTCCCCACAGTGTATCCACCAGGAGAACATCTCTGGCTGAGAGATCAGATTTGATGCAACCCTGCTGGACACCCAACCTGCATCTCATGCCCTGGCAACTCCTTGGTATTTGCATTAAGACCACAGACAAGTAATTTCTTCTCTGTGATGACTCACTCCAAACAGCAGCAGCCAGGTTCAGAGAAACCATTTGGAGGTGAAAAGCTCCTTCACCTACTTTGAAACCCCCCTCCTCCCAGCCTTAACCCCATCTGAGACACAATATTTAGGTGCAGCTTATAGATCACAATAAAATGGAGGAGGCCAAAGACCTATCAGCTCTTTTATGAGCACTTGGCAGGTTTACAAGAGAGCAATTCATTTCTCCAGGATCTTTTACTTTCCCATAAATTCTAAGGGCTTGCATTTAAAAAGTCAATTGGCAGAGTGGACTTACTTCTTGTAAAGAAAATTTGTTTTGCTTCAACAAACAGGCAAAGAGTCATAAAGAGTCAAAGGGAGGGTAGGTTTCCACCAAATTCAGCTTGGTAGGTAGAGAAAGAGAAGTTGGATGGTGTGGCAAAAAGCTGAATAATATTTTTAAGTCCGGAAACTCAAGGTTTGGAAGGCTATGGAATGCGTTACAAGCTGTAATCCTCCCAAGCAGAACCTCCAAAGCTTTGGCATGTTCTACTCTTTTCAGTTCAGGACTTGACAGCTATTTAACCAGAACCACAAGTGTTAGAGGTGGAAGAGGCCTAGGGATTATCTAATCTATTCCATGACTCGAAGAGCAGCATGAAAACTGCGGCACAAAAGTGAGGTGAAAAAGCCTGGAGAGAAAAGAATCAGCAAACCTCATGCTGGATGCCCAAGGAAAGATGTTCCTCTCATTTTCCAACTTGTTGATTCATCTTTTAGCTTGAGTAGCAGCTAACAGTGTTGCTGTTGAACAGAAGGATGAAGGTGGTGTGACCTGTGCTGCTTCGGGGCTGTGAATAGATGCCCACACATGAAGAATTAATCTTCTCAAATGGCCTTAACCCACTCAGCTGGGGAAAAAGAAAAGGCAATGGCATTCATCCACCACCAAAACATGCATCTTTTATGCTTTTAGAGCAATATTGCTTTGAGTCTTAAGAAACAAACTCTCTATAAATCACATCATAAAATATACCTAGACTGATGGTTTACAGGAAAGCTCGGTAATGTCAAGGGCTTTTCTTGGGATAATCTATCTTAGAAAAAAAAATAAACCAAAAAAAGGCAGTTTGCCTCCAATTCCGGAGGTAGGACACTTTATTGTGTGTGGATTAAAAACCTTGCTCACAGTTTAAAGTAGTTGAAGGCCCATTGGCCCCTGGCAACTGAATTCCACCATCATCCCCCTTCAGCTTTTACTGGTATTAATATTTGTGCTTTGTAGGTCTGTTGTAAAATGGGATGTGGTTTTGCTGAACTTTTCACCCTATTTCTTCCACAAGGTTGGAAGCATGTAGGGGGACAGCACAGAGAAGTTATTTAAATACCAGTTAAGAAGAGAAGGTCATCTAGGTATTGACCCATGACTCTATGAGTCTTTTGAATGATGGCTTGAAGATAGCAGGAAGAAAAAAAAAGAGGAAGAAAGTCAGGCAGAAGTCCACTCCTGGCAGATCTTAATGCACTAAAGGGAACAACACATTGAGAAAATCCCTCCAAACACCCAGCTTTAAGGATGATGTTCTACTTTCAGTTCACTTAAAGACCTCTTCAGAAGAATTGCTCTAGGACTGCAGCCAAGGAAAGCCATGGAATGAGATAATAGCAACAGGAAATAGAGTGAGATCAAGTAAAGATTCACACAGAGTTAGAAATCCATCCAGCTCGTGGCTGCCTGAAGCTACAGGTCACAGCAACTGGGGAGCACAGGATGACCATGCTGCCCTGTGTTGCCACCAGCTCAGAGTGTCCCCCCTGCCTTCCTTCTGGGGTACACAAGGAATATCCCAATGGAGGGGTAAAACAAAGCGTGAGAAATTGGTGGCCTGAAGCAGATTTGTTTCCCATCCAGGGTCTCCTGTGTTCACAGATGACTTTGGTTCCTGAAGCTCCTTCATCTGCACAGTACACACACCAGAGTAACATACAGAAGAACAAGTGAGATGTTTAATTCAAGCAGGTCCAACCCATGCCCCAAGATAAAATCAAGGGCCCTCTATGGCCGTCTACACTGAAATGAAAGAAAATTCAACTTCTTCCCTGAATTGTTCTTCTCTGATGGGAACTTTGGTACCTCAGCACAACATCAGTTTGAATACCAGTCTGATGGGAGGACTCTGTGTCTTTCCCTGGATGCCTCACCAACATCTCTTCAAGCCTAACTCCGCAAAGACCACACACTGCAGCAAAAAGGCAAACCATTGCTGAAGTCCACCTTGCCAATGATGCAGCTCAAAACATGGATCTGGAAGCTTTTGGCTCATTCACATAATGAACCAAGACTTTCATGCTCTGGAAACCTTCAAGCAGATGGTTGCCACCTCCAGAGCGGCATTAATCTGACTGCCACTTCATGTACCACTCTCCTTATCAAAAGAAGTAATGACACAAACCCAGCTGAGATGCAGACTGTGTAGACATCCAGATGCTTTGCCAAAGTCTCTCCATTCCTCCACTCTGCAAAGACTGTGCTGGGAAGATCAGGCGCAGATTTCTCCTGAGGTTTCCAGCACTTCTTCTTCCAACTGTGGTCAGCAGCTCCAAGAGAAATGCCTTTCTTTTATGTTTTGGCACTTCCAGTGTTGGCAGGAGAGAGGAAAAACAAACCTGAGGCTCCCAGAAACTCCATAAACAAACAAAGATTTCTTTTCAACGTTCTGAAGAGAGCCAGAGATCTGGGAAGCAGAAGGAGGAGAGAGGATCAGCATTGGGAAGTGTTTCTCCTGGACATGTAAGAAAAGTGAGTCTGCACCTCTCCTGCACATTATACCATCACAACATCCAGCTTGGACAGCAAGGTACTCTAATTGTGAGGGAGCCATTACTTTGAGGGTTTGCCACACCTGATGGAATTTGGCAGTGGTGGCAACCTCAGGAAACGTGATGCTTTAGCCAGAAGAAGGATGGATAGGCTTGGATAGATCACAACAGATCAGAGAAGGGTTTTTCCAGGTATGGAGACACATTTAGCACCCAGATAAAAATGGAATTACTTGGATTCTTCTACAGGAACTCCTCCAGAAAGATTTTTTTCTGTCACCCCTCTACATATTATGGTGGTCCAACAGCAGCAAATAAATGATGTCCCTGAGCCCCTCCAGGTGTTATTAGGAGAGTCCACACTACTCCATGTGCTTGTTAACCGAGGTTCTGAAGACAGAAAAGAATCAACTATGTCCTCAGCCCAGAAATGGGTGAAGGATGAGTTTTGGAGGCCACTCAGCTGCTGGTGTGGCAAGAAAGGCAGAAGAGGGGGCTGATAGGAAAACTCTCTTTGTGAGAGCTCCAGTCCCTGAGGAAAGCAGCTTTTCCCAACTAGAAGATCTAAGAGACCAGCAAGCTATGAGATGTTCAGGAAGAAAAAACTGCTTAGTAGAAGTTTATTTCTCTTCTTCCTCCATAAAGCTGCTCTTAGAGCATCCACTGTTTCACTATCGCAATACTACCTATGCCGCCCGAAGAATTTCTTCTATATAACTTGAACTTAAATATATCTGATATTTTTGCTCCCCTGGAAATGCTCATATCCAACAGAACCTGCTGTTAAGTGATGATTTCTTTACCACACTGATTGAAGTAGGAGTAAGCTCAGGCTACCAGAGGGATACCAGTTCAGTAGAAGGCTGCTTCATGGCCAAGTGTGCTGCTTGGCTGTGGAGTCACTGCAAGACAAATGGGACCTGAAAAAAAGCCAGTTGGGCAGATAACAAGAAGAGCTCAGCTCTTAATCCCATCATTAATGAGCAAGTAAGTAACAAATGAGTCACTTCTACCTCTCTGGCGTAGTTTCCCTACTAGTAAAGCTTCATAACATTTCTTTTCTCTCCTGCTTTTAATTTTTTAAGTTTATCTGCTTTGCTGTGATGTCCCCCAGACTGATTAATGAGGTGTTTTTCTGTGAAACAAGGCAAAAGAGGGTCCTGGTCCTGGGAATAGCCTTGAGAAGATGCTGCTGAAGCGGTGCAGATTGTCAGGGGTGATGCAGCAGAGATGCCAGGGATTCCATTAACTGCTCTGCAACTCGGGGCATTATATATGATTTTTCCCCTTTTTTGGGAGGATTGATTTTGTCAAAACCAACTGGTGATTCTTCAGAGAGGCATCTCTTGAAGCATAATGAAAAACGTTAATTAGACTAACTCTAAGGGCTATTCTCTCTCTCTCTTGAGAGCTCTGTGACATACAAAGTACAACTTGCTGCTCCATTCTTTAGATCTGGGAAGGGATACACACATTGTGGGTTTAACACTAGTTTTTTTCTTCTGCTTCCATTCCAGCACAATCCACTCTTGGAAGCATTTCACACGATAGCACAGAGGGAATATCGCGCAACTTCCGTGATAGCTTCGCGTGCCTGGTGGGGCTTTGCTGTGGAGGAAAAGGAAGGAGCACACATCTATCCAGCCCTTCTGAAGGTTCAGCTGCCCTTTTCTGAGCCACAGCAGCAGATCCTGGACTAAATTAACATTTTCCATTCCCAGATGGCCGTTCTGCCTTGTTGCGACACCTCTTACCTAGTTTTGGGCTGACCTTGAGCTGGGCCCGAGACTGTTCACGAGTTTTTTAGTCATTGTTAAGAACAAGGAGGGGGGAAAAAAAAAAAAAAAGAAACAAACATCTGGTTAGCAGAGCTGCCAAGTGCACATTCTTTTCTTGTTTTTCAACCTTTCAATCCCTTTGTTTTCAGCCCGAAATTCCATTTGATAAATGCACAGAGAGCCACAGGGCACTGATTAGATGCAATTCTAGTCCTGACCCACGCCACCACTCCACCAGCATTGCTTCAGCTGAGAGACAACTGACATTCACAGACCCCAAACCAGAAGTAAAGCCCTAGTAGACCCATCACAGACCTAGAGAATCCATCCCAACCATGAACAGGATCCTGATCCTACTCTCACTGAGGTCAGTGGGAGCATTGCCACCAACTTCAATGGGAACAGGATGAGACTTCAGTGTTGTTACAGCATTGAAATGGTGTTCAAGCCCATCTTCTGCCAAGATGTGGACTTCTCCATTTCTATACCGTGCTCTTCTTTTAAATTGGAAACAACAACTATTTTGAACCTCAGCCTGGGGTGCTGACACAGTCCAACCAAACCAGGTGGTGGAGCTGTTCCAACAAAGGCTCTTGAAATATCAAACACAAGATGAAGTTGCGTACTCCGTGTGACAGCAGCTTCATCCTCCTCACAAGGCTGCACAACCTCCAGCCTGCTACACATCCACATGAGGGCATCCTCCTGACCACGACTGCTCAAACCTGCATGAAGTTGAGCTGGGTCCACCATCCCTAGAGGGATTTAAGAGATGGGCGAGATAAATTTAGGGATGGTTCTTGTCAGAGTTGGCTTGATGGTTGGATGCAATCTGAAAGATCCCTTCTAGTTAAGATGATTCTGTCCCCACCTATGAGGATCTTTCCGTACAACAGCTAACAAAGCTAGCTTAGATTTCATCTGTCAATAGAGAGGGGTTGATTTAGCCCTCAAGCAGGCTGTACCACCTTCTAGAGATGCATAACTTTTTCAGGAACCTGCTGAAGAATGACTGAACTTTCAGTTGAAGCCAGGACACAAGAATCAGTGTGAAAAGCAGCTTTGAATCCCTTCAGAGATACGCAAAGCAAAAGGTAAGGCAGGAAAGGATCACTGTGTATTCAGTCAACAGGATGTCTCTGCAAGGCATTGCAGTAGCTGTTGCTTGGAATAGCAAAGCATCCCAGTCTTTTAAAAGCTTCCCTCTGTTTTTTATTTACGTGCAAGCCAGTCTGTGTCCCCGAAAACCAGACTGGAAGATCATTAATCTGAGACAAGAAAGCACCAGACTCTTACAATGCCGTCCCCACCCAGTTGTCTCTCCTCACCCACCCCAACCTACGCAAGGACTGACGCAGTGGAGCGGGATTGTACCGGACTGGAAAGCTTCTTATTTTCATCAGAGACTTTGCCAAATCTGCGGTGGGACACGTTGATCCAAAGTTGACACTGGCCATGAGAACAATCCCATTTCCTCCCCGCTGGTCACCTCTATAAATGCCAAATTTTGGGCAACACAATGTACGGCATTTCCAGTAAACCGCACGATGATCTCATTTGCATTGCCAAGGTTGTGTGTTTTGTTTTGGTTTGTTTTTTTTTTAAAAAAAAGAAAGTAAAATGCTTTTTCTTTCAGCCATACATTTTAGATTAAAAAATAATAATCATCACGCAATCTCTCAGGAAATTGGCCTTTCAAAAAAAAAAAACAAGATGCAAAGAAGCATGGTCCAGCAGAGTAGGCAGACTTTACAGCCCTGCAGCCACTCCTTGGATATCCTTTTTCATTAAGATTAGTTTCAATTTACAGCCACTATAAGCAGAGGGGTTTTTTGCCCAACACCTTTCCAAGAATTGAGGAGAAACACAAACTCAACAGCTAGTTGTTAACTTCATTTGTGAATCTACACGTCCTCATAGAGCTTCAATTTGGATTCAAAGTGATTTCTGAGTGAGGAGATCACAGTCCAAAAGAGAGCTATTGGCAGCCCCAGTTTTTCTACACAGGGGGTCTGAAAGCCATTAGTGAAGTTGCTCAGAGATCTTCCAATGTATATTTCAGGTGAAAAAAGGGTTTGGAGCAGGTTTGAGAATATAAACATGGAAGGATTTTGGGCATAACTGGAGTTGTCCTGAAAGCTCATGAGCCTTTTAGCAATGCCCTTTTAGCAGCTGGAAGGAGAACAATGCCACTCACAGCTGGAAATTATTTGCATCAAGAAATCTGCACAAGGATGGTGGAGACTACTGGAAAGTTCAGCTTTGCAGACGGAAACCTGTTAAGAAATTCCCTGAGCTCTCTATCAGTTCTGTCTATGGAGTCCTGTGAATTCAGAACAGCTTAGCAGCCTCAGCAAACCAGCAAAAAGCACCCATAAAATCTTTAATAAAGAAAATATTTTAGAAAGCCAATTTGACAAAGTCTTCTCCAAACGAAGGGGGGGACTATATTCAAGCTTTGGAATTTTTTCTCCTGCATTGTATAGATGCCCTCTTGCTGACCCGTAACTTCATTTAACTCTTCTCGAGAGGAAGAAAGGAATCCCTGCTAAAATTATTAGCTTTCACAAAGAATATTTTCTTTGAGGACGTGGCCAGCACACGTGCTTTGCTTACTCAAAGGAGTCCCATGAATACCAGCACCAGTTCTGCACTCCTGAAGTCAGGAGAAGTATTTTTTTTCCCCTTCCAAAGGCTAACACATATCAATGCCCATCAATATTGTTGTCTCTCCTGTTGTCCTTCCCATGGAGAAGCCACAGAGTTCAGCAAGTAGACCTCCACTGGTTTTCATCCTCACAGCTAACTTGGAGGCTCTGTGTCCCTTGGTCCTGTATCCTATTTTGGTCTCACATCCTACTTCTCTCAACTGCTTCTACAAAATATGAGTCCCTAAGAGCAAAGCATGGATAGCAAAGATGTCCAACAGCTTTAACTTCATCCTGCCCATCCCCATAAAGTGTCAGAAAGCGGAAGATTTAACTCTGAAACACAGCCCAGGGTTGTTAGCTGGAATCCCATCACTACAATCTCATAAGACAACATCTGCCCTTGCCTTTAAAAAGGGGGGAAACCAGACCAGGATGAGTTTGTGCAACATGTAATTGAACACAGTTGTTGTCAAAACCAAGGAGGAAGAGGTTCGTGCTGTCTGCCCAGCATCCACCCGTGGTCCTCTGCCCCCAGACTCCACCTAGCACCATCTCCTTCAGCTCCCTGTTCATATTTTCTGCCTGGAGCTGGAAGAGTTCCCCCCTCTTTGCAAACCATAAGGGCTGCAAAGAGCAGAGGAATATTAAGAGCAGTTGACAGAAGAGCTCTCAGAGGAACACAGAGACTCCTGGCTTACCACTCCATGTACTGGCCCTGAAGAAAATGCATATCATCTTATTGTTATAATTATTATTACTTGCATTAAAGCAGAGGAGATGGGAGACCCAGAAGGGGAGGGGAGCCTGAAATCATGCATACCTTTTTTATGACACCCAACACAAAGCACAACCCTGGCCAAAGCACCCAGAGACAGCCTCTCCCATCTAATCCAGCAGTGGTGGTGAGGAGTCTCACGAGTTATTTGATAAAATAACTTAAGGCCAGGCTGGATGAGGCATTGAGTAACCTGGTCTAGTGGGAGGTGTCCCTGCCCATGGCAGGGAGGTTAGAACTAGATGATCTTGAAGGTCCCTTCTAACCCAAACCATTCTATGATTCTGTAAAAGCCATGATATGATGTATCGCAGCTTCAGACACAGCTCCAAAGCTTTTTCCCAGAACTGCTACATCTCAGTTTGCAGTTTCACAGTACCCAGAGGTGCTCTCCAGACTCAGAAGATGCTGCCTGCTTTGAAGAAAAGTCAAGTTTCCTTTTTGTTCAAGATTAAGTGACTGTAAAACCTCCTCAGATTCGCAGTCTCCTCCACAGCAAAGGGGAAAAGCAAGGTGTTTTCCCCATGCAAGGCAGGGCTTTGACAAAATGAGCTCACTCAATTCAAATATTCAACCCTCAAGATTCATAGTTGGATGGAACCTTGAAAGACCATCTAATCCAACTCCCTGCAGTGCGTAGGGACATCCTACACTAGATCAGGTTGTTCAGAGCCTCAGCAAGCAGGGATGGGGCCCCACCACCTCTCTGGGCAACCTGCTTCTGTCTCTCACCACTGGTAGATTGACTGATTTTTTAGCTGGGGTGTCTAATCCTCTAAATAAAACCAATGCCTGTTGAAAAGAAAGCATGAAGCTAGAGGTTACACGCCAAAACCTGCTTTGGTTTGTCACCAAATTTTGCAGGGATGCAGGTTGGAGAAGCAGTGACTCATGCCTTCTGTTGTCAGAGCCAAAGGGAGGAGAACTTTGGCTGCGAGAGAACTGAGGGTAGGCAGAGGGAACATCTGCTCATGGCTGAAGCAGGCAAAGCAAAACCCTCATCTGTCACTCTACAAGGTAGGTGCAGCTTTTCTCCTGTTGCTACCATATTGATTCTAATGAGACCTAATTAAACCTCTCACATCACCCACCCAACACGAATAACAAAGAAATTGGTATAAACCACAGGTTCCCCATGTGAGAGCAGGTTCATTCAGATGGATGCCATCACAAAACAGCCTCCTCACTTCCTCCCATGCCCATACAAATAGCATCACCCCAAAGGAGTGGTTTCCTCTACCTTCAAAAGGTTCCTCACTAACATATTCTTGGCAGGTCCACACAGAGGAGTCACAAGCATGCAACTGACCTTGAGCAAGAACCATTGTCATCTCCAGCGCTGCATCCATCCTACATTCTTCAGCTCTGAGATGAAACATCTCAGACTTCACAACCATGAGTAGGAACATATTCATCATTTGAGCCATCTTCCTCTAATCCATCAAGGAGTGTGCTATAGCTTGTGACTGATGGCTTATTCTCCAGTCCTCCCGGAGCTTATTAATCACTTTAAGACTTCTAATGAAGAACAAACTACAGCTGTTAAGGAAAAGCAACTGGCTAGCTCTAGTAGGTATAACATAGAGCAGTGTTGGAGAACTTCCCAGTTGACATTAATTAACACAAATAAAATAGACATAAAGCTAACCTTGTAATATTTTCATTTCATTAGATGTATATGAAATATACAGAACAACGCACTTGATGAAAGCACCACTGAAATCAGCATGAGGGGATGGCCAGGCAGTGATGTGAACTCTTCAACAGATTGGGTTTTAACCAAGGCTGGTAACTTCATTTCGTCCCAAAACATTAACCCCTCATGCCTTGTCTTCACCTCTCTATCCCAGCTGTAGAGGAGATAAGACCAAGCTGCACAAAGCTGTAGAGACATCTGTGATTACCTTGGCAAAGGTGAGGTCAATTACCTTGGCAAAGATGCTATCAGTCTAGCGTTAGGAAAAGAAGAGGGGTTTCATGGCTTACTGAAGTCCTGTGCAGTCACGCTTTGGCCCTGGCTGCCAGATGCCATGTTGCCACCTGAGATGTCCCCTCTCTGCATGCCACTAAAATGTCAGAAAAGAATCTACATGAGCTACAAGTGCAGGGTGGGGGATATGAAGCTGACTACAGGGCTCCTGCAGCTCCACTTCAGTGCTGAGGGTCACCAAGAAAGGCTTGGTCTGAGTCACACAGAGGCCAAATGAAGAACGAGGTTTTTCATTCCTGTGCATTCATGCATGCGTTTGTGGACATGGAGGAGATCATTCTGTTTATTTGTGGATTTTATGGATATTTTCACCAAAAGGGACAGTGCTTTGAAGCTGAATATGTTCCTTAAGTACTGGGGGTGATTCCAGATGCAATTATACTATTAATATAAAAGAAAGGCATGACATTTCTTGCTACAGTGCATTGAGAAGGAATTTTTACATGCTTTTTAAACTCCAGAGTCACTTCAGCCCAATGCAAGCCAGCCAGACACTCTGAAATAGGAGCTGCTCAGAAGAGCAAAAACTAGTTAAAAAGAATGAAGTGTTTAAAACTTCAGTTTTTCAAAGAAGTGACTTTTCTTTGCCTGGCTTCTCTAATTTTCAGTGAGCTGAACAGATTAAGCTACAGCATCATGAACAACAGCTGAATGACCATCACAAGCATACTTTTCCTTGGTGAACTTGGAGAGAAAATGAATACCATTTCTCCACATACCTGAGGAATAAAAGCACTTGCAGAGAGGAATCTCTCCCATGGGGAACCCCTCGTGCACTTTGCAGTAGTATTTTATTAAGAGCTGGAGAGTTCAAGGGTCTCACAAATGTAAGTTTTCAATTAGCTTTCCATTGTGTCCCAAACAGTCTCTAAATACTCTGCTAAACTCTAATCCAATCACTTGATTGGACTCCAAACATGATTTATGTTTTAATCATCATCTGTTCAATGAGGGGGGGAAAAGAAAGCAAACTTGTTCTTGGCCCATCATGACTCATACATGGTTTTACAGCGATCAGAGCTGTGTTTTCCTTTTGGCTGATGCCTTGGCAGTTGCAAGTGTTGGCTTTCTCTTTAGGTATGATCATTCCTGCTCCTTTCCCCACCTCCCTAAAATGCAGAACAGCGCTGAATGCCTGTCCTTTATACCTTTTCCTACTGAGACATGGGATTTTTTTTTCTTATATATATATTTTTTTTTTGGTAATCTCTCGATGTTGCATCAATCACAAGTGCCTGCTATTTGACCTGCACTTTGAAACACAGAATATACTTTATAAAAGGGGCTCACTATTTTAAAAAGGAATGGCATTTTCCTGGAAGGATGCACTGCACAGAGGGAGTAACAGTAAGACACAAGCCAGCCCCTACCTTCTGGGCATCTACAAAGAGCTCAACTGATGGAGCTGGAGCCATGGTATTTTCCAGCAGACACAGCCTTCCTCCATGCAGCTCAGCTCCTGGGTTAGTACCCATGGTGTGCCTCAGTTTCTCCATCTGAAAATTAGATTTGCATGCTTAAAATACTCTCATGCTTTTCATAAGTTGACCATAACAGCTGGAGGACCTCCCTTCTGAGGACAGGCTGAAGGACTTGGGGTTGTTCAGCATGGAAAAGAGAAGGCTCACAGTAGCTTCTCAATACCTGAAGGGAGCTACAGAAATGCTGGGGTAGGACTTTTTAATAGGGTGCAGGATGGCAGGACTAGGAGTAATGGATGGAAATTGGAAGAGGGAAGATGTAGGCTGGAGAGAAGAAAGAAGCTCTTTCCTCTGATGGTGGTGAGACACTGGAATAGGTTGCAGATGCCCCCCTCAATCCCTGGAGGTGTTTAAGGCCAGGCTGGATGAGGCATTGAGCAACCTGGTATAGTAGGAGGGGGACATGACAGGGGGGTTGGAACTAGATGATCTTTAAGGTCTTCCAACCCAAACCATTCCATGATTCTATGAATGTCATATGGGTAACGTGTTGTACTGGCAATTAGCCCTCTGGGAGCCCCAGAGCTCTACCCACCAGCCACAGCTACACCATTTAATGACTTATCTCCTCAGAAACTTCCCAGCCACATGTTTGTCTTTGTGCAGTTGTCCCAATTAAATTCATCTCTCCTGCTAAAATAAGGAATGGACCCAAATGTTGCCCATGAATGGCACGAACTGCAGAGCCTCTGAGGTCTGAAAGCATTGCACAACCTCTTCCCACGCATTATTATTCACTGCTTGTGCAACTCACAGCGGGGATGGATTTTGCCAAAATATAAGAAGAGGAAAAAAAAAGCTGCTCTCATCACAATTTGCTGGTTGTCCAGAAGGGTGAAGGAGAACAACTCCCCAGAGCATACAGGTTTCTTAAGAGATTTCCCCATTTAAACCCTCCTTTAAGCTAGAAATTTCACACAAATGCCTTGAAGTCTGACTCAAATTTTAGTGTAAGGCAAAGAGTGCTTGATGGCCTTCTCCAAGTGCCAAGTTTTAGAAGAGTTCATGAAAAGCTCAGATTTCTTTATTTTTTCCCCTCCCCTTTTACTTTTTTTGGTAGGAAAAGCAGAATGCATAACCCCTTCAGACTGAAGACAACTAGCCCCCCTACCCCAAAATGCATTCAGATGCTCCAAGAACTGCTGTTGTGCAGCTCAGAGGTCTGTGCTGGCAGAGGTCCTGTCTGTGGGTTTGTCTCTGCCCAGTGGTTTTACTACTACAGAGGGTGTCTTCTGCCTCCAGGGAATCTGGTCCCCCAGTGCCAAGCCATTGCTTCTAAATCTGACCTTTTTGATGAGGCACTTGGCAGTGAATTGGGGCACGATTAAGGTCTTCAGTCAGGAAATCAGATGTGTGTCTTCAGCAAAAACAAGAAGACCCCACCAATGTTTGCAGATCCCATTGGTGGTCTGTCACTGGGAGATTCTGAATCAAGATCAGATGCATCCTTTGAAAAAATAAGCAACTGGAACAAGAAGATCCCTACCAGGCTTGGGGCCAAAGTTGCTGGGCAACAACCAAAGGCATGTGTTATCACAGTGATCGGACTGCAAGATCTTAATGATTCCCTTCTGGCCTTAAACCCAATGAAAACTTGCTTCTTGTTGATGCTGAATTCATAGAGCAGGAATTCACACTTGGCAACCTACCCAAGATGACTGGCAGCCACCTCAGGGGACCTAAACACTCCACTGTTTCTATGGTGGGAGACTTGACTTGAGCTGCTGGAAAGAGGTCTCAGATGCTTTGTTGCTGCTTAGTTTGCCACAGCATCTTTTTGTCATGGATTCTCATAATCTTGACCTTGCTCTTCTTCAGAGCTGCCCCAGAAAACTGCTGCCACAGCTGGTCACTGCTGATTCAGCACAAGGAGAGAAGGATGCGAGAAGGTAGTGTTCAGCTCACTTTGGACTTTGGGTCCTCCATCTGAGCCATATCTTCTCCAGCAGTTTTCTGTCCTTCTGCTGTGGGACACTCATTTTTCCCAAAGGAAGCACTTGCTTCTGTCTTTGATCCAGGAACCACCAGAAGAAAATATAAAAGATGAAACACCGAAAAATAAGAGTGAGATCACCATGAGCTGAACATTGCTGGAAGGGGATGGTGATGCTGGTACCAATAAGCCTCCCAGGCAGAACATGCTGGTGAGGAGTCCAGCTGCAGAGCTGTGTCTTCACCAACCATCCAGGTGGCTTCAAAATTTCTTCTTAACACTTTGCATTTTCCATGGAGTAAAGCAGGTCCTTTGTAGTCCTTTGGTCATCGACATCTGCTACTGCCTTTGTCCCCATGCAGGTTTGGGAGAGGTTTATTTCTTACAGGTCAGATGGCACCTGGTCTTTGATCTTAGATTTTTATCTCCTAAATTCTTTCAGACAAACCGTCTACTGGGAAAAAAAAAAGAAAAGTGTAGCATCATGGTAACATGGTGTGACAGCTCACCATTAGAAACAGGCTTCATGAGTGCTCAGTTGTGCCACTGAGTCGACTAAGAGGTTCCTTAGACTCTATCCAAAGCACATTCAAGGTAGCTGGGAGCAACCAAGAAGAACCACCTCCCAGATGGAGAGCAGGGCTGGAGCACCTCAGGCAGGCAGAGGTTTTTCCCAAGTTATTGTTCCTGTTTTATGGTGTGAACATGTGCCCATAAAGTAGCAACAGCTGTCAGTCAGACAGACATCACTCTGTAAATCTGCCTGGGTGACTCAGTTTTCAAACTTGAGATCTCCAGGAAGTTTTATGAGGTGGTGTCTGCATGATTAACAAGCCCTGAGGACCACTGTGCAGATGCAGTGAGCAGGGCTGTGGAGAACTGAGCAATCACAGGAACAGGTTGCCCAGAGAGGGTGTGGAGTCTCCTTCTCTAGAGACATTCAAATGCCACCTGTATGACCTGGTCTGGGTGTTCCTGCTCCAGCAGGGGGATTGGAGTAAATGATCTCACCAGGTCCCCACCAATCCATGACATTGTATGGTTCTGTGAACCAGGTGCCAATCTGAGTCTTATCATCAACCACACCAACCTGGACTGCAGGCTCTGTTCGCAATGCCTGAATGACCCATGAACTCAAGCTAGGTATCTAAATTCACTACTACCCAAATAAAATCACTAAACAGCAGCACTAGATGTCACATGAGTGACAGTGATCCCTCTCCCTAAAGGTATTTCTTGTTGGCTATGGAGACAGTTATTCATGGGCACAAACTGCAGTCCCTGCATTGTGTTAACCTTGCTATGGGTATGTTTCAGACAGTTGAAGAACACACAGGGAAACACAGGGCAAATGTTGATGTACAAATTACCTCCCAAAGACAACCAAGCAGTTGCAGACCCTGGTGGAGTGACCTGGACGAGGAACCACTTAGCATCAACCATCTGGAGGGCATTCCCCAACTCAAAAAGCTCTGTGAAAAAGAGGAAGCCACGAGTGAGCATTTTTATTAAGAAAAAACAATCTTTCTTCTGCTAGAGACTGGGATTAACTTTCTGTAACTTTGCCAACACCCTGAAGAAAGGTTAAAGTGACTGTGTCCACTTTTAAACACCAAAGACGGTTAAAGCAAAGAACTGTCCTGACTAGTTTATAATTAATAATGAAATAAATCAAAGTTATATTAACAATCATTCACCAGAATATTCTACCACAAGCTTTGATATCTGATGTTTCTACCCTGCAAATAAAGGTCCTGTTACCTTTCTCCACTAAAAAAATCAACATCCCCCACATGCTGAGAAGGTTTCACTTCCCAGTTATTCAAACATCTTGGAAATACTCCCTTATCCCTTTGAAATTCCCTTGCCCTACAAGTCCTTGTTCTGCTTTTCATTACATCATTCTATTCGCTATTGTTTTAGGCTAAAGAGATGCACATTCTATTGTTAAATAATAATTCTTGCACTTTTTTTTACCCCCAGAACTTCACAATGGGCCTAGAAACTCAAGATATTCCAGGCATGGCACGTGGCTCAAAAGAAGGTAAAGGATCTTGGTAATAAACAATGAAGATGTAGCTGTAAGGAGTTCAACCAGCTAATTATGAGGACACCTCAGGTCCTGGAGATCCCTTCATGTAGTTTAGTAGTGCCATTACTAATAACACGTTGCATGAGCCACACCATCAAGAGCTGCGCTCTTTCATCTGGATAAAGCATTCCCCAAAAATTTTCTATCTGGTCTTCCCTGTTCATTCAGAACCCAAATCCCAAAGAGCCACATATCACAACATTGGATCAGCAGCAATGGCATGATGGACTTGTACCTTGGAGACACCTAATTTGAAAGCAAAGCATCTGGTCCTTTCTACATCTGTTTTTTGTCCAGGCGAAGGACTGACTACCTTTATTATGCATTTAAACATGATGGAAACACACTCAAAGTAAACTCACAGGAAGAAGATATTCCATTTTGCCAGAACTAGAAGGTTTTGATGATTCCACTGAAAATGTCAGTGGGAAAGGTTCCCCAAGCTGAGTCTGAAATAAGGCCAATGGGACAAGAAAAAGAGAGAAAGATCTACCTCCAAAATAGCCTCTGGAAAACCTGTTATCTTTTAGGTACAGGTACAGAGCAACACCTTGCAGCTAGAAAGACACCGCAAAGCAAAAAAAAAACAACCCTGCAGTGGAAATACTCTCTGAATGCAGGTTTACACCCAAAACTCTCCAAAATAAGCAAAAACATAGAGTGGATTTGTTTAGATGACAGAGAATGGGTCAGGACTAAGGAAGGCAGTTCCCAGACAGAGGTAGATATCTAGACCTGGAAGAATTCAAACCTAAAATGACCAAGGCTGCATTGCCCAACATAAAAATAAACCCAGAACATAGCTTCTCACTCAATAATTTGCATTCATTAGACCTTACTGATTAAAAATGACCACCAGCCAAGTGTTATTTCTGGATTCAGCTGGGTCTGAATGTGTTCTGGGGGGAAATGGTGGTTGAGGAGACCAATGTGTCTTAATCAGCAGTATCCCTAATCAGAGTGAAACCCATGTTATCTCCTGCAAAATTAGCCCAATTAGTTGCACATTCTACCCCTCTCTAATGAACATAGTTGCAGAAGCACAGTGAGTGTGATAAGTCTGAAGTCATGGTAAGGACTATTCACACAAGGGATGGGAACCTCAGCTTCTTTTCCAAGAAGCTGACCTCTGGCTCTCCAAGGAGAAATCTTTTCTTGGTTTTCTCTTTCTTCCTCTGCACTCCCTCCTTCCCCCCTTTGTCCAGGGTCTCTCTAAGAGAGCCAAATTCCCCTCGAACATGCTAGATGTAGGCTTGCTGGAACATCTGCTCTCCATCTGCAAAGGCAGACGTATCCCCAGGCAACACTATTAGCTGTGATGGATCTGGAAGAGGAACATTAAACTCTGAAGAAGCATCTGCAGGGAAGGAGAAGCCCAGCACATAAAACTAACCATATTATTTGCTGAGCCTTCTGCACTCTGCCCATTGCTCCAGAGCCCTGCTTAAGAGAAGAACTGCTGTTCTCTTGTTGAATTCAGTGTTTTCAACTATCTTAAATCTGTGCTTAAGGTAGTCAAAAAAGCATTACCAAGTGCTGAGAAGCCACAGAAGCATCCAAAAGAGAATCTATCTGAACTCTGGGAACTGCAAAGCATCCATGAGGGGACAGCAGCCCAGCAGCAACATTCCAACCCATTTATCCAGCATCATGGGGATGCTGGGCACCTCCAGCACACCCTAAGATGTGGCCTACCTGGTCCACCATTCTAGAACTAGCTCAAATTTAACACATCCTACATCTTCACCTCAATCATTCTCATTCTAAAGACACAGAAGATGCCACTAGCTTCTGCTGTCAAAGAGAGCAGCATCATGTGTTTCTGACAGGGTTATAATAGGGTTTTGTTCATCCAATCACAGGAAAAGTGAGGCTATTAACACTTGTGCAAAAAGATACAAGATTGTATTTTGTTTATCCTTCCAACCCCTCCTAAATAAAACCTACAACAACAACAAACCCCCCGTGTGAACCCTACTGTAAATAGCAAGTGGAGAGGCTGAACTTCTGCAAGAACTCAAAAACTGCTTCAATGAATTTTCCAGGAGAAAAAAAAATATACCAAAAGAAAATCCACATTCTCTTTTGCTTCATTCATTCATTCATATTGTTTTGTAGTCAGCAGTTATTAGGAAGAGGAGCACGTGTACTAATTGGTTTTCAAAGGAGAAGAATAGACTTATTCCCCTGCTGAGGAACCATGAAGTATATAAACCAGGAGTCCCACTTGGATCTGCAACTGAGGAAACTTCTGCAACAAGCTTCCTCAACAGCACAAGCAAGACTCTATTCCTTTGATATTTCTTTGAGGTGAAAAGGTAATACTGAAATTAGTACCTCATTTCCCCAATAATTTAGTCTAAAGTAGTAAATAATTTTTAAAACTACAATCTCATTTTCCCAATAATTTGGGCTGAAGCTGTAAATATTAACAAAATGAGAATTTAATTTTCCTCATAATTTAGTGTGAAGTTAGAAGTACTTCTGAGAGTCTCATTTTCCTGATAATTTAGCCTGAAACTATAAATATTTCTGAAATCAGTATCTGATTTTCCTGATAATTAAGGCTGGAGTTGTAGATATTTCTGAAATTAGAATCTAACTTTCCTGATAAATCTTAATTTTGAAGTTGAAATTATTTCTGAAATTAGAGCCTCTCTTTCCTGATAATTTAGGCTGGAGTTGTAGATATTTCTGAAATTAGAATCTAATTTTCCTGACAGTTGGAAATATTTCTGAAATGACAATCTAATTCTCCTGATACTTCGGTACAAAGTTGGAAATATTTCTGAGAATCTAATTTTGCTGATAATATAGTCTGAAGCTGTAAATATTATTGAAATTAAAATCACATTTTCCCTGATAATTTAGGCTGAAGTAGAAAATATTTCAGAGATAAGAATCTCATTTTCCTAATAGTTTAGATCTGTAAGTATTTCTGAAGTTAGAAACTAATTTTCCTGATATCTTAGTTGGAACTTGTAAATATTTCTGAAATTAGAACCTCATTTTCCTGATAATTTAGGCTGTAGTTGTAAATATTTTTAAAGTCTCATTCTCCTGATAGTTTAGTTTGGAGTTGTAAATACTTCTGAAATCCAAATCTCCTTCTGAGAGTAGCAAACATTCCTGAAATTAGATTCTGATTTTCCTGATAACTTAGGCTGGAGCTGTAAACAATTCTGAAATTAGAATTGTTTAGATTAGAAATTCTGAAATTAGAATTAGAAATTGGAAATATTTTGGAAATCTGAACCTTGTTTTACTAATAATTTAGGCTAGAGTTGGAAATACTTCTGAAATTCGAAACGCATTCTCCTGATCATTTAGTTTTGAGTTGTAAGTATGTCTAAAATTTGATTATCACTCTTGTGAGAGTAGTAAACATTTCTGAAATTCCAGTTTAATTTTCCTAATAATTTGGGCTGAAGCACTAAACATTTCTGAAATTAGAATCTCATTTTCCTGGTCATTTAAGCTGGAGTTAGGAATATTTCTGAAATTTAAATCTCATTCTCCTGATAGTAGTAAACATTTCTGAAATTAGAATCACATTTTCGTGATAATTTAGGCTAGACTCGGAAATATTTCCAAAATTTAAATCTCATTCTCCTGATAGTAGTAAATATTTCTCAACTTAGAATCTCATTTTACTGATCATTTAGGCTGGACTTGGAAATATTTCCAAAATTTAAATCTCATTCTCCTGATAGTAGTAAACATTTCTGAAATTAGAATCTCATTTTCCTGGTCATTTAAGCTGGAGTTAGGAATATTTCTGAAATTTAAATCTCATTCTCCTGATAGTAGTAAACATTTCTGAAATTAGAATCTCATTTTCCTGATAATTTAGGCTAGACTTGGAAATATTTCCAAAATTTAAATCTCATTCTCCTGACAGTAGTAAATATTCCTCAAGTTAGAATCTCATTTTCCTGACAATTTAGGCTGGACTTGGAAATATTTCCAAAATTTAAATCTCATTCTCCTGATAGTAAACATTTCTCAATTTAGAATCTCATTTTCCAAATATTTTAGGTTGAAGTTGGAAACATTCCTGTTCTTGTGGGTGATGGATGAACTTTGCTACAACTTCCAGCAGGAAGACTCGACTCTTGACTTCCTTTTCTGGCATCAGCCGGATGCTGACCCATTCCTACCGGATTTTTCATCCTTGGAGGACCAGTTCATCCCTTGGCCTCCTCAAACTGGTCCAGCGGCCCCGTGCGGAGCGGCGGGGGTGCTGAAGTGGACAGCTCCCCTCCGCCGCCACCACCAGCTGCCAGTGGCCACCTCCGGCAGCGCCGCCGACGTCCGTGTGAGTAAGAGGATGCTCAGCATCAACTCGGCCTTCGACCGGCTCCGACGCCACATCCCCACCTTCCCTCTGCTGGGAGAGATCATCATCTCTGGATGCCACCCGAAGTCCTATGTGGAGCAATGCCTGAAGGGCAGCTCGCAAAGCCAGCAGCGGGCAACCTGGAATACGAGTGGTGAGTGAAGGGTGGGTTGTGTTTCTGAGGGTAACAGCGAGGCTTTGTGTTGTGAGGGAGTCCATCAATTGCTTTTAACATCAAGTGGCTCTTTAAACCCTATCATGGAATCATAGAGCTGGAAGGGACTTTCCAAGGCCACCTAGTCCAACCTCACTGTAGTAAAAGCAAGGACATCCTGCACTACAGCAGGTTGCTCAGAGCCTCAGCAAGCCTGGCCTTGAATGGGATGGAACCTCCAGCACCTCTCTGAGCAACCTCTTCCAGTGTCTCACCACCCTCATGGAGAAGAACTTCTTCCTCATGTCTCATCCAACCTTGCCCTGCTCAGTGGTTTCAAACCACTGCCCCTTGTCTTATCCTTTAGCTGCTGCTGCCCATGTCACCTCTTGAATCTAAGGGCTTCTGGAGAAGTTTTCATCACACATATTAACTTCAGCACAAAAACTTACACTCTTGATGCTGACTATACAGTAGATAATCCTCTCCTACAGAGACCAGAACTGCAACTGTTCCGGTGCCTCACCACCCTCATGTCGCCAATTTAACACCTCAACAAAAAACCTCCAAACTTGGCTATTAATTTTAAGGATCTTTTCTTTTTAAAGAAAAAAAAAATCACACAACTCCTCACTAAATTCATAGGAATGGATCCTTTTACAAACAAAAGATTGAGTTTATTCTTGGAAAACATTTTTAGATGTTTGCTAAGCTATTGTTATATAATCCAAGCTGTAGATGTTTATTTTACTCACAAGTTTCCTTCAGCTTGCACCAGACTGAGAAAAATACCTGACTTTTGAACATAAGCAGAATCTAGTTTCTTATAATATGCACTTTCAAGTGACCAAGATTTTCTCAAATATGTTGCACTTTAACACTGGAAGCTAGTTTAAGGAGAAGTTAATCAAGTCTTTTCTTATTAATTACCATTAGTCCCATGACTACCAAAATGATCTCAACATTTCTGACTACAGAGAGCATTTATATTTTACTTTCCAGCTGCCCCCATCTTTAATGGATCAACTTAAAGAGATCTCTTGGGTATCACCTCTTTTATCAGGCTTCTAGTTAATTCATTTTTCCTCAAGAGCTCCACTTGGAAAGATCTAAACAAATCAGGCTGAAGAGCTGACTTGTTAAGCCCTAGTTTAAATGTTTTGGATTTCACGTGGAACATCTTTGCTTTGTTTTCCTTTCTTCCTTCTGTTCTGTGCAGATCTTGCAACCCTTCTGGCTTCTGATTAAGTGGGAGCCAAAAAGAAGACCTTTAAAAGGCAGCAAAAATGTGATGACCTGACTGCTGGGTACCAGCTGTTCAATTCTCACTGTTACAAGCAGAAACATAGCACTTACAACTTTGCTCATTGTCAGAGATCCTTCTCTCTCCACGTTGTCCAGCATCCAGTCTCTTCTGATGTTCATTCATTGCTGTGGAAGACCTTCTGCTTCTCTTTCTTCTGGTTTCTCACGTGCCTACAGACTGCTCTGGCATCAAAATGACAAAGCAGATTAAAAACCAGTTTAACAGCAATCACAGCAACTACATTTTTATTTCACTCAACAAAAAGAGTACCCAAATCACATTTCCAAAGTGTGGGAAAAACTACTCCAATGGCAAGAAAAAATTAAGCACCAACTGTTGCAGCCTATTGCTTGGGTTAAGACGTCCAGGGCCAGAACTCTAGAAGCCACCAGCTATTTGGAGCACAGGAAAGATGAAAAGACCCAGTTTCCAGGAGGTGGAACACAGGTCTCTGTGTCTCCCCAAAATTTCTCATGGGGAGAACTTCTCAGAGGGAATTTAATCTCAAATGCAACAACTTGCTTGCTTTCAATTTAGAATAAAAGATTTCAACTTATACTTTTGGGTCTTGGCTTTTTTTCACCCACTTAAGGCACTTGAATAAATTTTTATAAGTTTAAAAATGTAAAAACATTTAAAAAACGCCTGAAAGTGCAGTTTTCTATTTCTAGATACCTCTCTACTCACTTTGGTTTAAATAATCTAAAAAATAATCCAAAAACAAAGCACAAAATTACCTATTGAATCTTAATTGAATGAGTCATATAAATCTCTACAACTTCAAATAAATGAAACCTCTGGTTCTTCCAAACCCATTCCTTTGCTACAAATTCAATTAATCTCCTTTTTTCCCTGCAATGGTAAAGTGCTCCAGATGTGGACACACAACACACAGAGTGATTCTAATGCAGCAACCCTGATGTTCTCTTGACCTTATGGATGTTAGTCCAACTTTCTGCATCATTAAAGACTTATGTCTGTGTCAACAATTGTCCTGGAACAAAGATTTTCCTCCACGTGGTGACTCCACCAAGGGAATGAAGTCCCTTGCTGTCCACCTCTGAGGTAGACAATCAAAACAAAGAACCATCAGCTGAGCTTTCTGCCCAGTTCCATCAAGGCCACTATGGAGTTCCTCTGGGAACTGCCAGCTCTTCCTGTGAAAGCTCCTTGCAGTGAGACAGGTTGGAAAGGAGGCAAATAGTCTGTAGAGGCTTTCACAGTCAGCATCTTGAACACCTTGTGGAAGTTCCCTTACACAACCCAACACATCACTCTCTCCTTTCTCAACTAGAGGCTCTCAGTAAATCCATACGTAGACACTCTGTACACTAAGAGCTACCAGCAAATCCTGACCTTTGGGAAGAGTCTCCCAAGCCACATCTCCTCCTTTTGTGGGGACAAAGTGCAATCACAACCACTGTCTGCTTAATTTTTATGACTCCCATTCCCACCTGTCTGTTTGCTTGACTCTGAGAGGTTTTGAGCAGAAAGAGCCAAAGAAATTCCAGTCTCAAAGGTAATTTCTTGCCAGAAAAGGGGGGAAAAGGAAGAAGAAATAAAATCAGACAACATTATTTTGCACTAATAAAAGCGATGTACCAGGAGGGTATTGGAGCAGAGGGAAATCCAGCTGCAGGCACTGCCCTCTCGTGGTACAGCATTCAAATCTCGCCCTTCCAGAAGCAGAAGATGGATGGATTGATGCCAGCATCCCTGCTTCAGCTCACTGCTGGGAACACGGCAAACAGAATTAGCAATTAAAAACACACATAGATAAATCTTATGCATCTATCTCTGAAACGAGATGATGTTTTATTCCCCTTGATCCAAAAATCAGCACGTTTCATCTTGCTGAAGCCAATTTTATTTGTCTTTTCTGCCCTGTCTCCAACTCCTTGTTGGGACACCCTGCATAAAGAGAGGGCCTGGAATGTTCTTCAACTTCAGAATGATCCCCATCTCAATGCTCAGAAATAATAGTACAGTCCTTGCACAGCATCTGGGGGAACCCAAATGGCACAAGCTGGCACATGAACCCTCCAGACAGAGAATTCTTGGATTTTACCCTATCCCTCCGCACCTTCTCTCGTCCTGGAGAAGAACACTGTGGTGAGAAGTCTCATGAAGGGCTAAAGCCATCCTCTCCCAGAGCACTTTTCAAAAGTCATCAAGCCAATACAGACACTGAGCACAGAAAATTTTTACCCTCAGCAGATGCCATTAGATTCTGCCATGCACAGGTGGAAAGAGAGCAGAGAACAGTGCGAAAGACAATCACAAATCTGGCTATTTGGGATGTGTAGGTTGTCCCCATCCCTTGGAACTGTGAGATAGAAGAGCAACTTCTGTAGAGGAGTAGAACTCCACAGCAATTATTATTTGCCTGCAGGAAAGCTTGGGAGCAACTGCTTGTAGCATAGGATGAGGGGCAATGGTTTTAAAATTGAGCAGGGCAGGGTTAGATTAGATATTAGAAGAAAGTTCTTTCCCATGAAGGTGGTGAGACACTCACTCAGGCTGCCCAGAGAGGTGGTGGAGGCCCCATCTCTGTAGACATACAAGGCCAGGCTTGCTGAGGCTCTGAGCAACCTGATCTAGTGCAGAATTTCCCTGCTCACTGCAGGAGACTGGACTTGGTGGCCTTTGAATGTTCCTTCCAACTGTTATTCTGATTATCAGTTATGAGGTGACATCAGCTTGGTGGACCTTTCCTTGCAGCAGGTGATTCCCCAGGGTTTCAGCGCTCAGCAGGTTTCCCTCTTGCCTTCCTCTCCAGTGACAAGTCCTACTCATAGATGAAGCTTAGCAAAGAAAACATTTCCCAGGTCAGGGAGAGAGATTTAATTCAGGATTCCTGGAGAAGGAGTTTTGCTAAAGAGCCACAAAGCTCCTCAGGAGGGAACCTGATCCCAAAGCCCTGATGCCGAAGTGCAGGCAGGCAAGCACACATGCAACCTCCTACTGTACTGTGGGGGAGAGATCTCCCAGGCTAACATTTAACACATTTCTCCAGAGGACAATAAGGTTATATGAACTGCAGCAGCTATTATTGGATAATATAGCAGCAGAGCAGGACAGAGAGCTAATCTGAGACCTGGCTTTCAACAAGCATCAAACTCTCTTGTTATTCAGATACCTGCTTCCAGACCTATTGATTTCCAAGCTTTTTTGCCTTGTACACCCTCTACTGCTAGCACCTCTCCCCTAAAACACAGCAGATGCTTCACCAATTGGACTTATTTCCTCCATCCTCTATTTTCCTCCTCCCATGGAGGTAGACATCAAGCCACCATTGTGTTGAAGAGACTCTGGTGATATAGCAAGATGAGCTTGCTATAACCAGGCAGCCTTCCCCAGCTAGCAGAAGCCTTTGCAGGGATTTTTGCCTACTTAACAGGCTGGTTTGTAGCCTTTCTGCTAATTTATCCTAAGAAAGAGGTGAAGCAGATGCTTAAACACCAGCTTAAGCTGAGCTGGAGGCAGCAAGGGTGTGATTAGTACAGAGAATAGACACCTACATTTGGATGGATCAACCTCTTAAATTGAGCAGCTTAGTGGTTCTCCTTTTTGCTACTGGAATACAAGCTGCACCCTTAAATAAACCATTTTCCCAGCAAGGTTAATTCCACATTATCAGCGAATTTCCAACAGACACTATCCAACTCTCCTCCTTCTAACACCACAGGCCAGGATTTCTGCAGCATTATGACAGTAGGAAAGCTTCAGGCTCCGAAACATTACATGGCCTCAGCAGAACGATGGGTCTGTTTCCAGAAAAAATAAAAATAAAATAATTCTCAAGCCAAACAAAAACCAGAAAAGGCCTTTCGATACCTCTGTTTTACTTTTCCATATTATATTCTTATACTGGACTCTTCCACCTTTGTGAAGGAAAGGCCAGTGTGGGCTCTTCATCAGCCAAGCTGTGTATCCACAGGGTAAAACATCAGCAAAACACAGGAGCCTGAGCCAGAGCTGAAACTGAGCTGCTCCCCAGAAATGAAAGTAATATGCGGTTGGTATCTTCCCAGTGCATTGAATTTCTTATGCTAAATAAATAAATAAATAATCCCGAGTAAAACTGTGAAATTCAATCAGGGAAAGAAGCTGGCAAAGTCTTTAGAAATAATAATTAGAAGTAATCAACTCTTGAGTTTATCTTAAATGCCATGGAGGGAGGATTGCAGCCTGTCAAAGTAACTTGGGTCTTGGAACGTTCAAGTGTAATATGTAGTGATCTCAACTTCGGTTATTTTCATGTTAAAATGTGCTGCCCTTATCTTTAGAGGTTTCATAAAATAAGACATTATCTAAGGAGGGGCAGAGAACTCTCTCTTCTCGAAGCTTTTAGAACAAACAGGAGCGAGATGAAATTCATAACCAACTCTCCTTTTTCACAGCAATAAAAAGAAAACCGGAATGAAAAAATATTCAGGGAGTTAGTTTTACTTCTCCACCAGCACACAAATGCAAAATAAGTACTTTTTGAAACACTCTCTCATCACTTAAATAAATTTAAGACCCTGAATAGACAGCGACGGAAGTGATTTTTGACTTTTATTTTTTCCTCTTATTGCTTTATCTTTTACCTTGCTACATATTCCTAGCTCAAGTTTACAGCTGCAGGAAGGAATGATTTTTTTTTTTCCCCTTTGTGAGCAGATCAGCTCAAATCCGGAGGGGAATTTCATACTTGTGGCTGTATCCCTGCCTCCGGAGTCAAGGAGAAAACTGTCTCGCCTCCTTTCGATAAAACCCCGAGGTGGAGCAGATCAGAACATTTAAATATCAAACAAGAAGGGAAAAACTACAAACTCCCCCCCCTCCTTCCACATTTCATAAACTCAACCAGATGCCTCAGAAGGGCAAATATCTTGTTCCTCTTTAATTAAAAGGTATAGTAAATAAAAAGCTGGCTCTAATTAAATGGCAGGAATATAAGATGTTATCTCCCCAAACCGCTCTGCTGCGGTGAATTAACTTTTGCCAGTGGTTTCTGTTATAAAACCCACCACAATATCATCCTAAACCCAGCAAGCAGGAGAATTTAATTTTTCTAAGAATATTTGAGCACTCCAGGGGAACAAAGCAGCACGTTCTGAGCAGGTATAAGCCATCCAGGCTGATGGTTTGTACTGGTTTAGGCTAACACCAAAATGGGTCCTCTGGAGTTGATGTGGACCACCATCCTAAATGAGCTCATACATAAGCACCCCTCACCTTAAATTTACACACTGATGGATACAGGGCTGGATTAGATGATCCAAAAGGTCCCTTCCAAATGGAAAATTCCACTATTCTAATCCACTTGTGGATGCTCCTGCATGCAGAGCTCCTGCACCACAGCGAGGGGGGAAAAAAAAAAAAATCACAATTAGTAGAAAGGCAACAAAACCCAAAATAAAACTACTACCATAAGCAGGGTTAAGTCCCAGCTTTTCCCAGCAGTGTGGTGTCATCCCAAGCCAGGGCCAAGCTTTGCTTGTTAAACACTGCAGGTGTGTTTATTGTAATCATCTCTCCCTAAAAAGAAACAGGTTCAAGGGTTTAGTTCTAATTAGCATGAGCTACACTCTGGCCTTTAATCACTACCTCGATGCTTAATATAATCAAGAAAGTAAACAACCAAGGATTAACTCCATTAAATTTTTTAAAAAATATATATATTTATTCTACTTGGAAATTTGCAAAGGGATTTTGGTTCATTTTGCTCCCACAGAGCATCATTTTATTTCCTCTATACCAATTAATTTTAACATAAAAATACTTTTTCCTCCCTCTGCCTCCTGGAAGGAAAAGCCAAAATACAAGATCCTTTATATTTGTTTCATATATAGTATAACCCAAATGCTGTGTACGTACATCTTTCACTAGAAGACACCTAAGCCCTCCAAAATATATTGTCGTATCTTAAATACATGATAGTGGTTGAATAACACACCTGCAGCTCTGACAATTCATACAAAATTATTTATCAGATGTAAAAAAAACCCGGTTTTAGTACATTTTGCTGTCCCCAGATGCTCGGGTCAGTCTATTGCTGTCATTACTGTGGATAGGCTTGTTTGGCAATGGGGAAATACATCCAAATCTGGAACTTTCTGGAGTTTCAGCTGTTTGGACACAGGGAGAGTATTTTTGTAAATGACAGAGAAATCATCCTCCTGTGAAATAATAATTTATTTCACGTGGGAAGCACAGCTTAAATACTGCAAATGCTATTATCAGCAGAGATAGAGCTGTAACATTTTAACATGAGGTTTGCTGCCATCCTGAAGTTTTACACTCACAAAAAGACATCTAAATAAATACAAACACTTGAATATAAGCCTGTTTAGACATGTTATATTATCTCTTTGCAGAGACAAAAAAATTATAAAAAATACACTCACCTCCTTTCCCACTCTTGCAAATTCAAGTTCTTCAGGGGATAAATTTAAAACATACGCTCCCCGAATAGGGACAGTGAGCTCTATAGGCATGTTTATCAAAACAGGATGTTAAGTACCTGCCTTATCAGGATTTTCCTTCTAATAAAGTCACTTTTTGGGGGCAAATTTAATGGAATTCAGTGTGCTGGAATTCAGAGAAAAACAGGAGAACATCATGGAAACAGCACATGGGGGCTGCAGTTGGGAGAAGTCCCTCTGGGAACACCACCACCAGCAGCAGAATTTTCAGCATTTGTGACTGTCACGTATTTTTTTTTTTCTTATTTTTAAATTGTTTCAGTTCCATGCCAAAAGCAATCTAGGTGGGGGGAAAAAGAAAGCAAAACACACCAGTTAGCAAATAAGTATCTGTCCCTTCTACTTAGAAGATGAGAAGAGGATAAAAAGCATAAGAAAATATTCCTTCCCCAATACAGTGTTTTAGAAGAGACACTGACAGTACAGCAGGAGTGGAAACAGGTTAAAGAGGAGAACTGGAGCAAGCTGGGGCTGTGAGCCTGGAAAGCATTAAGGCTCGCAACGGTGCTTCAGGCACAGTGAGCCCAGTTCTGCAGAGATTTATTTATTCTATGTGCTCCCTTTTTATCCACTCTGAGCTCAAGTAAAACTCCTCACAGGGCATGTTTAAAGCTTAAAAACTCCAAAAGTCCCTGCTATCCCCACTGCAGGATTGTAACATGCTTCACGCTTGGTGAGGGACCCTAAATAAAGCCAGGCTTAAACATGCCCCTCTAGCAGGTCAGAGATGAAGCTGCTGCTTCAAAAATCAGGCAAGCTGCTGGAAAACTGCAGCGTTTGCAAGGGAAATCTCATTCATCTTTCCCACCTCAATTGCAACTCAGGAAAAACAGAATCTAAATGCATTTGCCCAAAAAAAAAATCAACCTTTTTTCCTTTGCTGTAACCTGTATTTCCAGAAGCCGTTCATCAATTTTACAACACACCAGATAAAAATTAAGAAAAATTTAAACTCATTTTGCTTTTAACTGAACAGGTTTTTTCCAATTTTATCTCCTTGATCTTGGAACCAAAATGAAAGGGGAAAAAACTCGCACATTCTCCCATGGAAAATTTAATTTTATGAAAAAAATAAATAAAAATCTTTAAAAACTGAGCAACCTTTTCTAACAGGAATGGGGAGAGGATACAAAGAAAAGCAACATAAAAATGCAGGTCCTCATTTGGCCTTTCTTATCATTTCAGCTCTGACAGGAAGAAAAGTGATTTTAACCACAGAGGCAAATTCTACCAGAGGAAATTCAGAGGAATTCCACAGCCATGGCCATACTGTGATGAGTATATTTTTCATTGTGAATGCAAGGGAAAACTTGGAGAGACAAGGAACAGGACATAGCGGAGATCTACTTGGAGGACAAGGAACACACACTGAGATTTCATTTTTAATTAAAAAGACATTAAAATAAATTAAAAATGGAAATAATATTTCAATTATAGGCTTTGCACTTGAAAGAAGTTCTAGACATCACTGTGCAATAGTAGAGCATCGCTTTCTTTATCTGCCCTTTAAAAATGACTTCATGTGTTTATGAGCTCCTGCATTTGCCATCAGTGGGCTCCTAACTGGGGTGTTTTGACCAGGAGGCAGTGCCTGCAGGGTCAGGAAGGCCAAAGCTTTTAGGTTTCACCTCCATCCCCATGCTGCATACCCCGGCACGGGTCCGGCAGCACCTTCGGTCCCACTGCTGAGCCAGATTCCTGCCTGCTGGAAAACAGAGCTGGAAGCTGGAGCTGATGGATCGGCTTGCAGATCAAGGGGCACAGCTGCATAATGGACCTTTTTCTGCTCATTTTTTAGCACAACTTGGCCTTTTTGTTAAAAAAAAAAAATAAAAATTGAGAATTTCTCACAAGTGCTCGGTGCCGAGCGAGATTTCAACTGGTGATTTCAACCGGTGATTTCAACCAGAGGTAGAGTAAAACATTTTAAAGCTCCTGCTGTCTCAACACCTGCAGGATCTCAAGGGTTTACACCAGCACAGAATTAAGAAGCAAACTCCTCATTAAATTATAACCTTCTTTCTTCAACATCCTNTATGAAAAAAGTAAATAAAAATCTTTAAAAACTGAGCAACCTTTTCTAACAGGAATGGGGAGAGGATACAAAGAAAAGCAACATAAAAATGCAGGTCCTCATTTGGCCTTTCTTATCATTTCAGCTCTGACAGGAAGAAAAGTGATTTTAACCACAGAGGCAAATTCTACCAGAGGAAATTCAGAGGAATTCCACAGCCATGGCCATACTGTGATGAGTATATTTTTCATTGTGAATGCAAGGGAAAACTTGGAGAGACAAGGAACAGGACATAGCGGAGATCTACTTGGAGGACAAGGAACACACACTGAGATTTCATTTTTAATTAAAAAGACATTAAAATAAATTAAAAATGGAAATAATATTTCAATTATAGGCTTTGCACTTGAAAGAAGTTCTAGACATCACTGTGCAATAGTAGAGCATCGCTTTCTTTATCTGCCCTTTAAAAATGACTTCATGTGTTTATGAGTTTTATTTGCCATCAGTGGGCTCCTTCCTGGGGTGTTTTGACCAGGAGGCAGTGCCTGCAGGGTCAGGAAGGCCAAAGCTTTTAGGTTTCACCTCCATCCCCATGCTGCATACCCCGGCACGGGTCCGGCAGCACCTTCGGTCCCACTGCTGAGCCAGATTCCTGCCTGCTGGAAAACAGAGCTGGAAGCTGGAGCTGATGGATCGGCTTGCAGATCAAGGGGCACAGCTGCATAATGGACCTTTTTCTGCTCATTTTTTAGCACAACTTGGCCTTTTTTCAAAAAAAAAAAAATAAAAATTGAGAATTTCTCACAAGGGCTCGGTGCCGAGCGAGATTTCAACTGGTGATTTCAACCAGAGGTAGAGTAAAACATTTTAAAGCTCCTGCTGTCTCAACACCTGCAGGATCTCAAGGGTTTACACCAGCACAGAATTAAGAAGCAAACTCCTCATTAAATTATAACCTTCTTTCTTCAACATCCTTGAGTCTTAAGAGCAGACAAACACTAATCCCCCCCGTCTGCTGCAGGAGCTCCCTCCTTGGTGCCTGTTCCCAACAGATGTCCCAGGAGCTGCCAGATCTCCTAAAATTATTGTGGATAATTATTGTGGCAGAGCCAAAGATGATTTGGGCACATTGAAGCAAGAGAAAAAAGATCTGGAAATTGGGATCACAGGGATGCTGTCAGCACTTTAGAACAGTGGGGGCCATCTCCATGACTCCCCCCAACTCTAATTCATCTAGCAAGAAGATTAAAGCAGGTGGAAAAATGAGGCAACTAATAATAATTTCTGGAACTCTGAAAATTCATGGCAACTGCAATAAATGAAGAGACGGAGGAGATGATATAAGGTTGTGTCCTTCATGAGCAAGTAAGAGCATCGTCAGTTGCAACGGCACTGTAAAGCACCAAAAACTCTATCAGGAGTTTGATCCATCAAAATCCTGAGAGTGAAAGCAAAAGGTTTCATTCCTCTCAAGGCTAAAATATACCATTAGTGGTTCAACCATCTATTTTCCCTTTCTTAGTTCACTTTCTGAAATATTTACTTCAAATATTTCAAAGTTTCCTTCCACTGCTGCTAGCCTGCTGGGTCACCCTCATCTGTGCCCCAAAGCAGAACACAAAAACAGTGAGTCAAAAAAGGAAAAGTACAAGTCATTTAAATACAGGGAAAAAAAATTAAAACTCCGATTTTTAAAGGTTCACTGCAAGGAAAGAAAATGTATAATATTTCTGAATGCTGTAAACCAGTGAACCAGCAGGAGCAAAGACAAACCCTTCTTATGTGCTTTTCCAGATGCTTCAGCAAGTGTCTCAAAGCATTTATTTTGGGAGCTAGGTGGTTGAACCCACCTCTTTCTTCTCCCCAAGAAAAATCCAAAAAAGCTAGAGTTAATTAAAACTTTTTTCCTTATATCCCTGAAATCAGGAAAGAGAAAAATGTTCAGATCAAACAACACATCACTGAAACAAAACACTTCAGTTTTGGCTTGGTTAATCCTGCACTATTTAAAACCAACATTTAGTCTCATAATATCTTGTTGAAATAAAAAGTCATTTCCCTTCTGAAGTTTCAGGAGAAAAAAACCCACTTCTAATTAAGGGAAAACCCACCCTTTTTGGTTAAATCTAACTTATATTCAACACTGACTCACAAATATTTCTTTGGTCAGACCAAAAAAATGTATATTTTGGGCAGATCAGCTGAACATTTTCTGGGCTCGGGTTTGTGTAGAAGCTGGTACTTTAGGGCCTTGATGTGCACTTTGGGTACTTGATTATAGACAAAGTTTGAACATTGCTGTCTTATCTGTCCTACAGCTGAGAACCAGGCTGCTTTGTGCTAGAAAACTGAGAAAAACACTAGTGTCTGCATTATTATTATATTATTATATTCGAGGGTTCCTGTCCAAGTAAAAGGGTAAATACATCTTGGCTGATGGTTGGACTCTACCTGAAAGATTTCTTCCATCCTAGCTGATTATTATTTATCATAATTATGTTGATTATTATAATTATTATTGTAGTTAGGGTGCTACTAGCTTGGACATTCAATCTTCAAAAAATACAGAGGGAAAAAAAAAGAGTACCCCCTTGTTTCTTTTCACCTGTGGATTATAATTTCTTTGGCACACACGTTACACATCTCTTGCTAAACTTGAAAGGTTTTGACTTGGACACCATCAATAACTAAAGAACAGCAGAAAGAGTTGATCAGAGCAGAAGATTAGAATATCTGCTTTGGGCTCTTTGGGGGCTCAGGAAAACGTGCAAGCATGGTTGGGGAAGATGGAAAATAATACGAAACACTCACTAACAGCATGTAGCGTAGAAACTTCGAAAACCACTGTAGTCATTGACTCCCAGATGGTCAAATGAACAACATGTTTCTATTCCTGTATTTAATTAAATCTTAATTATGCCACCAACAGGGTTCAAAACAGCATTATGAAACAGCTCGCATGGATGGCGAAATCTCATTGGCTGGGGAGGCTTTGAACTCCTGTAATTATCTCCCCCTAAAAAAAAGAGCACACTTTGGGTCTATAAAGCCTCTTGGCCAAGCAGCCCATTGAGATTAAGAGGATGTAGGATATACTCAGCTTGAGATATGGAGTTGATAGATGGAGAGAGGCAGGTTTTAAATTGCTAGTGAGCCCAGCTGAAAGATGCTGGGAGGCAGAGAGAAGGTCCCAGCCTCCATGGAGGCTTCTTACTTGCATTGGCCTGTAGATAACAATCCCATACTAAAAAAAATTTTAAAAATTAGTCAAGCAACCCTAATTTAATTCTTCCATCAGCTGATCATGTGAGTTAACTAAAAAACAGCTGTCCAAAATATTCCTTTTAATTGTTTTTGATGTTGTTGAAATAAAGCTCTTGATAGAAAATAAATATTTTGGAGGATATTTCTCCTTTGTGTTTAATATGGCTGCTATAAACCAGCAAAACCAACAATTTGTAAGCACATTTCCTCAAGGAGTTTAGGTTTTGTAGTGCCTCCCAGAGCAGGAGGCTGGGAAGACCCCTGCAAAGGAGCTCCCTTCATAAATCCCAGCTCCTCTTGGCTCTTCTTCCACCTTAAAGCCATTTCAAGCTATTTTTCAACTTGATATTCAAAATAGGGATCACCTGGTTATTTCCCAGTTACAAGCATCATGTGGAAGAGCTGGACCTTAGAGTTTAAGAGCTCAGTGTCCAAGGAGCACCAACCCTACAAAGCCACAGGTGCAAGTTAAAAAACCCACAAGAGATACTACAAATGCCACATTTTTCAACTTGCATGGAAAGTTTGGTACTTTAGCACCATTTCCAAAGTGTTGAACACAGACAATTGCTGTCCAACAACCCTCCAGCCTTGGTCTGAAGGCACTTTTCTGCAAAGATACTAAATTTTAAGGCATCTGTTGAAAAACCATTAGAATAATTCTATGATGCATTCCACATCAGGGTATGTGAGTATCCTCTATTTTTTGAGGCACTCAGAGCAAATGAAGCAGAAAACCAGTCTCTCCGTAGAATTATAATTTAATTTTTTTTCCCAAAAAAACCTCTCAAAACTGCCCCAAATTTTTCAACCCCAGATTCATAATTTGTTGAGGGTCAGATTTTTCAGTGAAAATTCCAGATTTGCAATGCTTTTAAATATTAAAGAGTTTTCACCTTCTTTCGCAGCCTTTATAAGTGCTTTTAAAGATGATTTTTTGTAAGGAAAAGGAATCCCTAAGGATTTATGAGGAAAATAGACTCTTAAAAAAAAAAAAACGAACCAAAAAAAACCCCTTGAGGCAAAAAGGTCATGCAGGGAAATAAGTTCATTAGAAAACTTCAACCAAGTTGAACCTTTTAGTTGGGTCACTTGCTCACAGAAAACAACCTCCATAGAAAACAAAGATTCTCCAGGAAAATAAAGGATACTGAACACCTTGGATGGAAGAAATCCTGGCTGGGGGCACCTTTATTCCTGTCTCAGAAATGATGTTGACCATATGAGGTAGATCATAGAAGCATCCAGGAGTGGAAGCTACATCTGAAGTCACCTTGCTAAGCTACCAAAAGCCCTGGAGAGGTGCATGTGGAAGCCTTTGCTGCTTTGAGTTTTCATTTTGAAACGAAATACTATACGCATTCCGTGCTGCCTCTTTCTACAAAAGCCCACCAGATCTGCTGAGAGAGAGAAGGCCTTTCACACCCCTTCACTTGAGCTCTCTGAGTTTTGATTTCATTCAATTACTGATTTAATCTTAAAAGGAAAGCATAGAGGTTTTTTTTCTTCTTCTCTGGGCTTTCCTTCTTTTCTCCCCAGTGAGGCCTCTCACTCCCTGAAATACCCAAAATCGCTGACACAGTGAGCTCCTCCAGGAATCCAGAGCCTTTCCCACTGAGTTACAAGCTGCCAAGGAGGCTACATTATAACAAAAGAAGTTTTTATATCCCTCCTGCAAGCAGAACACTTGAAACTACCATCAAATATGCATTAGCTGAGAGGGTGTTTGTTGATGGTTAGAACCAGCTTATTTAGGAAGTTTCCAACCATGGAGAAGGCTTCAATAATGGCAACAAGTGATGGAGGTAGTGCCTGAACCCTCCTGGCCTTGGTCATGCGACTTAACATCCTTAATAACTTGCCCTTTCACTGCAGTGAAAGAGCCAGGATTATCTTGTCACATTTGGTAAGAGGACTGAAACACAGTCACCATGGTGGCTCAAGATGGAGGCTGAGGGAAACATCTCCTTCATGGTAGGCATGCCACTGTTTGCTAGAGATGGGTATAGTTTCAAGGCTTAAAAGGAAAAACTGAAGGGGTGAAAACTGGGTGAAGTTGAAAAAAGAAACAAAATGCAAAAAGAGAGGTAGGGAGGGTTAAGTTTTAGGCAAACGTATCAGTGCAGGTGTCTGGCCAAAGTGTTCCAGCCTTCCAGAAACAAAGCCATCAGAGATTCCCTTCTGGCATTAAACTTCTAAACATTTCATTAAGTCACTGAAGAGCACAAATGGCTCCCAGGAGTCCAGCCTGAATTGTCACCAGATCGGAGTGACTTAGCCCATCCCATCCTTCCTCAGTTGAGCTCAAAAGAAGGTCCCAGCACAAAGAAGAGCCCACAAGTCCTGCTTCTTAGTGCTTTTCTGCAGCCACCATCAACCTGTAAAATAAACTGCAGTCACTGACCCATCAAAAGCCCAAAAATCAGTATACTGGATGCTTCTATCTCCTTCTGCCTCATGTCACAGGCAATGCAGGTTTTGCAGACCAAGTCACAGCCTAAGCATTGCCATGAGCAGACACTGCCTTGCACTAATTTCACAGAATCACAGAAGGTCAGGGACTGGGACCTCAAGAGGTCACCTGGTCCAATCCCTCTGCTGGAGCAGAAAAGCATCTAGGTGGGATTTGAATGTCTCCAGAGAAGGAGACCCCACACCCTCTCTGGGCAGTCTGTGCAACTCTTCTCTCAGCCTCACCCTGACAAAGCTTTTTCTCCTATTTCTGTGGAACCTCATGTGTTCCAGCTTGCAACCATTGCTCTGAGAAGCTTCCCGGAGAAGCTGATGAGAAAAGGAGAAGACACGAGGAGCTCATGCACCTTCCCATCTCTTAGAGTGTTAGGCTTCAATAATGAGCTAATTCTGCATTTACTGATGGCACCAGAGAAAAGCAAACCTGAAAGCAGAGAGAATCCCTCTCAGGGCAAGGCAATGCATTTCACATATGGATTTTGCAGGGTAAACCTAAGCTCTGGGAGCAACTTTGTAGTTAAAGTGTCTGCAAAAACAGCACCTTCTGAGTCATCAGCTGTGATCCTCTCACACATTATCTGCCAACTCCTGCAAGGAAATCAGTTTTCATGCTCCTGGAGCTGCAGATTCGGGACGGCTCTGCGAGAGGGAGCTCCATCCCCCTTCCCCCCCCCATCCTCTGGCTCCCATCTTCCCAGGACGCATTATCCAAAATCCTCCCGCTGAGTCTGATTCCTGGCACGGATGTGGGAACAGGAAGGAGTCCTGCGAGATGGTCGGGTCCCAGCCCACGTCCTGCAAAGAAACACCAGGGCTACCCAGACAAAGGAGAGAAGGATTTACCCCCACTCCAAAAAA
>VZTY01027478.1:71057-123245 GCA_013400935.1 Turnix velox
AAAAAAGAAAAAAAGAAAACCCGGTGCTTTCTTTTCACTTGGAATTCAAGGGGTAAGAAGATCTGTCATGCAGGGTGCTCCCCTATTCTCCAATTTTTTCAACCTTCTTTTCCCAAAAGAAAAGTGGAAAGAGCATAGAATTGCTTAATAATATAATTTTTAAAAAGTATACACTGCCCACAACCTCATTTTCTATGTTCTAATCTCCTTTCTTCTGACAGGAAGACTACTCCCAAAGGAGAACCAAAAAGGAGTGAAGCCTAAGAGTAAAAGAACTTGACCCCAGAAGTATTTTTTTCTCTGGTTTTCCTCTAAAATTGGGAGATTTTATGCAAGTATTTCAAAATGAGGATTTGGGTGGGGTTCCCTTCTCTTTAAGAGGTAAGGATTAAAAATGAAAGCAGTAAGACTTCTTCCACATCCAAGCATTCCCTGAAATACATGGAGAATCTGAAGAAAAGTGGAAGTTCTCTATTAATTGCCAATTTAAAAATGGGGATGTATCAACATTTCATCAGTGAAACACCAAGAGGAAAAAACCCCTGAAAACTAGCTTCCAAAAAAAAAAAAGAAGATAACTTTGGTCATCTGAGATGCATTTTCCAGCAAAAACAGGAGGAGAAATAAAAAAAAAAAAAAGGAAAAAAAATCTTATCAGAGACATATTTTGGCCCCCGCTATCCAAAAGCCTCTTGATTTTTAACCCAGGAGATTTGTATCTAGGTCAAGTGTAAGACCCTCCTCCCCCAGTGGAGACAGCCTATCGCTTCTCAGGTTAGAAATGCCTTTTGCAAAACTCTCTTTGGGTCAGTGAGAAGATGGAGTTTGGAGGTCAAACCATATTACATATGAACCCGTTGGTTCAATCCTGGCAAACAACAGCCAGAATATCTCAAATATACATCAAAAAATGGGCCTGATTCAGTGATATTTAAAACATCTGGCACAACCTACCCTGCATTTCTATAGCTTCACATGTGTGTGTTACTGATACACCCTGCCTTAGAATGAAAATATTAATACACATTGGGTTTTGCCATCCTCCTTCCTCCCATCCTCCATACACCCTCCCTGCCCCCCTTCCCTTGGTGTGGAAGGATTTCATCATACCTCTGCTCGGGTCTGATTTTCTTATTCATCAGAGCTGAGTGTCCCACAGATGTTTGCTTTGGAATTCACAGAATCACAGAATGTCAGGGATTGGAAGAGACCTCAAAAGATCGCCTAAGCTCACCCCCCTGCCAGAGCAGGAACACCCAGATCTGGTCACACAGGAAGGCGTCCAGGTGGGGTTTGAATGTCTCCAGAGAATGAGATCCCACACTCTCACTGGGCAGCCTATGCCACCATTCTTTCACCCTCATTATAAAGTAGTTTTTTCTCCTGTTTCTGTGGAACCGCCTGTGTTCCAGCTTGCACCTGTTGTCCCTTGTCCTATTATTGGAAGTCACTGAGAAGAGCCTGGCTCCATCCTCCTGACACTCACCTTTTCCACATTTATAACCATGAATGAGGTCTCCTCACAGTCTCCTCTTCTCCAAGCTAAAGAGACCCAGCTCCCTCAGCCTTTTCCCAGAAGAGAGATGCTCCAATCCCTTCATCATTTTCATAGATCTGCACTGGACTCTCTCCAGCAGTTCCCTGTACTTCCTCAACTAAGGGCCCCATGACAGGACACAATTCCTACATCACTTCTGCACTCACCTTACTTTTCTCTCCCAGCACCTTCACCGGGGTGTTTCAAACCATGGCAAATGGTGGGACCATGTTATCTGCCCACTCCTGCCTCCTGAACTTCTGTGTCTGCTATAACATACAAATACACTGGAAGAAAAATAAAGCTATTCCACCCAATTCCCTGAGGATCACAGTCTCTTGCCATGCAGCAGAATGAAAACACCAATCAATGTAGAGTGGTGCTCAAATTAGAGCTCTCCTCCATGGAGGCCCTGGGAGACTCCTGCATGAAGCCAATATCTGGTGAACAAGGGTTGGGAAGAATGGTCTAGGGGCATCAGCAAATAGAACACATATGACTCATTGACTGGCCTAAAAGTGTCACTAAAGCTCACTCTGGTATTAGCAAAGTTGCCGTTACCATAAGAAAGGAGATAAAATCTGTCTCCTTCAGGGTGTGGAACATCTCCTCACTGGCACTTTATGTATCTACACACTTTCACTGGGCAAAACCACCTTATAAAAGTTTCAGGTTAAAAAAGCTTTCTTTGTCCATAGAAGTATTTTGTACACACACACAAAAAAAAGAAATTAAAGAAAAATTGCACCCCAGGGTTTTCAAAATCATTGCTTCAGGGCGATCAGGCTGGAGATGGATCATCTATAGACTCCATCCAAAGATGATCCATTGATCATCCCTTAGACTCCTGTATAGAGCTTTCCACCAAATAAAAAATAGAAACTTTTGACACTTAGGAAAACCTCCTTTAAAAGTTTCTCACCTTCCTTGAAAGAAATTGTTTATTTCTGACTTTTGTTTTTCTTTCCTCTTTACTTTCTGAATCACTTTTTTCAGCATGCACTCCAATTAAAAAATAAAAATTCAGATCACACTGGAAAGAACAAAAAAACAAAAAAACCAAAACCAAGAAAACCAAATCAAACTAGGGAGTGACTCCAATTCCAAAGCATCACCGGTTGCACAACATGCCCGGAGATCCTGACGCCTCTAGTGTTCAATTTAGGCTTTGCCTCGTAAGCCTGAAGGTATGTGTCCCACCAGTCCCACCAAAGGCTCAAAAAGTTCTGTTTGTGCTTACGTGGTGTTCAACCTCAGCTCTTTATTAGCCACCCAAATCTCCAAGTTCACAAACTGAGGGTGACCCAGCGCAAACTAAAGCCAATGGAAGTGTGTCCATCACCCTGCCTGAGACTGCTCTTCTCCCATTTTATTTTTGGTGCAATCAAGATCTCTTCTCTCTGGGCTCCTTTCCTTGCTCAGGCAGAGGAGACTTCTCTACTGGAGAGCAGAGGTGAGGTCTGTTTATGAGCCTGCAGGCAGCCTGATGCTTGCAAGGGACTTTGGATGGAAATTAAGTGGCTTTACTAGAATTATTATAAGTGTCCCACCTGCCTCCTGGTGTGAGCCCAGAAAAAAGTGAATTAATATTACCCAGTTTTCACTCTGGATCTGCCTTGACCCTAACATACCACTTAAGAGCAGACGCTTCCTAAGTGAGCAAGATGGTAAATGGACCTTGAAAACTGAGGATCCTCTCCCCTCTCTTCCAGCAGCTAACAGATCATCTTTCTACCTTCTGGGATGACTTTCCATGCAAAACTGATTGCATCTCTCCTTCTCTTCTCTACTGTCCTCCAGAAAACAGCTCATCAGACTGCTTTACCTTTCCCTTTCAAGAAGATAGAGTCATAGAATGGTTTAAGTTGGAAGGAACCTTCAAGATCATCTAGTTCCAACCCTCCTGCCATGGACAGGGACACCTCCCACTGGACCAGATTGCTTAATACCTCATCCAGCAAGACCTTAAACACCTCCAGGGATTGAGGGGGCATCCACAACCTCTTTGGGCAACCTAGTCCAGTGTCTCACCACCCACACAGGAAAGAACTTTTCTTCTCTCCAGCCTAAATCTCTCCTCTTCCAATTTTCATGCATTACTCCTAGTCCTGCCATCCTGGACCCTATTCAAAAGTCCTACCATCCCAGCCTTTCTGTAGCCCCCTCCAGGTATTGAGAAGCTACTCTGAGCCCCCCCCCTGAGCCTTCTCTTATCCAGGCTGAACAACCTGAGTGATTCCAGGAGGCTTCTGTGCCATCCTATTCCCAACCCTGAAACAACTACCTTCCAATTATGGCAGAAAGAGCTGCACTGAAGTCCTAGCAGACACATTTCTTGTCAGAACCCATGGGGATTTCCAGAGCTAGGTGCCTCCAACATTAATTCTCTGTAAATGAAAGCCTGCCTGGAAGCATGCTGAAAAGGGAGCCTTTGAAGTCAGTGTCCATCCCTCTGACCCATTATTGCTTCTTCATATGCACTCTGCTACATCAAACTTCTACAGATGGCTCTTCCACGAGTGAAAAAGTGAGTTTTCAACGTCTTTCCCACATAGAAAACATAAGCTTGGTTTACACCAGGGTCTTCCAGTTCCATTTCCTCCATGTGTTATTTTTATGTATCTTCCAGGGAAAGGCAACTGGGAGAGCTTGAATTTAATAAGTGTGGGATATGGGGTGCTATTAAGTCTTCAAAGCACCGTCAAGCAAGGGTGGTGGATCAAAGCCCCTAGAGAAATATTGCAAGAAATTATTGGCCCTTTAGGAGGCTGAGACACCACAAAATGCCTAATGGATCTGTGCTTCAGCCCCCTTGGGAGGGCAGGATTATTAAAGGTCACCCTAAAGCCTGCTGAGAGAAACTCAGAGGTTTGGGGGTTGGGTTTTTTTGCTGACTTGTCAAGTTGTGGATCTCGCGCTGGGTCACCTGATAGAGCATATAGTGGAACCCACAGTAGACCTTATCTCTGCAAAAAGCATGAAAAAAAAATAGAAGGAAATGAAACATCACAGTAGTATTGATGCCAGAATTAAAAAAAGCAAATAAAAGAAATAAATCACAAAGCTCAACTGATAATGAAAAAGCTGGGGGAGGTTCAAGCTGAGGACAGGTATGCTTTATGGCTCTCCTCCTTGGACAATTAAATGCAAGTTTAAAAGGCCTCGAGTTAAAAGAGACAAAAATGGGGCACTTTGCAGTGTGCTGTAGGCTGAGGTGCTCATCCCTGGAGTAGAGCTACTATAATTGCTTTAATTCATGGAATCGTAGAATGGTTTGGGTTGGAAGGGACCTTAAAGATCATCTTGTTCCAATTCCACTACCATGAGCAGGGACATCTCCCACCTAACACCAGGCTGCCCAGTGCCTCATCCAGCTTGGCCCCAAACACCTCCAGAGAGGGGGCATCTACAACCTCTTCAGGCAACCTGATCCAATGTCCCACCACCCTCACAGTTTTCCTGTTCCTTGAAGTAAAAAGAGATACTGTAGTTGTTTTAATTGAAGAGCTGGATGACATGGAAGTCAGATCACATCATAAAATCAAAACTGGAAGGGACCTCCCAAGGCCATCTAGTCCAACCCCCCCTGCAGTGAGCAAGGACATCCTGCACTACATGAAGTTGCTCAGAGCCTCAGCAAACCTGGCCTTGAATACCTCCAAGGATGGGACCTCCACCACCTCCCTGGGCAACCTCTTCCAGTATCTCTACACCCTCGTGGGCTAGAGCTTCATCCTAATGTCTCATCTAACCGTGCCATGGTCTAGTTTCAAACCCCTGCCCCTCGTCCTATCCTTTAGCTGCTGCTGCCTATGTCACTTCCTTAACCAAGAGACTTTCGGAGAGGCTTTCACCACATGCATTAACTTCAGCACAATAACTTACACGCTTGAGGCTGTCTACACTGGACATAGTCTCTGTAGGAGAGAAGACTTGTGCCACCACGAAGACATGGTGGTGGGCCATCCAGCTCTGTAGTGCTGCCTAACAGCTTCATCAGAAGGAATACTTCCCCAACCCATCTGTGATACTGAAACATGAGATGGGGAAGCTGGGACAGATGAGTTAGAGCCTAACTTCTCATACTGCTGGAACCCTCTTCCCACCATCCAGTACCAACACAGCAAAGCTCACCATGATATTGAACAAGTCACCCATGATGAGAGAACATCTGAGGTAGAACATTGCAAGGCTTCAGTGGATAAAGGGGAAAGATATCCTGACTCAGGAGGTCAAAGCACTGAAACATTAATCTTCCCTGATGCTACACATATGAATCCACAGATGCTTTGCAGGAATGCTCTTCCTGAGCCTTTGAGGGCTGCAGCTGTTTCCCTGATAATTTCATTTCCAGCTACTACACACATGTTCCTTCATAACAGCTTTGGTGTCAGTACAGTGGTGCATTTGCAACCAGATCTACAAGACAACTTGTGCTCTGGTTCATGACGGCCCAATAGACAACACTGGTCCACACCAGTAAAGATTGTTACTCCTGGGAAAACCAGCAGTTCACTCTATTCCTGCAATATTCCAGACCCACTGACAGCAATTCATGACTTTTCCTCGTTGCTTTTAAATTCTACCAGCCATAAATTCTGAGCATTTGTTTTATTTTGAGTTGAGGCTTTTTCACCTAATTGTTTTTGAATAAAATGATGGGCCCTTCCTGCTTTTTTCTGCCCAGATCTCACTAGGAATGTCAAGTCTGGTTTCCCCTGGATTTACTGAGGATCCCAGAAGGGGAACACAATCTTTTGGGGGTCCACTTGAGTTTTTAACAAAACTATCTTTTCTCCTTAAAGTTTATTCAGGTGCTTGAGTTAGACAGGTGCTAGTAAAGACAGAGGGGAAAAAAGCAGAAGTTTTAATCTGTCTAAGAAAAATAATTTCCTCTCTCAGCTGAGCAGGTTTGGCTGAACATCCCATTTGGTGTTTTAAGTGTAGATACTCAGTGATTTTTTTGAAATTTTTTTTAAAAGGGAGATTTCAACCTTTCAAGGTGCCCAATTTTCCCAAATGTATCCTACTTTTCCAAGGAACATCAGCACATTTCATAAAAGTAATTCTATTCAGAAAACAAACATTTTTCCCCCTCAAGTAACAGTTCTGTCAGGCTTTTCTTTACCTGCTTGGGGAGAAATTAATGAAAGAATATTTTCATTTTTCTTAGCCCAGGTCTTACAGACACTACTGCTACAGCCACAATTAATATTTCATCTTCCAAAAAAGAAGGGGGGGGGGAACAAATCTGTCTTCCCTGTGGATTCCCAAGGAGACATTCTGCTCCCACCTGCAATTAGTGGTGGCCTTGGGTAAATGATCTATAATAGAGGTGTTATTTTGGGGATCATTATAGCTACTACTTTTCACTCCCCCCAAATGCCAGTTCTTTTTGCTTTATGCTATCATTAAAAATAGAATCCACAATTGCAAAGCCAGTGCCTTTTCATTTCTTCCTATGCCAGGACATATGCCATCTTCTCAACCATACCAACAAGACAAGTGACATGGATCTCCAATCTTGCCAGCACAAGACCTTAAATCATAGAATCTTAGAATGGTTTGGGTTGGAAGGGGCCTTAAAAACCATCTAGTTCCAACCCTCCTGCCATCAGCAGGGACAATGCACCAGCATCTAAGGCAGGATTGTGGCTGGTCTACATTATCCTTTTCCTATTGGCAATGGAGCTTAGACAACCTGGAGATGTGAAGTGATGCTCCCAACAGCTTAACACTCCAGATGCAATCCAAAACCTACTGAAGCCACTGAAAATCATCTTGTTTCAGTGGGGACTCAGAAATTCAAGCCTGTATTTAGCGCATGTGTGATTTTAAACACTTGCCTGCATCCCACAGAAGTTAGTGGACTCCCTTCCCCAAGGCATCCTCCAGTTTATAACAGAGCCTAAGCCACAGTTAGAAACCTCATGAATTACAGTGTATTTTCATAATCTGACTCACTGGGATATTTTTTTAAAGTTATCTGAGATTTTCATTAATCATTATGGACAGCTTGTCCTAAAGTTGTATGTCACAAATAAAGCAAGATCTGGAAAAACAGCCCTTGAAGTTCATATCTCACTTGGTCACCACTTAGATGGGGCTGCCACCTTATGAAGGACATAGACAAAGGGTCTGTGGAGCTTTCTCAGGAGAAAGCGAGGTTCACTTGGAAAAATCTCCAAGTCCTCTTTTTCCTGTGATTCTCCTGAGAAGCCTCCCATAAAATTGACCTGTATTTCCCACCTGCCCCTGCACAAAGCTGAGGAAACAGATAGAGCCACCAAACCAGCACAGGGAGAAGCTGCCACCTTGGGTCCTCTGGAGGAGCACATCCAGCTGCCCCAGCAACACCTCTGCAAATCTGAAGTGTACCTTGACTGCTTTTATTAGCAAGATTAGCAAGCTGTAGGACTTGAGGTTCTCAGGTCCCCTTTGCTTGTGTCTGCTGCACTGAGAGTTTATAATCAAGAGAGGAGAAAGGAGGAGTGGGCACATCAGCTGGTAACAGTTCAGAAACAGATGTACATTCCTGCACAAAACTCCAACATTGGAGAGTCTCCAATTACTTCAAAACCCTGTTCTTCTCCAACCATTCGACCCCTAAAGCCTTGCCCTCCTTGCCTCCTGCCTCTTATCTGTGCTGTCCTCTCGTCACTCCTTTGCTTTTGATCTTAAACCTGTCACCACAGAGTCCAGTACGTTGGGAAAAATCCACATGCCATGTCCTGGCTGCTGCAAGATGAGGAATAAAGAAACAAAGCCCAGAAAGCAGAAATGGTTGCCAAACATGATCACAAAGAAGATGATGCACACACCGGACCACACAAAAGAATCAAGAAATTCTCTAAGTCACTCCAAAAGCAAGGAATGAAACACTATTCTCCTTACCCCAAGGACATCCAATTTCTTCCCCAAGGGAAGGATGGCAGAAGGTGAAACACCCAATGATCTCCTCCACACCAAAGAGGGACTGAAAGGGCAATTTGCTGGCCAAGCCTTGCCAGGGGGGGACAACCCACCCCTTGTGAAAAACAAGAATTTCTCCCAAAGCCCAGCCAGTGCTCCTTCTTTTCCTTTAATATAAACGTCCTAGGAATCTGATAATGGCAGTGAAACAGCAGCAGCACCACAGTAAACATCACACTAAATACTTTCACCAAAACTAATTGTGATATCTCACATTTTAATGCCATACCTCTCTCCTTCCCCATCCTCCTCCACCAGTGGTACCTTCATACCACATGGCTCCCCCACAAACCTCCCAAACTCCTTTAGGGGGGCCCAGATTGCATTTCACCCTGCTCTGCACACACGTAAGATCGTGCCTTTAGGTTGCTCCAAGGGAAGATATTTGCAGCAGGATTGTGTCAACACCGTGCTTAGCTCTGGCACTAAATGCTGCTGGGGGACTGGGAGGCTGTAAAGAGCACACACAGCCACAACGATGTTCATTGGACTTCATAATTATACCACAGCCCAGTTCCACCATAAATTTCCCCACTAATGAAGCCTGCTTGATACTAAAAAGCTTTGCAGGTTTAGTGGTTGCACATTGCTACAGCCTCCTGGGGGAGAAATCCTGCCTCACTCTGTCATGCAGACACTTTGGGACTCGTTCTCAGAAGCCAGAGAAGGGGCTGGGGTTTTTCTCTTGTTTAATATAGCCATGGTATGTGGAGCAGAGAAGGGCTGCTTTGCCACTGGAGCCTTCTGCTCTGCACCACACTGCCCAGAGAAGCAAAACCAAGAGTTAAAAGAGCATCATCTACTCAGCTGAACCAGGACTGCTCTATGTGGCCACATCCTTTTGCCACCACAGCTTCAATGTGATGCCCGGGGGCTGCACATCTCCTGCTGTGCTCAAAAGGAATAAGCCCAGTTGTTATCAGAAAAGCACAATGCCTGTTCCAGCTGAGAACTAGGCACTTGGAGTTACATCTAAGGAATCAGTCCCCCCCAAACCCCTCTATCTCCAGTCCCTGAAAGGACAAAATCTCATCCCACAGAAACACCTGACACCCCAGGAAACCAAGTCCTGCCTTCAGTGGTCACGGTGAGGCAAAAGAAAAATGTGGAATAAATATTAACACATATTGGCAGGGCAGGAGGAGAGGCTGCAATGAGCTTCTTTGCTCCATTTCTCAAACTTGAGTTTGCTCCCCGTGCTTCTGGCACTCTCAAACAGACCAGAACAAAGCTCCCTCTGCACAGCCTTTTTTTGGCACCTACAGCACCTTTAGACAGTCCAACTTCCTCCCCATGCTCCACAAACCCCTGAAAATCCACATAAGTTCACTGAGCACACAGACAAGTTGTTAGAAGGGAGGTAAATCTAGGAAAAACTGAAGCTAGAAAGTAGAGGCTCCAGTCTTCAGTGAAGGTAGGAAATACAGACCAAATACCCCTTAACAAGGAGTATTTGGCCCTCTGTGGCACAGTCTTGCATCAGCATCTCAGTTAACAGCAGCTTATTTCAGTTAAATCATGGGCAAAAAGAACCATTACTCCCCAGTATGAACTCCAAGGGTGGTATCAGAGCTGGCAGACAGCACCCTAGACCTCTGTCCTCATGGACCTCCGAGTCAGAGATGCTGCCGAAACTCAGCCCTTCTGGAAACCTGGCTTTGAGGTAGATATGACAGAGGCACCCGTCCTACCCAGCTCGCCGGGGTCTTAAACTGGATTAAAAATCTATTTGCAGTCCTGCCCTGCTTTCTGACTTCTGTGCTGCACCTGAAAACCTTTCCTTTTGAAAGCAAATACAGGCTCTTCCCAGGGGCTGCCTGGGGAAGTCCTTCCACTATAAACATTACCTACCAGCAGCGGAGTCAGCTCCAGGCAAGCCAAAATTCCTTCTCCTACCAGAGAACACTTTCCAATCAAACCAGACATTATTTTTTCCATTAATGAGTGTTGATACCTACTGGAAAAACTTCGCCAAAGAAATCCATTCCAAACTAATTCTTCTGATAAAAGCGACTTAAAATGTAGATGGTTTATCTCATTTTTACTATTATTATTACATTTTAAAATATGATCTTTGCCTCTTAGGAATGCATCTGTTCCTGCAATTTGGGGCTGTAACTGAAATGAGAGATCCAAATCTGATTTTGCTCTGCTTTAGTTCCATGGAAGTGAGCAAGAGTTTTGCCCACATTTTTCCCTGGCGTGATGGAGAAGGGATAAAAAAAAAAATAGATCCATCATCTTCTGTTTGATACATCAGAAACCCTGGAACTGCTTTTTATGTGCTGGGATATCTCAATTTTGGCGCAGGATAATCTGGAGGACGAGGTCCTCCTACCTATCTACCTGCCTCAGCTCTTGCTTCCCCTTAAAGAGTAAAATTCACTATTTTGCAGGGGAAAAAAAAGCATTGAGGATAAAGAAGGCAAGTGAATGGGCTGCGTGGCCAGCACAGCATTTTCACAGTGTTCTTTGTGGGAAGTTCTACAAACTATTGCTGCTTTTCAGATGACCCATGTTTTGGTCTCAACTAGGTTAAAAAACCCCACAAAGAAGAGGGCTTCCTGTGGTTGCCCCCAAACCACCAATCCTGAAGCTTAGGGGATTTCTGTCACCTCAAGTGGTGGAAAAAAAGTCTGTAAACTTTATTTTTTTGGGACCAGGAGGCAGGTTCTCACCCCATCATTGCAGGACAGGGGGTCTGGAGAACAGAGGCTATGGTGAAAGGCTAGCAAAGGTGATTTAAAAGACCTCTTCCCCCACCCAGCACCAAGAAGTGAAAAATTAGGTGGTATATTACCAGACTGGGCACTTTTGGGCATGCAAGAGGAGGTGGTTGAGGCAGTGGGGGGTAGTTGCCAGCTATCTTTTTATTCGAGGTACATTCCCAAGCTTTTCCTTCAAGTGTAATATAAAACTGTGAAAGTTTAGCAGGGGAAAAGCTTTCCTCCCACTGACCTGCCCGAGCCAATCAGAAGGGAGCCCCGCACCTCCCTCACTTCTGACAACTATTTAGCAACCCAGCTCAGCTAAAGTTTCCAAAAAAGTTAGAATAACTTCCTCTTTCTCTCTCTCTCTTTTGCTCTCTCCCTCTCTCTCTGAGACCTCAATTTTTTTTTTTGCACAACCCCCGGTCCTTGAAATAAGAGCCCTTCAAGCAACCTGGAAAACGTTTGGTCAGAAAAAAAAAAAAAAGAGGAAAAAAAAAGTTGGGTTTGGGGGGGAAAGAAAGAACTCTCCTATTTTTTCCAAAGGATCTGTCTCAGGAATTTAAAGCATATTTAAGACACACGCACACTCACATAACATAAGGAGGGGGGGAAAGGCTCTTCCCCTCCCCTTCTTGCAGAAAAAGCATGGAAGAAAGCTCCAGTTCTCCCGTTTCCCCTGTGGATAGCTTGGGGACCAGTGAAGAGGAGCTGGAAAGGCAGCCAAAGAGATTTGGCAGGAAGAGAAGATACAGTAAGAAGTCCAGCGAAGATGGCAGCCCCAACCCAGGGAAGAGGGGGAAAAAATCCAGCCCCAGCTCCCAATCTTACGAAGAACTGCAGAGCCAGAGGATCCTGGCTAACGTCAGGGAGCGGCAGAGGACTCAGTCGCTCAACGAAGCTTTTGCCGCCTTGAGGAAAATCATCCCCACCTTGCCCTCTGACAAACTCAGTAAAATCCAGACCCTCAAGCTGGCAGCAAGGTACATAGACTTCCTCTACCAGGTTCTACAGAGCGACGAGATGGACAGTAAGATGACGAGCTGCAGTTATGTGGCTCACGAGAGGCTGAGTTATGCCTTCTCCGTATGGAGGATGGAAGGAGCATGGTCCATGTCGGCCTCCCACTAGCCACCGCCTGGGCAAGCCCAGCTGCCAAACGGGTAAGCCACCCACTTCTTTCTTATGGTGCTCTGTGTCCCTACTATGTCCACAGCTCCCAGTTCTGCCTTGGGAGAGGTTGTATGGCTTGGTGGGATGCAGGGATGCTTCTGGGCAAAGGGTTTGGGACAAACGACGGGAAGGTGAGATGGGTGTTAGAGATACTTCTGACCCCTTCATGCCTGGAAAAACTTTAAAACATAACTTCCAGACAGGAAAAAAAGGAAAAAAAAGCCTTGTTTTATGAAAAAAATAATGAAAAATCAGCACGTTTCCTCTCACTTGGGATGGAAGAGCCAAGAGAAGTGCAGCAGAGAGAGCTGGCTGATGAGGGACGGGGGGTGGGGAACTACCGCCGTGTGAGATTTGCCAGAAAGCACTGCTTTGGGGAAGCGTTTTTAAGAGAGGAAAAAGGCAAACAGTACAATGGGTTGACAAGGGGGATCCAAAACAGCTGCTGGACACTGGGTCCAGCAGTCCCAGGGTGGTCACATCCTCTCCAGAATGGGGTGGAAGAGGACCAGGGGNCTTCAACCCCCAGGCTGTGCCCCTTCCCCCTCTCCCCCTCCTCACACAATAAAAAGCAAACAAAGATAGAAGAAACTTGGCCAAATTCTCCTATTCCTTGGTTTCCCTTCCCCAAAGTGCCGGGAAAGCAAAAGGCTGGTGTTGGAGGTAGTTTCTTATTTACTCTCACAACTAAACCTTTCCTCTCACCACCTTCCAGGAGCAGAAAATTATCTAAGTTGCCTTTGTAATATTCGGGGAGGGAGGAATAAACAGTAAGAAAGGAGGAGGAAGAAAAAAATTAAATAAATAAACTAAAATCCTCATCTCAAGCTAATTAAGCAGAGCAGCTCTGCGTTGTGTCAGCCAGTCGCTCTCTGGGGTTGGGTACATAAAACAGAGCCCACGGACCCATTTCATCCAGCAAACATTCACAAGGGGAATTTATCCCCCCTAACGTTGTACATAATGCAAAATGAAATTATTTCATCATTCTCAAGGAGAGAGAATCAGCTCCTTATAGCCAAAAAGAAAGTTTACCCCAGCCCACTGGCCAGGATTTTTTAAAGAGCTTTGTTTTAGTTGTAATAAGTAGCTTGTTTAAAACTATAAAATAAAAAGCAACCCAAAATACCTTATAGAATCATAGAACAGTTTGGGTTGTAAGGGACCTTAAAGATCATCTAGTTCCAAACCCCCTGCCAGGGACACAACCTTGCTGGATTCTGTTTGGAAAAAAACCCAAATACGGTTCAACCTAATAGGGGTTACTAGTGCTTTAAAACAGATTAAAAAACTCTTTAGCAGCCACTTCAAGGAAATGCTTCACTCCTGTCCTGAAGCGGTTTACCTCTTGCTACCTCAATTAGGGTTCCCCCAGATATAAAACTGCTCAAAAATTGGATTCTCTACCAGCTGCCTGTTGTTAAGCTCTGCTTAAAAAGGTAACGCTGATGTCCTGGGGTTTATGGCTGTTGCTGACCTTACTACTTTTTGCACGCTATACCCCCATTTCAACTGGGAAAAACCCCAATCCAGTTGCTCTTCCAAAAGGATAAATCCTTCGTTTATAAAACCGCAGGCTTTTTTCCATGCTAAAAGCTGTAGCAAATAGATTGAAAAGTTAAAAAAAAAAAACCCAACCCAAAACCCACACACAAAACCCTGGGCTTCTTTGTCAAAACAGATGTAAAATGTCCCAAACACATATTTCTTCAGCAGTTTAGATTGGCTGAAAGTGCCGGATGGAACAATGCATTTATTCTGTTGTTTCCCAAAACGAGGAGCTGCCGTCAGCCCAGGGATGGTTTTAAAACCTCTTATCTCCTCTACAACCCATTCCTCTCTATCACCCAGCAATTCAGAGACAAAAAAACCCCCTATTTTTTTAGCCATATTTTTAAAATCTCTGTGGGTAGAATTATTAGCATTGCTCCTATGGGGAGGATTTTCTACCTAGATACCTCCTACCTAAAAGAAATAATGAGCAGTGTTTTGGGACTGTGATGCGGAAGTGAGTTCCCAATGCATTTTTGGTTGGTGAATTGATATTTAGGGTCTTGTTTTCAGTTTGGTGGTTAGAGGTGGCTTTTTACCCTGTTGAGATCTCCTGTGGAGGAAGGTGGTCCTTCCCCAGACCTTCCCAGTGGGCTTTACTCCCCACTCCTCTCTCTCTCCTTCCCATGCCTGTGCGTATCTGCACACGCGTGTGGTTGAACTGTTGAAAGTGCTGTTGACAAATGGCCTGGTGTGGGTGCAGCATGGTGTCAAATTCTGACCTCAATGGTGACAAAAATTACATCTGCCAGCAAAAAAAAAAAAAAAAATTAAAAAATATCACAACAGGACCCTCAAGAAACCATCTACAAAAGGGAAAATTTGCTGTGAGATACATAACAGATCTCTGAATGGGTCTGTCCCAGACAGAGTAGTTTTTAAGTGTAGCCTGAAAAGTCTTTATGGCAAAAAAAACCTTAAGAAATACCTATCTGAATTTGGGATTGTTCTTCCTAGGGAGCAAATATGAGGCCAGCAAGAAGGGATGAATTGTGTTTGGGCTGGATTGCCACAACTATCCTCCCCTTCCTCTAGGATTTTTTGGGGGAGAAGAGAGGCAAGAAAAGGTATTCTCCTTGAGGGAAATGGCTTTTCACTCCTATTTGTCTGTAGAAAAATCAGCAGAGGAGCTTTTTGATTAGAAAATCAGAGCCTTGGGAACTGGTAAAATGCCACCTGGCCTTTGCAAACACCACCAGGTTACTGGTTTTCCTGTTCTCTTCCATGTAATTGCAGACAACTCAGCTCCTGCAGCAACAATTAGTGGGGCAGGACATTACAGACACATGAAGCTAAGCCTTCCTCCCCTGAATCTCCTCACCCTCACTGCCAGTGCCTGTGCCCCATCCCCTTGCAGCCACCTCTCTCTCTTTTTCCTTCAATGTATTTAAGATGCTTTAAACTGCAAAAGAAAAAAAAAATCCAGGAGAAAAAAGAAAAAAAATCATGTTTCTAGTTATTCCCTTTAGTAATAAAAAAATGTCCGACTGACATGTCAGGAGCATCAGCACTGGTTAATGTAGTAGGACAACCAGCAATCCCCCTTCTTCCCACTCACCACAGCAGGGCTTTGCCTCCCTTGGGCTGACACTAACACCTTTCCTTTTTTTGGGGATAGGGAAACTGTGTGCAACATGCGTATGTTGGGGACAACTCTCTTACCATCGCTCCTTCAGCCTTCCAAGGCTGCTTCCAGTATAATACTCCAGCATCCCGTTTAATTTCCCAATCACGCACCACGGCAGGGCTTTGCTTTCCCTGGGCTGGCACTGACACCTCTCCCATCCTTTTTTTTTGGGATGAGGAAAGCATATGCAACATGTGCATGAGGGGGACAAGTCTTACCATTGCCCCTTCAGACTTCCAGGGCTGTTTCCAGTATAAAACTCCAGCATCATACTTCATTTTGTTCTTAAAGAAGCAAACAGATCTTATCTCTGCTGGCCCTGGGAACAACCCAATTCTATAGTTTATGAGAGCAGTACAGACAGTTAACTGGGGGTGCTGTGACACTGGAACTAAGTCCTTTATTTTTTCTCCAAAACCCTATATTATTTTTTTTTCTATGCATCCTCAGAAAAAAATAAAAAAAGTAAATATGTTCCCTGACAGGAAGGATTGTAAAGTTTGGTATTTACATTAACTGGCTTGTAGCAAGGGATTTTTTTTTTTCCTTGGTCTTAGTGCATTTTAAAAGCCTGGCAAAAATGCTTTTTAGATCTTCTGTTTACGTTCGTGTCTTGTCTTGGGAAAGAAGAAATCTGTTACAGAGTGGACAGTGAATAATACACCACAGTCAGCCAGAAAACTCTCAGGCTCAGAGACCTTGGAAAGAAGGGGAAGGGGGGAAACACTTTGGAGAAGGAAGGAAAGACTTTGGAGAAGGAGATGAGCAAAAAGAAATCTGCCACAGGTAAAATATCTATGAATTAATCACAGTTTGGGACACTCATTGTGGAGGAGAAAACAAGTTAGATCAAAAAAAAATGAAGGAACGTGGCAAAAGTTTGTTATTACTTAAAATTTTGGGGCCAGGGCTGTGGTAAAAGTTCTTACAGGAGCGATGTGCTGCAGAGGGTCATTGAGGGACCAGTCAAGGCACAGATTTCAGCTTAGTACAATTAATTTGTCTTCAAATTAGTCATCCTCATCCTGTTTGCCTGTGCAGAGTGGCTCTAATTTTAAGAGCTTACAAATCATCCTCATTAAAACAAGGGAAGGTTGCAATGCTGCTCTCTGCAGCCTCCCTCAGCTCTTTTTGGGACTTATTTCAGAGAGTTCTAGATGGTGGTGATAAATTCGTCATGGATATCACAGCAGCCTCTCATAGAGCCACGATAGATCCCGTAACTGCCGCCGGAATCTCTTTCGGGTGGATTTCTTGTCACTCTTTCCCCCCCCCAGCAATATAATTATTTTTATAGCCAGATCTCAGAGAATCATTTCCATGTGGTTCAGCATGACTGTGAAATCACCAAACACAAAATCTCCAGAATTTCTATGTCTTGCTGTAGAGACAGATGTAGGAATAGTTGGATGAGGCCGTGAACACATAAGGGAACATCACCACAACCTCAAGCATAAAATGAGCTCAACAGATTCAGGGAATTATAGTTGCTGGTGGGGTGAAAATAGATTTTGAGCTAGATTCTCCTTTTCCCTCCCTATCAACTACCTTTGCCCTGGCTTCACACATTAGGAAGGAGAAAAAAAATGGATTAAAATGAAGTGCTGTGGCCTATAAATAACACTCTGGGTCACATCCTTGGGTGGGTCCAAGGAACCACACTGCTCCTCGCTAGCTGCTGATCCCATTAGACATCTCAGAGGGTTGCTCTAAGCGACTTGGAGAGTGCTAGACACCATCACTCGTGATTTACTCAAGCAAATTTGGAAGCCAGGAAAACCCCAAGAAGTGCTCCAGCTGGATACCAGCAGCATTGTGCTAATTAATGATTAGTTTGTGACAATTAAAACAGTAGGAATATTTTCCAAGGGAGGGAAAAAAAATTGAGAAGGAAAAACTCTAGGCACCCCAGCATTTAATTAGATTTGTAGCTGTAGAAGATGACCACTCAGCAACAACGACTAATCATACATAAATAGCAAATTAACTCAGTCAGTCAATAAATCAGGGGAAGGCAGCCCTTACCCTCATACCCATTTCTTTAACCAGTTCCAGACTGGAGCCAGTCAAGGGTGGCCAGTCCACCCAGTCCATACCAGGGCACTGCAACTGTGCAATAGACACATCTTTTGCAATGCCCTTGTCCTTCTCACAGCAAGGGGAATCAGATAAGCAACTTAAAAGGGTCTTCTCCAGCCCCCCCTCAGCTGGGCTCTGTGTTAGGATCAGTTTAAACCCCCTGAGTCTGATAGAGCTTGAATTTTCTCTGTATGTATGTAGATGGAAAAGTAAGGTGGAGATCTGGGATCTGGTGCTTCTTCGGGATCTGCTTTTCCTTCTGTATTAAAGTTAGAATGTCTTTGAGGGAATGAACTACTTAAATTAGGATCTCTCTGATCTTCTCCCATTATCCATCGCCTTTGCAATGCAAGGCTTTCAGCATTTAGCTATACAGAGGATTGTATATCGGAAGAGGGGTGGGGGGAAATAGATAAAACTTAGCCTATCTCCTCCAAAAATGAGCCATCACTTCAGGGGAAGTAGCATCAGAAACCCTGGGACAGGACGAGCTTGCTGGAGGAGGGTGAAAATGGGATGGGGAGGCTTTTGGTACTACTCTCACAGTAAAAAGAAGTTAAAGAAGTTTAACTCTTGTGAAAAAGTTAAATAAGCAGCAATTGTTAAGCCTCATTGCCAAGGTCTCTCTAAGAAGGGGGCAGCTGGGCACCCCGAGATCTCTTCCAGGGGCTTCATCTGTGAGCCTTTGTCTGATTTGGGATTTTATTATCAAGGGGATAGGAGCAAGGCTCTGCAAAAGGTACCAGTGATCAAAAAGAAAATAACCCTTGTGCCTCACACTGTGTGGTGAGCTCGGAGCCAGCTCTACTCCCTCGTCTTCCTCCCATCTCCTCCTCACAATCTTTTAGCCACAGCTCAGAAAAGAGTAAAGAAAAAGGAAGGGGGAGAGAAGATACAGATGTCTACTCATTCCCCCTGATATATATTTACTGGAAGAGTTCCAGTAAGCCTGCACTAACTTTAATTGAATTCCTAATAAGATAGTTTTGCCTTGTTAACTGCCGCCCCCAAGAAGAAGCTTCAGCATTTCCTTCAAGATATCAGACTTCAGAAAAAACAGTACAAATTATGTTTGCAGGTTAATTTAGCCACCAACAATCCTCACAAGGTAATTAATGTTACTTGATTTAAGCTGTTTGGGCCACCTTTAAAATTCGTGTATTTGTGCTTCAGCGTAAATCAACCTTAAGAGAGATGTGTGGGGGGAGGGAAGAATCACAGACAGTCCTGTTAAATAAAATACAAGCCGATCCAGCATGAAAAAATTCAAGAGGATAGAGAGGTTTTCATGCAGAAAGAAGCATTTCAAATAATTAGGGTATTCTCTGACACATCCAAATCCAGCATCCCCGAAACCAAGCAGCTCCTTAATAAAATTAATCTACCAGAGGGATCCATGCACATTTATGACTGGACCTTACGGCATGCTTCATATGCACCGTGATGAAAACTCAGGGTCTAACAAGGCTCAGTAGAAGAAATTGCCAGACAGGAAGTGAAGCTCAGAAAATCCCGGGCACTTTTAGAAGTTTGGAACAAAAAAAAAACAATGCAACAAAAAATAAGGATAGATTTGAGAGAAAGGCAGACAGGCATATCCTTCCCAGCATATTTTTTTTCATTGGTAACAGAGTGGGTTATCTTTAGTTAAGAATCAGAAAGGACTGAAAGGGGAGTAATGCAAGACCTCTGATACCCCACTGATGCTGTAGGGAAGATGCAGCAGCACAAAAACCCCTCATTTTGAATGTGCTCAGGACAGAGAAGCAACAAAACAGTGTTTTATTCTCAAAAGGAAAGTGGTGAAATACACAGAACCAGCCATAAACAGAATTTCATTGATGAATCTCTGAGTTTCACCACTTTCCTTTCAGCATCTAAATAGTCCTGTTCTACTGTGCTTGCCGAGGCCAACACATATAGATAACAGCACTTAAATAGTGCCTCCTCCCATTTAAGAAAAAGCCATAAGCTCTTTAGAGCAAAGACCCCAGAGGGAAAGCAGCGCTGCAGGCAGAGTTTCATGCGAGCCTCTGCACTCGGGGTGGGTGCTTGGTGATGCCACCCACCCCGAGTGCAGAGGCAGAGATACACCCTCACCCCTCTGGGCACAGCAAAGCCCCTAGAAGAAAAGCATCCAGAGCACAATCAGATGAGTTAGGATGGGGAAAATCAGCACATCAAAACTGAGTGCCTGGTACCATACCCCCCTTGCATGTTTCCCAGCAGGATGCCCAGTGCCACCTCCATGCTATGTACACACCAAATTGCACCCCACAGGCATTTCTTGTGAGATTATACTTTTCTCCATAAATGCAGAGGAAAGCTTGTCTGGTGGGCTTGGGCCCCAAGCCTTTCGTGCTGCCTCTAATCACGATGCTTCAGGCACAACCCCACAGTTCACAGCTCTCCTAAAGCTCAAGGGGGCTTTATGCTCCAAGCCATCGGATATTTTGCATGATGCTTTTCACCCCTTGCCACAAAAAGGGCTCTTAAATAGATTGCCATTATTGCAAGCACTAAATAATCTCTCTTTTGTATGATACTGGACTTCAGTTCTCTGCTGGAGTGGAGATGGAACACAACTGAGCAACCTGCTTTCACATTACTTTCCTAATAGATAGGGGGTAAGCTCACATGTGGGGTTTGATGTGGAAAAGGGGTTCAGAGCACCAGATTTTGAACTACTCAAGATGCATTTTGAGGAACAGAGAATGGGGCATCCTTTTCCAGCTAAGAACAAACAGCCTTGTGCTCAATACTCCTCATGATAATTTAACACACGCAAAAGAGTAACTTTACACCATTTCACATGTTTGTGCCAGGGATATTAGTGGAGGACTGCTGCAAAAATACCTCATCACCCCAAAATATTCACCAATACACCCCAAAACACACAGACCAATAAATACTACAAGCACAGAAAGCTGGGGATACCATGTAGCATTTTCAGCTGGAAACTGGGAGCTCAAAACTCATCAGCTTTTCACGGAACTGCGGTAATCCAAAAATTTTTACTTGCTAGAGCTGTTATTTTGTAAAAAGGGCAATACTTTAACTTTTGGCGCTTGGCAAAAGGGTAATTTTTATTTTATTTTTTCCTTTTTTTTTTTTTTCTATTTCGAAGTGGTTGAAGAGCCAAAGAGAAACAAACACAGCTTTGAAAATTGTAGCTATTCCTTAGTTGTGAATTATGCCAGAAGGAAAGTTAAATACCTGGTTTAAAGACATACTGGCTTAAAATATATTTTTTTTTTTAAATAATAATTTATTATTCTCAAACATGTCATTATTGGCCCGTTTACTGCAGCAATTAGAAAGCTTTTTCATGAATACTACATAACAGCTGAGCAGGTATGTGTACAAATCCCGAGTACTTTTGGGATCTACCCCTCCTTCCTGCTCCTACAGAAAAGAAACCCTTTATTGCTATTTCTGAACGCCACAATTTCAATTTCATAATTTGCCAACCTTGCAAATCAGTTGTGACGGGCTTTTCCTTCTCAGTCTTCTATTTAACTGCTGCTGCATGAGTTCTCACGCAGCCCTGGCTACATTTGTGCTATTTTAAAATACAAAACTTCTTTCTAGATGGGGAATCTGTAGACCCTGCTGCTGAATTATTCATCTTATACACTGATTACTCTTCTCTCCAGCTCTTCTTCAACTCACATAAACAGTAAAGCCGCACACACAGCTCAAATATTTCAAAACTAGGGTTTTTTTGGTTGTTTCTACCATGCCACACCAACAGATCCATTCTAAGAAGTCTGGAGGAGCCCAGAGGGTCATATGAGGGGTGTTTGCCCAGTTCCTGGCATAACCCATTTATCCCACAGGGCAAGTAGAAGCCAGCACAGATAAGCTACAGGGACCAAATGGAGTTACTGTGTCCACTTCTGGAGCCCTCAACAAAAGAAGGACATTGAGCTGTTGGAGTGGGTCCAGAGGAGGGCCATGAAGCTGATCAGAGGGCTGGAGCACTTCCCTTCTGAGGACAGGCTGAAGGAGTTGGGGTTGTTCAGCCTGGAGAAGAGAAGGCTCAGTGGTGACCTCGTAATAGCTTAACAATAGATGAAGGGGGCTACAGAAAGGCTGAGGTAGGACTTTTTAATAGGGTACAGGGGGGCAGGACTAGGAGTAATGGATGCAGATTGGAAGAGGGGAGATTTAGGCGGGATCTCAGAAAAAAGTTCTTCACTGTGAGGGTGGAGAGATACTGGAACAGGTAGCTCAGAGAAGTTGTGGATGTCCCTTCACTGGAGATGTTTAAGGCCAGGCTGGATGAGGCATTGAGCAACCTGGTGTAGTGGGAGGTGTCCCTGTCTAAGGCAGGGGATTTGGGATTAGATGATCTTTAAGGTCACTTCCAACCTAAACCATTTTATGATTCTGTGACCACATGGCCCTTTTCATAGGACAAGGCCAGCTATCCTAAATGTGCTTTGGGAGGCAAGGGCCAACACCACCATAGTGGACAGGGAGAGAAGAAGAAAGCTTCCCACAGCCCAGGCCAGGATTCTACACCTAAAACCTTATAAGGAATTTAGCTGGTGGGACTGGTGAATTTTGAGTTGCTCTGTTGTGCTTTACAAGTTCAAACACAGCTGGTGAGGCCCCCTCAGCTCCTCTGTCATGGCATGATTGAGGAGGTGACTCAAGAAAGTCATTGTCCCAGTGGTGCAGGACTTTTGCCCTCATGCAAGCTCACCATTTCCAGCTGGTTCACTTCTTGAGCTGGTGACGTCACCAAGACGTGCCCACATGGAAAAACTAGCCCTTAGTACAGCTCCAGCCTAAGCATACAGCCTTTGCAGTCACTGCTGGGATCCCAGGCTTTAATTCTGGTGCTTTTCTCAAACCCCAGCATCTCACAGCAGGACAGGAGCCCACAAATTTGGGCTTACCACCTCACCAGCAGCCAACACCCCAGCACTGCATTGGGATGTAGCACCACCAGATTTCACCCCAGAAGGTTCAAGAGGCATAAGATGATGCTGTGAGGCAGGATGAGACTGTTCCATTTTCATTTGCAGAAGAAACTAAGGAAAGCTAATCTTTTTTTCAATTAAAAAAACCCAGCATCTGGCAAGCAAGCAGAGGTTGAGGATCCCTGCCAAAGCCTGGACAGCTGTACCTTCTTCACTAGCAAGTTGAGGGCCATGCTGCAAGCCAAGAGGAGTTACCATAGCTGCCACATTGCTTGTGCTGATCCTCCCTCAGGGAAACACCTTAAAGTAACAAACCCACCCTGACAGCTCCACCAGCACTCACACTTGACTATGCATCAGCAGAAAACTAGGGGTAATCTCTCAGGGTTTCTAGCAATTTTTTTCCCCCTCCTCTTCTTTCCCCCAGAATCCAGCATTTCTGATTCAAGATGAAGGAGGAGAATGGAAGTTCATACAAGGCTGTTTTTTCCCTACTTTCTGTAGCCTATAAAAAAGCCATGTCTTGATATTCCTGATGGTTTGAAATAACTCAGGAAATTGTCTTAAAGCCCCAGAGGGGGCAATCCCCCCCCGGCCAGTGGCACACACAGCCACAGCCAGGACCAACCCACTCCAGACTGTCCTTGCCTAGAAAATCTTGAAAAACTTTTGCCTGATGGGGTCTTAATAAAGCACAAGGGTCACATCAGGAGGAGGGAGGGAGATGAGCATGGAGGAGCTTCAAGGGGATCTGATGAGGTGGCTCCCAGCAGATCCTCATCAGGAGATTTCCCACCAGTGCGAGGCAATGGCTGAGGGAGCCCTCTGCTCCCCTCCCGGCAGAACGGGAAACAGAATGAAAGGTTTCTTTTTTAACCAGAAAATTATTCTCCCTTTTATTAAAGTGGAAAAACTAGAGACCTCTTTCCAGGTGTTATCCCTGCTCCGTGTGTCCTCTGCATGCCAGCAAAGCCCTCCCCAGCCTTCAAGATTTATTTTTAAGCTGAGCAAAAACAACCTTCTGACCTCTGTAGCCTGCCCTGTAGGTGCTTGTTTTCATTATAAAGCTCATTTCCCTTGAAAACATCTCAAAGGGATACTTTCACAGAGCAGTGCTTGCTCCAAAGCCATGCTGACGTACCCAGACCCCAAACTGCTGGGCAAGCACCCTAATGATGCACCAATAAATTTAACAGTCCCAGCAATCTCATCATTAGCAGTTCCCCAGGCTCAGAGAGATCCATTTGATGGGAAAAGGTGGAAAGCCAGGAGAGCACAGCACATCTTGCTTCTGGGCTCTTGCTGACTCAGCATCTGCTGGCACTAGAGGGCAGAATGCACTGCGTTAAAGAGAAATGTGGGTTTGAGCTTGCCATACCTGAGTTTAACAGGGAGCAGCACAAAGCAAGGAGGACCCAAATTTTGCACCAAGCATATCCCACAGCAGAGATCTGCTATTTAATTTAGGGGCCAGAAGATCAAACAGCATCAGAGACACTTCTAAAACATCACAGTCATGGCTGCCTGCTGCTTTGCCAGACGCAAAATTCAAAGCTCAGATTCTTCAATATAAAATTCTCATGCACATCAACCATGCAGTTCCCAACAAGCCCTTTCTAAATAAAAAAAAAAATCTCATTACTTCCTCTGGTGTGTTTTTTCCCTCTCTCTATATATATATCATTGATTAAAGCCATGCTGTCCTCATCTTGATAGTTTTTTATCAGCTCCAAATAAAACCAGTGCAGGTTTATTCCATCACTTGGTAAACAGCCACTTCAATAAAACTCCCAAATTTTGAAATAGAAGAAAGCCAAGCAGGTCCATTTGTCATTGAAAGCCTCACAGAACCAGCAGGCTCCAAGAGCAAGGCGATTTGTGGTCTAAACACAAGAGAAACTTTTTCCAAGCCTCCCAGACCACCTTATAAGAATGCCCTAGTCCTGCCACCATGGCTACCCTGCAGTATGGCAGATGCAGATATTTGACTGCAGAAAATATTTTGGGCTAAGAGCAGTAGGTTCCTCCTGAATGAGCTATATTACAAGTGAAAAAAACCCCAAGTGATAGCAATGGAGTGGATTGGGTTGTATCAGTGTAATAAATCCCTACTAGGATTCAGCTGGTTGCCACCAGCAGCTCAGCAAATGCAATGCAACCACAGGATGCCAGAAAGCATCTACCCATAACTGATAGGCTGAACTCCTTAAAAATGTAAATATTGGAGCATAAACTAAGGAGTTTTGCCTCACCAGAGATGCTGTACCCACAGGACTCTATGCTCTGTAGCACCTCAGCTCATAGCTAGACTCAGATGTGTCATAGCAGATACTCAGCAGCTTCTACCTGAGATACCTGAAAACAGCTCAGGAGAGCTGAGAGAGGGAATACATATTAAAAAAGAAACAAAACAAAGATATGACCATTCCATAAATTTCCAAGAAAAAAATCACCAAGAGCTGTTGTTTAGAAGAAAAAAGGGGGTTTGGGAAAAGAGAGGTCTCATCTCTGCTTTGCTGCTGGGAAAAAAAGAGAGGTCTGTAACCACATGCACTTGGCTCCCAGGAAATACGGTTGTTTTTGCAGGACAGCAAGTTAGGAAGCTCTGCAGAGATGCTGGTTGATGAAGGAAATCACAGAGTGTCAGGGATTAAAAGGGACCTCAAAAGATCATCTAGTCCCATACCCCTGCTTCTCTCACCCTGACAAATTTTCTTCTCCTATTTCTGTGGAACCTTCTCTGTTCCAGCTTGCACCCATTACCCTTTGTCCTATCACTGTCACCAAGAAAAGCCTGTCTCCATCCTCCTGACACTCATCCTTTCCATAATTATAACCATGAATTATGTCACCCCTGAGTCTCCTCCAAGCTAAAGAGACCCAGCTCCCTCAGCCTTTCCTTATGGGAAGACTCCCCCCACCTGCTCCAAATTCACCTCCAGTTTGTTCTGACTAGTTGCTTCTGGTACAGCAATGCCCTGAATGCCTTCAGATGTTTGTGCTGGCCCTGCTCAGTCAACTGAACTTGAGGTCTCTTGTTGGGACCAATTTTGGGTGATGGATGTTGCCTCAGTCTCCCCTGTGAGCAGCAAACCCTAATAATAATTATCTTTTGAGTGTCTGTTCTTTCCTGCTCACCTTGTAACCTCCCCAGGAGGCAGAGCCCTCAAACAAACCCATGCAGCCACACTGGTCCTCCTCCCCCTCACAACACAGAGCATCCTCTCATCACCCTATATTTTTTTAAGGTGCTTTTTACATTCCAGAGGGGTCTGCCCAGTGCCAAATGACAACCAGCTCTGCACTGGGGCCATGCTGAGCTGCCTATCTGCAGCAATTTATATGCATTTCACAGCTTCTCATGGCAGTGATCTAAATTGCAGATGTGTGCTTCAGATTTGGAGAGAGACAAAACAGAAGGAAAAAGTTTAAGCAGCTCACCGAGTCACTCCAAGAGGTGCCCTACTGTTGATTTAGAAACCTACCTCAGCAGTAAATACAGAATGAGAAGTACCCCAAACTGTTTAACCTTTTCTATTCTGGCCAGAAAAACAAAGAAAAGAGAGGAAGACATCCCTCCAGAATCAGAAAAGGCAACAAATCCAGAAAACCCTGCAGTGGGATTAGTAACAAGAAAAAAATTGACCCAGAACAAGTGACCTAAAGATGGCCTAAAAAAAAAAAAAACCTAGAAAAAGCAGAGATGAAAGGCAGAGGGGAACACACAGACATTAGTGGAGTAGATAACGAAGAGCAGGCTGTGCTGCTCTCTGGGAACCGCTCCAGCCAGTACAACACAAAGGCAAGCAAGGACTTTCCAAAGAAGCAAAAGGAAGCTGCACTGCACCATAAAAGACACAGCCCAAATTCTGCCCTGCCAAAGCCAGGTGTAAGATTCTGATTCAGCGGGTACTAGGATCCACTTTGTGCACAAGAACTGTTTGCACCAGCTCAATGTGTTAATTGTGATACCAAATTATTTATCCACAGGCAGTTTGGTTGCTGCATTTTTGAGTGTGGCTGGAAGCACCATTTCAAAGGCAAAGTTCTGGGGCCCTCAGTTGAAGAAGGACAGGGAACTGCTGGAGAGAGAATATAGCACAGAGACTTGGAGGTAATCAAGAGATTGAAGCATCTCCCTTCTGAGGAAAGGCTGAGGGAGCTGGGTCTCTTTAGCTTGGAGGAGACTCTGGGGTGACTTCATTCTTGTTTAGAAATATGGAAAGGATGAGTGTCAGGAGGATGGAGCCAGGCTCTTCTCAGTGACCTCCAATGAAAGGATAAGGGGCAAAGGGTGCAAGCTGGAACATGGGAGGTTCCACAGAAATAGGAGAAAAAACTACTTCACAGTGAAGGTGAGAGAAGAGTGGCACAGGCTGCCCAGTGAGAGTGTGGGATCTCATTCTCTGGAGACATTCAAACCCCATCTGGTCGCCTTCCTGTGTGTCCTGAACTGGGTGTTCCTGCTCTGGCAGGAGGATGGGACTAGATCTCTTGAGGTCCCCTTCATTCCCTGAAATTCTGCGATACTGTGATACCTGATCTGTGTAACTCAGTGCATAATTGCAAACAGGCATCACACACAGATTTAGAGGAGAATTAGCTTTTCTGCAGGCAGATAACACTTGCTACACAGACAGAGCATACATGTATTAGTGTGGAAAATCTGGAAGGGCTGGCACTGAAGATACAGAGAAGGCAGTGCATGGAGGTGTCCTTATCTCAGCTTTGGAAACCCTTGCAAATTTTTGTTTTGCAGGCAGCTGAACCACACAAACCCCCAAAGGTCTCATTGAATCATTTTTTTGTCTTCAAAAGCTGAGGGTGTAGCAGCGGAAGGAGAGCTTTCTCTGGGATTTGAGGCACTGAGTGGGAGTTGAGAGAAAGGCCAGCATCTGCTGATCTCAGGGTACCACCAGGAGAATACTGCACAAGGATCTCAAGGAGTTCACTTGGGCCAGAGCCATTCTGAGGTCTCCAGTTAAAGAAGAATCACTAAAAAGCTGTGCAAAGCATCTGGGGAAGGCAAGGGGACTTTAGAGTCCCAACAGTTGCAATGATTAAAAGGAGAACTGATGAGCAAGCTTTTGCAGCATAAATCAGGCTTTCCTTAGATATTTAGGCATGCTTTAAATCAGCAGTGCTGTGGTCCACAAACCACCAGAGACTTTGCAGAGATGGGGATGCATTTAAGGCAAAAAATAGTCAAGATTAGGCTCATCACACAGATGCAAAACTCGACTCAGAGAGAATCTCCTGCATTGTGCTGATGGATAATAATCCAGACTCAAATACCTCTTGGACTGATTTTCTTCCCTTCTACTTCCTAGATCAGAGATGGAACCCTCCTCACCTTCATTTGTACAACAGCAATAACTGCTGATAAATGTAAAACTGAATTTAAAAAAAACCCCTTAAAAATAATCACATAATACTATTCCACCCTCAAGGGTGTCTCCCACCAGAGCATCACAATGAACTTGGCCTTCCAACAGCCAAGACCACCCTCCCCTGATCTCTCTTTTAAGGAAATCATAGGGACGAAGAGACAAACTGATGCCAAGATGAGGCCAAAGAGATTTAAGGCCTCCCTACAGAGGTGAAATTAATTTTTGTAAGACACAAAGTTTCCTCAATCTGTTTGAAAACACTTGCTCACATCTGAGACTGCTTGTCATTTAGTGGCTCTTTAAATCTCTTGGGAAAACTTAAATCCCTAACACTGTGGTCTACCAGGATCAGGAATAAAGCAACAGTTTTAAGTCTGAATTACACAGCTATAAGGCCAGGAGGAGACAGCAGAGATACATCCTTCATACAGATCAGGATGCTCTTGCATCATGTCCTGCCCTGAAAGGGGAAGTGCTCTGGTAGAACAACCAAGGAGTGTTTGCTAAACAAGGGCTGAAGAGAGGGAAGGAAAGGAAAAAGAAAGCATTTAATAACTCCCAAATAATAAAAAAAAAATTCATTAGCTATTATTTCAGCTGTGTGACCTCCTGAAGGGATTTTCTAGAGGGCCCAATTATGCAATCAACTAAAGATAAGTGAGCATGGAAAGGGGCAGAGAACAATTTGGTCAGCCAAAGGCACTCTGTCTAAAACCAGAATCCCTTTGGTATCCCTACAGTTGCGCTCCTTAATACAGGAACACCAACTTTCCAGTATTATATATGAATCCATGTAAACCAGTACTCACTAATACTGCAAAATACTGTATTTTAAGTGCAACATACATACTGATGTGATGCAACACATCTGTGCCTGAGTTAGAGCAACAACCAGAAGTTTTTAAGGAAAACAGAAGCATCTTCAAGTGGTACATAGCATAAAAAGCTTCCAAATTAAGTCACTACAGGCATCCTACACTCCTCCACATCTATATGAAAGTCTAAATGTGATACCACACATGACTGATGCAGAAGCACACACACTTCTCTACACCTTACTGCATTCAATTTACTTAATGAGCCTTTAAATCCTCCATTTCAACCACCAAATGTAACACCCTCTTACATCTGCATCTTTAACATGGGGGATAAGAAACTTAAGGAAACATTTTGTTGCGCTGCAAACCTAAGCTGCTTCTAAAACCCAGAATAGCTCCACATCAGGGTGCAGAGCAGTCAGATGAGAAGCCCTGCAGCAGCTGCTTTGGGACAAGACTCACAGGAGCACAGGTTTAGCTCACATCTGTGCACTGTGAAATGCAGAGTTCACTCACGTCTCTAAACAGAGACATATCAAAGTCGAAGTCCAAAGTCTGTGCTCTATTCAGATGCAGAGAGCACATCTTCCTTCCCCCTCGGCCCCCAGAAAGGAGATTGCATCAGTGCCACAGCAACACAGGTTATTAGCTCAGTGGGAACCCAGCAGAGCTCAGACTCAAAGGTTCAACTAAGTCCAGCTTGCAGCTGGCAGATCTAAACAAGACCAGCCAGCTGGCACGGAGCCAAGACATCCACACTCATTTGGCTGAAAACATCGACTTAACCCATTCATTTAATCAGCAAAACCCAAAAAGCACCCTGACAGCTACAGACAAGAAAACCTCCATCTGACTTTTGCAGAAGAACAGACTGGGAAAGGCCGCGTAAACTTGTTTTCCAGAGGTTTGGGGGGTTTTTTTTGTCTCCAGGCTTCTGTCTGCATACAAAAGGAGCTCTTGGTGGCCATTTGCTGCCTGGTTGTGATTCAGCAGAACACTCTGCGCATCCTCAGCCTGTGAGCTCAACCCCACTGAAGTCAGCAGGGCTAGTAGCAGGCATTTAGGCACCAGGCACGTGATGAAATAACTCACCAAATGGAGACAAGCTAAGGACACTCCTCCAACCATGAGATCCCATCTTTGCAGGCTGCTTCCTCCATGAGTTTAAATTAGCTGAAGCAAAGACTGCCCCAGCTTTCTGGAAGCCAGGGAGGAATAAACTTTTTTTTCCTCTCAAAAGCCATAAACTACAGAAGCATGATGAAAAGCCGACTAGAGAACTATGGAGGGCTTATTTATGGGAGAGAAACACAAGGCAGCAACACAGAAAGCTGGCAGACAGAGAACACACCACCTTTCATGTCCACTCCTAGACCAGCGATGCACATAAAATTTTTAAAAATTATTAGTTAGTCATTTCAGAGGAAATCAAAACCCTAAAGACACTAATTTATGAGAGTGCAGGCTCTTGGAGCAGAGCAGTGGGTTGGGCAGCTCTCATCCTTGGGAGCTCACAGCACCATCCAGGCTGGAAGCATGTTGCTAAAGAAGCTATGAGTAAAGTCATCCTCTCTTCTGCTTCCTGTTACTGGCTCATCCCGATATCACTCACATAATGGTTTCAGGAAAGCCTGTAAAGCCACCCGCCAGCCTCAAGCTGAGCAACCCCTCCTGGCCTTGTGAGTCTTGGAAAAATGAGTGATTCACAGTTGCTCAGAGCCCCAACATGGATCCATGGCTTACTACTGTCTCCTCAAGAGACCATGTGCCTCAAGTAGAATGGCAACAGCAGAAACCACAAAAAATAAAGACTAAATATTTCTCCCATGACAAGGGCCAAGGGAAATTTGCAGACACTACTGCACTCCTCTCCAGAAAGCTGGGCCATTGCCTCACTTGGGAGCCCCTCAAGTTGCCCAAGGTGAAAACCAACACAGATATTCACGCATTTGCTCGCTCTGAGCCAGCCAGAAGGTTTGAAACAAAGCAAACAAGCTCATGCTGAAGCACAGCAGATCCCAGCAAGACCACAATGAAGTTCAGCAGATCCCAACAAACCCATGCTGAGGCACAGTAGATCCAAACGCACAAAAAACTCATCTCCACAGACACCAAAACCCCTTCTAGCCACAAAAGCAAACTTACCTTTATCTCCTGCTACTTACCCTACAAAGGTCCCCAGATAGAAAGCTATGTGAACCACCCTTTCTTTGTCTTGAGACAAAAGAAGGGAAAGGGAGGGTGAGGGCTGCTTATGAACACCCAGGTGAGGCTGGGTGGGGTGGAAGGGGTTCCTTAAGCTAAAGAGCAGCAGCTGGATGAGAAAATTCTAGAAGCCTCGGTAATGCTGTCTGCCTGGCAAGCTAGAAAGCACATGAGAAAGATTATACAGAACAGGAAAGGCTAGAAGCAGCAGTATAGGAGGAATGCATGACCCCAGGGTGGCTCTTGCCAGGCTTGGGCCCATGCTGATGTACCCATCAGACTGTTAAAAACAGAGAGAAAGAGCCCCTGGGCACTAGCAGATGATGAATGCAAAGCAGGCTGTGGTCTACCAGGATGTTCTTTAAAGCCACTATTATCTTTCTCAGAGGATGTCCAAAAGGTGGATGCAGGTGACATGGTGTGCAGCAGGGCTCTTGTCCTGAACTGCACTTGCCCCTGCCCCATAGTGGCTTTCTCTGAAGAGCACCATGGTTAACGTAATTCACACTCTGGAGTCCTTTGGTACCAAGTAATCCTTATCCCATGAGATTTTTTGCTGTATATAAAATGTAACTCCGTGTGGATGAGGGCAACTCCCTGTAGCCCCACAGATTTTTAAAGGGTTGTTTAAGGCCGGGCGGGAAAAGGCACTGAGCAGCCTGAACTAGTGGGAGGTGTCCCTGACTAGGGAAGGGGGGTTGGAACAAGATGATCTTTAAGGTTCCTTCCAATCCAAACTATTCTATGATTCTTGCCATATTAAAAAAAAATATATATATATATATAACAGAGTAGCTTTATTGACTGCAGTGGAGTTAAACTGGTTTATTCTAGTGAGAACTTCACTGAAGAGCTAGCTGCTGATTAATCCCAGATGGAGACCTGGCCTGGCATAATCCCCTCCCAAAAGTCCTGGGAGATTGATTAGTAACACATAGGCTGAATCACCACCATTACTCAGAGCCTGGGAGGGAGTACAAAAACCCATCACCTGCCACCATGTGAAAGGCTGATTAGTTTGGGGTCAAGTAGTTCCAGTGGCCAACTTGAGGGACCAGGGTGTGGTAAGTGAGGAAACGTTCTTCCAACTTGCTCCTTGACAGGGGAGGGGGATGCCAAAGCATCACCCTTCCCCCTGGGAACATCACCCAGGATGTGACTCCCATCTCCTAGAACATGGTGACATTGAGCACTCTGGGCAAGGAGACAATCCAATTCTTTACCTTCAGGGTTTTTTGCAATGCTCCATAATGATCCCTGAGTGTAAAAACTGGGGATTAAATCCCACAACGTCGAGGAATCTGCCCCAGAGGCTCTTTACCAGTTTTGAAATAAGACCAAAACTTCATGCAGCAAAGGGAAAACTTTCTTTCTTACTTCAAACACACAAAAATCCCTCATCTTTTTCAGCAATCAGTTCTAAGTATTTCTCAGGGCAGGCAAAGTTTTGCTTCCCAGCGTTACATGCACCAGTGCATGAAATAAATCCACTGAAAATTAAAATCACCTTTCTTACTAGGTCTTTTCAACACACACATTTGCCCCTCGAGGAGCAGTGAAGCTCTGCTTTGTGTCATAGCACAGAGAAGTACCAGAATAAAGCATTTCAAAGGCAGATGCTGGTGGTTTTTTTGGGGTCTCAAGAGGTAGAAATGTAGAAATGATGGTACACAGCCCATCTCCCCAGTACATCAATCAAGGAGGGGCATCACATTACTCCTGGCTATAGCATGCCAATGTCTCTCTTCCCAGCTGCGGGCTGGCGTTTCTTCTCTTTTTTTCCTGCTCTGGCAGGGGGATTAGGCTAGACACTCTGTGATTCTGTGTTTGCTGTGAAGCTGCATTGTGCAGATCTAGGTGACAACAGAAGGGAAGGGCATTGCATGCCAAGGGGGCACAGCATCTCTGTGGGGAAGAAAGAAATGCCTAAGCTTGCAGTTCCCTGACTCCAGCTCTGCCTCCTAAGCATCTGGAGGATGATGTAATCTGGAGATTGATCAGCAGCAGCACATGCACAGCTGCACACATCTGGCCCACAGGTGTTTCAGCTGCCATTTGTCAGTGACTCCCTCCAGCATTACAAAGCACCCTGAGTTCGGGAGGCGACCATACCTGTTCCACAGATTGTTCACAGAAGCCCACGAGATGCCATGGGCTTGATGCAAGCTGTCTCTGCTTTTTAGTGGGTGGCCTCAGGGGGGTTTTTTTGATGTTGTTTTGTTAGTTTGTTGGGTTGTTTTTTTTTTTAAAGGAAGGAGTTTAAACCATAAATGCTTTTAAAACAGGGTTATTGTTGTTATTAAATCCCACTGGCATTAATCCACACTGTTGAGTCAGTGGTGATGGATGGCTGCTCTCAGTAGTGGACGCCATTACAGAGCCTCTATGCTGCTCTGATGAAGAAGTGTTCCTCCTTGTGTACAACTACAGCAAGTCTTGCTCCCAAAGTACCTGGTCTAAACAGGCTGAAGTGGGGTAAGGGGTACAAAGGTCTTCAGGGAGGCATGGCAGCCTCCCAGTAACTGAAAGGGGCCTAAAAGAAAGCCAGGGAGGGGCTGTTTGCCAGGACATGGAGCCGTGGGATGAGAGGAAATGGTCTGAGCAGGGAAGGGATAGATGAGAAATGAAGAAGTTCTTCCTCATGAGGGTGGTGAGACAATGGAAGAGATGGTGGCAGTCTTCTAGCATCTGAAGGGGCTACAGCAAAGCTGGGGAGGGACTGTTTGCCAGGGCATGGAGCCACAGGGCAAGGCACAATGGTGTGAAACTAGAGCAAGGCAGGGTTACGTGAAGCATTAGCAAGAAGTTCTTCCTCTTGAGGGTATAAAACAACGGAAGAGGTTGTCCAGAGAGGTGGTGGAGGACCCATCAAGCCTGGAAACATTTAAGGCCAGGCTTGCTGAGGCTCTGAGCAACCTGATCTAGTGCAGGATGTCCCTGCTCACGGCAGGGGGTTGGACAGGATGGCCTTTGAAGGGCCCTTATGAACCAAATGATCCTATGAAAGGTCTCATCCATGGGGTAGGAGCTGCTGGTGCGCAGTCCCAGAACCATAGAATGATGATTGCCAGTTCCTCCAGTGGTACTGCCACTCCTGAGGCAACTCAGGAGGTTGGCAAACTGGAGCAGAATACTCACTGCATGCAAAGAAAAACAAGGAGAGCAGGGAAACCACCGTCTGAGCTGGCCAGACCCAGAGAGTTCCCTTGGAACAAAAAAAGAATATAGCCACAGATGTATGCATTTATTTTTAGAGAAAGTGTTTTTCTTAGAATTTGTGTTATTTTGGCAGGAACATGCTGGAAGGAGGAGAAAAAGTTTCCTTTTGTCCAATACTCAACTATTTGAAAATAGGGTGGTGGCAGAAGGGCATTTTTACAACTCATTTAATGTGTGAGTTGTGTTTATCATTGCAGAGGAGGACAGAGACACATTTCACACTGAATGCCAGCACTGTCAGAGCGTGCTGAGCACCAGTCACTACCTTCACATACTCCCAAAAGGAAAAAGAACCATGTTCCTATTGATGTTTTCCTCCCAAACAGCCTCAATCAACCTATAAAAGCATGTTTGCCTTAAAACCCAATATATTTTACTTCCCAAAGAGCTCAGCACAAACACACCATCAGTTGTCATAGCATGTGATTAAGCTGTAGCAGGTCATACAAGCATCTCCTGAAATAAATTAAGCCTTAGCTTAATTGGTAGAGGGAGAGATTCGCATGTGACTTTTGCTGTGAGCATCTCAGCGGAAGCATAAGGTCATCTACAACAGCTTTGCCCTCCTTACTTGGTTTCTAAGTAATTTATTTCCATCACTTTGGGGCTGCTTTGGATGAGTGTTTTGGGCAGGGAGAAGCAAACACAGGAATTGCTTGTGGGGTGGCAGCTGGAGCCCACAGGGGTCTGAGAAGCCCCAAGGCCAGAGGATGGGGGTGCTCATGAGGCAGAGGGAGATGTGAAGTTACAGCTCTCATCCTTAGAAGAGCCACAGGTCTGCATTTGTGCTACCTCTCTTCAACAACCCTGTATGTTTCTCTTGACTTGCACAAGAGGAGCATCTCATTCTCTGCCTTTATTCCTCCCATCCTTCATTCCCCATCTCTCTTGTGCGAAGCCAGGGTTATGTGTGAGTGCCTCTGGGGAGGGAAGATGAGCCAGAGGCAACAGTGATGGGCTTTCTCAGGTTCTCCATTAAGCCAGAAGCGCTGGTGATGATTGGCTCCCTTCTGTCCTTTGTTCCCAGCCCCTGGCTTTCCTGGACCACTTGCCCTTTCATGGGTCAGGAGATGCTGGTGGTACCCTACTTGTTCTCCTGAAAGAACAGAGTTTAGATGGTCCTTCCGAATGCTTGCAGCAGCTCTACTTTTTCCTGCTGAGACATCTCAACAGCAGCGTCCACTCTTTAACAATTGCAAGCTGTGCTTTCAGTGATGTGCTGCCAGGTCTTTTACTGGGGGCTCCCACAAACCTACATCCTCCTCCTACTGTAATGAACCCCACTGCCTTGGGGAGGCCAACAAATGGCCTGTGTAGGAGTGCAAGGTTGGGGAAATGTTCCTTTGTGGGGGCTTCCTTCCTGTTGAAAGCTTTTTTTAATCTTTGCTTTCATTTTATGTCAAGGGACGGATGCATCACATTGGATTAAATGTTACTGACTGCCCAGAGGTTGCTGCAGAGAGGCAGAGTGTTCCAGCAGAGCTCCTGCTTCTCCTCTCGACCATGAGACCAGATCCAGGCAACTAATTTTTACCTAAAGCATAAGCCAAAATGTTGAAGAAGTTACCTCCTCTAGATGTTCCCGGGCTCCAAAGAGATAATTTTTCCATGGGAAGTTGAACTTACAAGTTTCTAGGAGTGATGAAGGTCTCCATGCCTTTCACCATGCCTGGGTGCAGTCGGCAGCAGAGCTGGTACCCAAGAAGCTCTGAGCTTGCAGGTACCTCCCATGTTCAAGGTGGGGCTGTACTAGCCCTTCATTTTCTCTCTGTGGTGAGCATCTCCCTCTTCAAGTGGAAAAGAACTATAGCCACAAAGCTCAGTTTTCAGGAGGTTAAGAAAAATCAATAAGAGAGCATGCAAAGGTCTTAAATTGGTTTGTGATGGTCACAGCCTCCTGTGGTGTTGGACACATCGCTTTTGATCCAGTTTAACCTTATAGAGGTATGTCTGGAGCTGGAAGAATGGGAAAGCTCATTTCCCACCCTGTGTGCAAGGTCAGCTGTGTGGAGAGCAAACTGCTTACTTTTCTCAACAGAAGACAGAGCAGAGAGAGAAATAGGATCAGAGGGAGGAGAAAAAACAGACAAGACTGAAAAATCTCCTTTGCTTCTTATGCCACATCCCCAACAAATGGCCAGTTACTCTGCTGATAAACTGGGGAGCTGCCGGACACAAGGTGGATGGTTTTCCTTGGACCAGACATGGGAGATAAATCCTCCAAGGTCTGAAAAGCCTGGACTAAATTAGATTAGAGATTTCCCTCTAGACAGCGAGGGGTGGGTTTGGTGATATCTGGGGGAGAGGCTTGCGGCTCAGGAACGAACAACTGCAAGGGATATGGGGTTTTTTTTTAATGGTTTCCCAGCTGTAAGATGCACATAATTGTGGCTTTCCTTCATCTGGGAGACTTCAAGAGCGTATGGTTGATAAGGGTTCATACCAGCAAAGACAGAAAAACACAAGGCAGGGTATCTGGTTTCAGTCTGTCCATACCCGCAGCGTTAGATCTGATTTTGGCCCTCTCTCCCAGCCCTGCGTGTACACAATTATCCAAATTCCTTTCTCCACTGCTTCCTCCCCTCTGAAGCTTTGCAGACTGGCCCCACGGCCTTTTTTAATCGCTCAAGGGATGGCCACACTTTAGGGATTTCTCTTTTCCCAGCCTATGGAGGCACAGCCACAAGGTCCAGAATTCTCCAGAGGCTGGAAAGCAATCACAAGGATGGGAAATTTATTCCCCATCTTCATCTTTTTAGCCTTTCAGGGTGGGAAACGGCTTAAAAATCTGTGGTCAGGTAGAAGTGGGACCCTTTTTGAAATGCCAGGTTGTGGGAATGGCTTTCCAAAGTACAGCTCCCCAGCCATCTTTGGAGTTGCCACAAACTGGCTTTTCCCATCAGGGAAAGGAGCATGACTGCAAAGTATGTGATGCTTGTACGCAACAAGATATATTTCATAAAACAGTGCATTTTTGCATCATCCAAACCGTACATTTTGGGTTCCCATCAGATAATTTGAGAATACCCCTATGGTAGAGATCAATACCTGCAGCAAGTGTAAGCCAAATCTGTGGGTACCCCCTCCCTGGAGGTGTTTAAGGCCAGGCTGGATGGGGCATCTAGCAACCTGGTCTGGTGGGAGGTGTCCCTGCCCATGGCAGGGGGGTTGGAACAAGATGATCTTTAAGGTCCCTTCCAACCCAAACCATTTTTTGTCTTAAAGTGTGGCTTTATGTACATAATACAGAGAACACCATATCCCTTCTACCTTTGTCTTAGATCCAACAATATTTGAAGGGACATGAAAACATAATGTGCATAAACACAAAGAAAAAAAATTCATAGTTTTCTCCCCCTTAAACAGAACAAAATCCCACATTTCCATAATCACCCCTAAAATTCAACTGAAATTCCCCAAACATTTTAGTTTTGCTATCAAGCCTTTCTGATACAAGTTATAGGTAGAAATTTCAGCATCATGGCAGGATGGAAAAGCCTTTGAAAGTTCTCCTGGTGCCACTCTGATGCCACTTTCTGATATCCACTTTTAGACAGACAGAGCAAAAGCTTCTCTACAAGCTCTGAAAATATCTGGGGTTTCCTTCCTTCAGCTTTCCAACAACAATGGCTATTGTTCAGAGTGAAGCAGAGCCTGTGCTTGGGTGTACATTAATTTCAGCTCACTAGATGACACCAGGTACTTCTTCAGGCAGGAGAGAGTCAACAGACCTCCCAGGTTTTTAAGAATAGCACAGAATGTCAGGGATTGGAAGGGACATGGAGAGATCATCTAGTCCCATCTCCCTGCTGCAGCAGAAGCACCCAGACCAGGTAGCATACAGAAAAGCATCCAGTTTGGGTTTGAATGTCTCCTGAAAAGGAGACCCCACACCCTCTCTGGGCAGCCTGTGCCACTCTTCTCTCACTCTGACAAAGTTTCTTCTCCTATTTCTGTGGAACCTCCTGTGTTCCAGCTTGCACTTTGTCCTATCATTTGGTGTCGTTAAGAAGAGCCTAGCTCCATCCTCCTGACACTCACCCTTTCCATATTTCTAAACAAGAATGAGGTCACCCCAGAGTCTCCTCTTCTCCAAGCTGAAGAGACCCAGCTCCCTCAGCCTTTCCTCAGAAGGGAGATGCTCCAATCCCTTCATCATCTCTGTGTCTCTCTGCTGGACTCTCTCCAGCAGGTGGTCTCATTTCTTCAACCGAAGGTCCCAAGACTGGACACAATATTCCAGATGTGGTCTCACCAGGGCAGAGTAGAGAGGGAGGAGAACCTCCCTCCACCTACTGATTACATTTGGCCATGTGCTCTACTGGGAATCCATTTCACCTCATGTAGGGAGCAGGTTTGCCCTTGTACATCCCAAAGTGCTGGTGGGGAGACCAGCTCCAAGCCACCTCTTCACAGCCACCAGCTCACCTCCATCCTAGGACACAATCATGAGGAAGCTTTCAGCATTTTTGGAGTGCAGCTGTTCTCCACTCTCTCCCACGTCCCAAACAACTGAACCATTTTTTCCTCAGTCTCCAGAAAAACAAAAACAGTGACAAGGAAGAAGAATCACTGTTGAGCATGGAAAAACATTCAGCTCAAGCAGCATAAACTTCAGAAGGTTTGGAGGAAATAAAACCACAGGATGCTGGAAGGCAAAGTGTACAAACCTGACCATGTCTATTCCCATTGATAGCTGCCATATGCATTTTTTAATTAGTTCTTCCCAAGACAGGCAGGAGCACCAAACCTTATGCACCAAACTCAGGAAGGGCTGAATCAGGGGAATTTGCCATTAAGAACCTCATGTAGCATCAGCCATGATGATGATGAGCAACCTGGTCTGGTGGGAGCTATTCCTGCCCATGGCAGGGGGGATTGGAGCCAGATAATCTTTGAGGTCCCTTCCAACTTAAATAATTCTCTAATTATTAGGGTATTTCTGTGTCTCCAGCAAGATCCTGCTCCAGGTCTGCTCATCAGCCTTCCACACAGGTCTTAATAGGAACCCTCGGGGTTTCCTCCCTCCCCATAAAATTATGGAAGCATAGAGTTCGAAGGTACTTTGAAAGGCCATCTAGTACAACCCCCTTGAAGCAAGCAGAGACATCTGGCACTAGATCAGAAAATCCATTATGGTCTTTGCTGATTCTTTTAAGAATAAGCCAAATAGATTCATACCTTTCTTGCACCCATTGCCCTGAGTCCTATCATTGGGTGTCACTGAGAAGAGCCTGGCTCCATCCTCATGACACCCTTTCCATATTTATAAACACAAATGAAGTTATCCCTCAGTCTCCTCCTCTCCAAGCTGCCATAGGAAACCTGAAGCCATTCCTAGAGGAGAGCAAGTCTGGGGGTTGAGTTGCACCAGGGAGGTGGGGAGGAAGATGTATAGGATGCTCACAGGAGCCCAGGTCACCATCCAACCAACTGTCCTGGTAGCGTGTCAAGATAGAGCTCTCATGGCCACATGTAATCTCAATTCAGACATTCTTGCACTGAGAGTTAAGACACTGAGATTCACCCTCCCTTCCAGCTTAGCATTTCCTAATCTAGCAACAAACAACCCGATTTCTGGAGCTGCTTGCTTTGGCATTTCAGAACTCGATGCCAGCTTTTCTCTCTGAAGGCACAGGGGCTGCCACATGAGCCCCTGAGTCACATTTTACATTGTTTGCTGCTGTTTTCCCCACCTCCCACTGTGGCTGAGGCAGGATGCACACAGCACTGGTGCATTCTGTGGCTATGACATCATGCAGTAACCAAACTGGCTGCATTTATTTATTTTGAAATAAAAAATAATATTAAAAGAGTGCTAAGGGCAGCTGCTACTTACTGCCAGCTGAAATTTTATTGCTTTTTCTAAAGCAGGATCTTTCCTTTTTGTCTTGTCACCCAGCATTGAACTTGCTGGATGGAGCATTCTAGAATGACTCATCTACTTCCCATTTTCCTCTTCCTGATAAAGGTCCTCCTGATAGAGGTTCCCCAGCAAGATAACTTCTAGATAACAACCAGAGAGATCACTGTCTGACATGCTGCTTTTGCTCTGCCTAGCTAGGTATTATCTCCAAGCAGATCAAATATAACGGGTGACTTCTCCTTCCCTATTCACCCTATAAGATCACACCAGCTATTGTGCAGCACCTAGCTCAGTAAAACCTTGATTATCAGCACAGTGATATCCCAAATAGGCTTTTTAAAAAATATCTTTTCCTACCTTAATCCATTCTGCTTATTCTCATATGGGAACAATGAGTTTTGAGGGATTGGTGATGGGGATCTCCAAAGTAGGATGCTTTCTTCTGGGCTGGTTTAACACCTGCTTCCTTGGTGTGGTGTTTGCTTCCTAGGGAGAGAGATTGCAGAGCTGTTTCATCACTTGTGCCCAGCTCAACTTGTGCCCTACTTCCTCACCCTCACTCAGGAGACATCCCTGAGAACAACAGGGATGGTGTCAAAGGCAGCAATGTAGACTAGACCAGTGAGGAAGGTGGCCAGGATTTCCAGGGCATCCACATGTGGGGTCGATGAGGAGCATGCCCATGGCTGCAGTCAGTACTAGCTGGTTGGTACCACGCTGCCACTTGGACCCTACATCCTCCCCCCCTTCTCAGTACCTGACCCCAGACCCAAACACAAAGCAAGAAGGTGGGTTTCTGGCAGTGATTTTGTCTGCCTCCACTGTATATCTTTTCTCAGTCCAGATACTATAAAGATGCATTGTTAACACATAGTATTATTCCCTTCTACTATATCTCGGAGAATCACAAGGTGACTCAAAGGGCATCAGTTGATTAAACCCCATAGGTGCTGTAAGAGACAAAGGGATGTCACAGGCAGAAAGGGCAATTATACAGCAAACCTGGGAATAAAACTAAGTTCTAACTTAGACATTGGGAGGAGCTGCTGAGGAAAGCAGTGGCTGCCACATCCCAAGAGGGATTTGAGGCCAAGTTGGATGAGGCTTTGAGCAACCTGGGCTGGTGGGAGGTTTCCCTGCCCAGAGCAGGGGGTTGGAGCCAAATGATCTTTGAGGACCCTTCCAACCCAAACCTTCTGCAAGGTCCTGCAGAAACTCTGCTACCTCCCCATGAAAACCAAAATGAGCATTGCTGATTCTTTTAAGAATCAGTCCAACAGATTCATTCAGCTGCCATGGGAAACGTGAAGCCGTTCCTGCAGGAGAGCATTAGGCAATCCATGGGGCTGGCAAATGGGAGTAGAGCTGAGAAGTGCCACAGACATAGCTGTCAGCTGAAGCTTTGCCAAGGACTTTGCTGAGCCCCTCTGGGATTAAAGGATCATAAATAGGAAGCATGAACTTGGGTAGGTCCATTAGAGAACAAAATTGTCCAAGAAAAGCTCCTCTCATGCTAACAGATTGGGTCTGTGGATGAGGAGGTTTAACTCTTCAATGTGGATCTTATGCAGAATCTGTGGCAAGAAAAAACAGCAAAATGTTGTATGACCTGTACTGGAAAACAAGTACAAGTTGAAAATGGGAGAATTACCCTCTTATGGCCATGTGTAGCAGCTTACATTTGAATGACCTCTGTCTCTGGTCATAATATCGCTCCATCAGTTGAGATAGGCTTTTTTTAAATAGCAATGGATAATCACAGAAAACAGCAGTGGAAATAGCTTAAAAGACCATTGTGTCTTGCCAGGGCTGATAAACCAGACATGAGCCAAAGCAAAGGCTGAGCAGCAGCCACATCTGTTTACTGTGACCCGGGGTCCTGGTGGCCTGTGTGGGATTGCCCCTGGTTTGCCATTGAAGGGAACCTGGTAGAGCCATACCAGAGCCTTAGGACACAGCAGTCTCACTCACCTTACCATGCAGGGAAACCAAAACTGAGCTGCTATAAAATTCCCTTCCTTCCTCTCCCCCTCCCCCTGGTTTGCCTGTGCCAAAAGACCTGGAAACCAGAAAGGACCAGTGGACAGTTCAGTCACCTCTCCAGTTCAATATGGAGAAGAGAAGGCTCAGGGGGACCCTCATACTAGTTCATGAGTACCTGAAGGGGGCCTACAGAAAGGCTAGGTAGGACTTTTTAATAGGGTCCAGGATGGCAGGACTAGGAGTAATTGATGTTAATTGGAAGAGAGGAGATTTAGGCTGGATAGAAGAAAGAAATTCCTTACAGTGAGGGTGGTGAGACACTGGAACAGGTTGCCCAGAGAGGTCCCTCTACCTGCCCCTGGCAGGGGGACTGAAACTAGATGATCTTGAAGGTCCCTTCCAACCCAAAACATTCTATGATCTCTATGAAAGGAGAAAAGAAAAAAGAAAAAAATCTGAAAAATCATCTTCTTCCCTTTTCTGAGTCCCTCCCTGGCCATGGCTGTGGCAATGAGAGCATGGGGAAAGGACCAGCCTGTCATCTGTCAGACGTGCTCACACACAAACTTCTGCTGCTCACACACACCAAGCAGTTAAGCTTTCCTAAGTGGTCCTGGGCAGCCTGTCAAGTCCCAAGCTTGTCTACAGAATGTGGTTGTAATTAGATAATTAATAACTCTGAGAAGGAAAGGAAAGGAAATCAGCTAAATGGAAGCTTTCCTTAGCGGGAGGAAATAATTATATCTGCTTTTTGATATATGAGCTGAGGTGGCTTTCTGAAGGCAGAAACAGCCTCTTGCCTGCAAAGCCATCCCTCCCCCAAGTTTGCTGGGATCTCCCTTGGGCAATGCTGGCCCGTGGAATTTGTCTCATCAACCCACAAAGGAATGGCAGCAGGTTGCTGTAGATTAGAGCAAAGCCCTCAGGTTAAAAGGGCTCTCCAGTGTGTCATGGAATTGGGAAGGCCCTTCAAAGGCCACCTAGTCCAAACCTCTCTGCAGTCAACAGGGATGTCCTACACTAGATCAGGTTGCTCAGAGTCTCAGCCAGCCTGGCCTTGGATGTCTCCAGGAATGGGGTATCCACCATCTCTCAGGGCAACCTGGGTTAGTGTCTCACCACCCTCACGTGGAAGAACTTCTTCCTCATGTCTAACCTAATCACATCTTGATAAACAGGATAGAGGACAGACAATATGCAGGATTGGCACACCCCAGTGGAAAAACTAGGGTTTAGCGTGGAATCATAGAATAGTTTGGGTTGGAAGGGACCTTGAAGATCATCTAGTTCCATCCCCCCTGCCATGGGCAGGGACACCTCTCATTAGATCAAGTTGCTCAGTGCCTTGTCCAGCCTGGCCTTAAACACTGCCAGAGAGGGGGCATCCACAGCTGCTCTGGGCAACCTGTTCCACTGTTTCTCCACCCTCACTGTAAAGAATTACTTTCTTACAATTAGCCTGAACCTCCCCTCTTCCAATTTCCATCCATTATTCCTACTCCTTCCTATTCCTAGGACCTAGTCCTATTTTCTCTCAGGGCTGGAGGTGCTGCTTGCCAGCACATGGACTTTTTGGTGGATGCATTGCTCCAAGCTTATAAATTTTCAGTGTAATGGAGGAAAAACAATAAAAAAAAGAGGCTGCAGTCTTACCAGTCTCTGAACTCAGGCTATACATTCAAAAGCAAAAGGAACTACTTGTTAAATTTAGGTTTACTATTTTGGTGGTAGTTTTGGAGAGGCTTAGATGTTACATAAACATCATGCTGCAGGATGGAAAGAAAAAGTCTTAATTTCCAGCAGGGTTTGCCTGATTTTGCAGGAAGATCTGAGAGTCACTGGGAGGGTGAGGTATTTCTAAAGCCCACCTCTTGCAGAAAAGGTGTCTCAGAAAGATGTCTGGCATTGTTTGTGTTTATTTTTCTTTTCTTATTTTTCTTTTCATCTCTCCAGACTGTCCAGCATCTGAGATGGAAACCGAATTGGGATGTATCCAAGTTCGTAGCTTCTGAAACCTTAACAACCTCAAGTAAACTGGTCCTAAAGACCCCTCTTGACCTCCCTTGCTCTGAACTCTCACAGAGCACTAAGACTGAGCAGAAACCAGCACCAAAACTAATGGGCTGAAAAGTTACAACATCTCCCCCTCGAGCAACTGACCAAAGAGAAAGGAGAAGCAACATTCCTGGTTGTTCATTCCTGTTGGGTTTTGTGTCTTTCTGTGCGTTTGATTTTATTTCTTTTGTGTTATTTTTCTGAAAAGTCTTAATTCAGGAATAACATTTAAAACAAACTTTGGGGAGTTTGACTTCTCCTTAGCTGTTATTCTTTTGGATTTTGGGGTTTTTTTGTGTCTTTTTTTTTTTCTCTAAATTCCCAACCTGATTTCTTGTACAGTAATGTTACTGGACCAAGGCTCTCAGAGGAAAAACAAAAACAGAAGTAAAAAGCTCATGGTGACCCCAGCTCCCTGCATGATAAGTTTCAAGTACAGCCTGGATTACAGACTGCCCTCCACACTCTACTGCATCTTTCTTATTGCTCCATGATTTGTTACTGCTCCCCTCCTCTTCCTCCTTTTTTTTTTTTTCCATTTTCTGTTCCAGTGTACATGTTGCTTGTTTTATTTATTGAGATATTTTTAACGAGCTAAGAGACTGCAATGTTGCTGTGTATACTGCTTCTCTTGCTAATAAAAAATAAAGATGTCATACAGCTACCAGGGGTATGAGATTTACATTCCAAGCAGAAGTTGAGCAGCTCCCTTGCACCCTTTTAACACTACAGTAACACCAGTTTGGCTGAAAGCCTTTTCCCAGGTATTGGGTGATGGAGAGAAGCAGCTTGTAGGGGTTGGTGTCTCCCTGTGTAGACCAGGAGTAATCTTTTATTTACTTGCACCCTGGCTGAAGGAGATTTACTCCCCTTGCAGCACTGTGGTCTCCCATGGGCTCCTCCAGTGGCTTCTCCTCTGAAGCAAAATGTAACATCTCAGTAACTATCTGTAGAGGTTCAGGCCAAATCGGTCAATGACAAGACAGATGTTCTTCCCCCAACTTTCTCTCCAAAGAAAGGACGAGACAGAGATTTACAAGTTCAGAAGAAACTCAACTACTTCGGTGAAATATTAATAACATAAAGGAAATCACACAATCCCAGAATGTCAGGGAACGGAAGGGACCTCAAGAGATCATCTAGTCCAATGGCCCTGGTGGAGCAGCAGCACCCAGATCAGGTCACACAGGAAGGAGTCCAGGTGGGGGTTGGATGTCTCCAGAGAAGGAGACCCTACACCCTCTCTGGGCAGCATGTGCCACTCTTCTCTCACCCTCACCCTGACAAAGTTTCTTCTCCTATTTCTGTGGAACCTCCTGTGTTCCAGCTAACATTCATTGCCCCTTGTCCTATCATTAGATGTCACTGAGAAGAGCCTGGCTCCATCCTCCTGACACTCACCCTTTCCATACTGATACAGCATATATGTCTCCTGCAGCGATATGTCCCAGAGCAATCTCAGCAATGAAATGAATTCCAGATCTGGATTCAGGAATGCACAGTTGAGTATCAAAGCAGACAAATAATCAGGGTCCTTCTCAGATGTCAGCTGTTGAAGAAAGAAGCTGACCTCTTTGATCACCCAACTGAGTACAGGCCGATGGGATGGTTTTGGGTTGCCCGCTCTGTCCCCACAGGAGGGACTCCTCTATGCTTTTCCTTTTCCAGCCCTCCAAGCAGGGCAAAAAGCTAATTTATCTGATCTTGGTTGATACAAGTAAGACCTTATTGCACTTGCTATAGTGCAATATATATATATATATAGTGCAAGAGCCTCTTTACAGGCCATTCCTTGGCATTAACTTTTAACATAGGTCTGATCACAGTTTTCTCTAGAACATCCTGCTAATTTACCATTAGAAGAGACTTACCTGAGAATTAAAATCACTGAATAGAAAACTGGTTCCAGACAGTATTAGACCCACCCTTGTCTTCAGCTGGAGTATCAAGTTGCTTTCTATCCCACTTGGTGGAGAAAAAGATAAAAGAATTTCCCCAAGAGAGAAGGGGTTCAGAAACACATGATGATGGAGAAGCCATGCCCATGACCCAGAGAGACCTTTGCAGACTGTGCTCAGAAGAGGTGCATAATCCACGAGAGCTAGATGTGGTAGGGAACTGGTTACCCAAAGAGGCTGATGGTCCCCTCCTTTCTCTTTAACCTTCCACCCCAAGAGAAGACACCAGTGTGTTTTGCTGGTGTTCATTGATCATTCTATGCTGCCTTGCAGAGCCCTGTCAGACCCTCAAGTCCTACACATGCTGAAGCCAAGTTTCAACTTCCAGGTCATAAATAACGTGCTTGAAAACAACTGATTCTGGGAAAAAAAAAAATTTTAAATTTCTTTTCAAGAACAATCGCTGATCTGGAAACATGGGGCTGAATTATCCTGAATGACCTTTTGTTCTCCCACTCTTTCCCTGCTGGATTAGCAACAAAAGTGGTCAGCTTGAGAGCATCTGGTCAGCAAGGCTAAGGTGACAGAGGGAGACTAATGAAAGGGCAGAAGAGGGTGTTTAGGAGCCTTATTGGCATTATCAGCTCAACTTTGAAAAGTAAGAGGCAAAACAGATCTTCTTAAGGAGGATCCACTCAGAAATTGGCAGGGAGTGACTTGGTGCTGTGTTGGGGGGAAGGAAGAAAAGATGGAGAAAGATAATCAGCTCTCAGGAAAAAAAAAAAAAAGAAAAAAAAAAAGCAGCAACACTGTGGTGTCGGCAGCCATTAAAAAATAAATCATGTCATTCCATCTAAACCAGCTTCAGAGAAAAACATTTTAACTAGGCCAAATCAAGAACATGCACATGTGTATCAGTATCAGATGCATTAATTGCCCAGTAGATTTCAGAACTTGAACATCAAATGTTTATGTTAAAGCAAGCGCAGTTGCATGGATTAAAATCCATCACATCCATTAGAAGCTCTTACTTTCTTGAAAGAAAATGAGATCTCAGTCTGGGCTCTTGGTACCAGCAGAGCCAAAAATACCATTTAAGAAGGTGAATTTAACAGATGTCAAGTGATGCAGCATGTCATCTAGCAAATGGAATTTTTTTTTTCCAGGGTATGCTTGTTTTTGTGTTAGTTTCTCCAATTCTGTTTAACTTTAAGGATGCTCCAGTTTGCACTAAAGTGATTTCACCACAAGGTGTGACCATTTTTCTGAGCATAAGTGTCCATATCCAACTTCAGTCTGTCAGAAGAGCCTATTGTGCTGCTCCAGTCTCCCAGGAACATGATTAGGATGAGGAGGAGATGGTCAGACCTATTGAAGGCAGAGGGCAGATGTGTGCAGTTCTGCCATAGCTGGTATGTGCCTTCCTTCATGCTGCAAAGGGTGATAGATCAGTTGGGTTGGAAGGGACCTTCTAAGTCCCATCTAGTCCAACCCCCTGCAGTGAGCAAGGACATCCTGCACTAGATTAGGTTTCTCATAGCCTCAGCAAGCCTGACCTTGGATGTCTCCAGGTATGGGGCCTTCACTATCTCTCTGGGCAACCTGTTCACCTGTCCCACCATCCTCATGGGGGAGAACTTCTTCAGTCATACCAATCAGCTGAACACCATGCTCTCCTGTCATACATTCAACAATCTGTCATGGAAGATCAAAGCATGTGATATCTCTCTGCAAAGCTTAATATCAACTACTACAGAAAATAAATGCTCACAAGCATAATTTGCTACCTCTTCCATAAATTCTAGGAGTTAGTCAAGGCTTCTGGGGGCAACTAGCCTTGGAGAGGCAAATTTGGGGACTAGAGACACGATACAACATCTTATTTCAGGCAGAAAAAGTAGTAAAAATTGGTCAGGCCAGTCAGAAAACAGCCACACCATGGGACTTGAATGAGTGTTATGAGTGTTTTCAGTTCTCTGGGGGAGATCTGAGACTATCAGACTCTCCAAAAAAAAAAAATAATTGAGAAGTTGAGTTGATGAAGAAAGAGACACAAGTTTCAATCAGCTGCTGAAAAGGCTTTCCATCTTGCCCGAGTTCAGCTTGCATGAGGCAGCAATTGCTAAGTTAGGAAGAAATTGAAGTAAAGGTAAAACCCAGACCGTAAAACTGCATCTGTTTTGTCATGGGCGGGACATTACTTAGAGATATTTACTTTTCTCTTTAATACATAGGAGGTGTCTGGGTGTTTTGATAGCAAAGTGATGGATTGATTTTTTCCTTCCCAGTCCCATCCCCACGTGAAACTCCAATGCTCTGTCAGAGATGGAGGGATGTGGCTGAGGGAAGGGACAGATTCTCTTGTGTAAAAGAAAATAAACCCAAAAAAACCCCACTCAATACAGCAGCCAATAGCTGCTGTATTGCAGCTATTGCACATATATTGCAACAGGATTGCAGCCCGCACACATATGCAGAACCTGGATAAATGTTGGTTCTATACTATTTGTTCCCTGCTAGCATGAAAAGCTACAGAAAACATCCAGCACATGCAGTTTTGTTCCAGAGTCTGGCTGACAACAAAGCAAAATATTCACTGGGAAAAAGCCAAGCTTTGAGAGGTGGTGATGTAAAACATACCAAAATTTTAAATTTTTTAAGCTCTCTCCCAGCTCTATTGAGTGCCACCAAACCCTCCCATTTTTTAAAATCGAGGAGAAAAAAAGAAAAATCTTCAGCTGCCACTTGCATTTTCAGCTGGAGCCTTTGATAAAGACCAAATGAAAACATTAAAAAAACCCAACAACTCAACCCAACAAATAAGTCCAAATCCAAAGTCCTACCTCCCTCAGGATATCTCTTTTCTCTCTTGTCTCCCCCAAGGCCACCCTGTTTTCACACCCTCAGGGAACACTGTCAGCAAGGAGGGATCAGGGAATGGTAGTGCTGGAATTTTTTCCCATGGATGCTCATCAGTTAAGACCACCCAGACACTTTCTGGGATGGCAGGTTCAGCCCCCCTTGAAGGTTGGCAGCAAAGAAAGGTCTGTAGAACCTTGGTTGAAAGAAAACTGTAAGCAGAAGTGATGTCTAAGTTCTGTTGCCCCATGTTTTTTGCTGAAACTCATCTAATGTGTCACCTGGCCAAGCCTGAGGAGAAAACATTGGAGGTGGCCATCCCCTGTATGACACAGCTTTCATTCCACACTGTTCTGGGTAGCTTTGCTCACGTGTTGACCAGAAATACCCTGAAGTATTTTGAATGAGGGTTCTGGTCATTGCTAGATTCAACAAAATATGGATCTCTAAAATCATAGATTAATTCTTCTCAGACTCTGGAGTTCACTTTTGAAGACAGATTACAATTACAGATACCAAGAAGCAATGCTCACCAACCCAAGAAAGCTTCACCAGTGTTTTCCTGGAACTCATCTGGCTGACCAAAATACACACTGCTTTGGGAGAAGCAGAGCCTTCCCTTGGGACCATCCTCCACCTTCTTCAGACAGACAAAACCTCTTCCAGCAGCTGGTTCATCACACAAAGCCAGAAAAGACAAACGGAAAGGTCAAGCCCAGCAGAAGGCCTTCTTTCACAACCCATCATCACTCAGGCATTCTCCCACTTCTAGCACCACATCAGCTGCCATAACCCCCAATAAAAAGAAAATGCCACACATTACCAACATTTCACCCATGTTTTACTGGAATAATTTAAACTCATACAGACTTTTCATCTGTGTCTTGGTGCCTGTTGTGGGTTTGATGCCATTCCCTTTGCCTTTGTAGTTTCAGAATTTGTTTTGAGCTCGGTAAAGTGCACTCAGCCTTTTTATGATTTCCTGGCTGGTATTAAGAGCCCAGAACTGAAAGACTTTAGTTGCCTCCTAAATTTTTTTCCAGAACTCTCCTGTCATTTTAAATATCAGGCAGCATTTTGTTAGTTTCAAGACTTTGAAATAATATCAAAGTAAACCTCAAAGAGAATAAAGCAGTAAAGACTGAGGTTGGAGCTTAATTCATACTTAAATAAAGATCTTTTACTTCAGCTTGAGTTACTTTGTAAAATGACTGGGAGCAAGTGGAGCTTTTAAAGGCCTTATTTCCCTGGGGGGGAAGTCTATTTTGAAATGGTCAGTGAGACTAACATGCAGAGGAATGGAATTGACTTTCCATGAAAAATTCCTGAACATCAAGAAGCAAGAAAATATGAAGTTCCTCAGAATCAAGATAGACTTTTTTCCTCCCTCTGCACTCTGTCCTCTAAATGTGACTCTGGGTGGAGTTTGCAAATGATGTTCAATGTCCCTGCAGGCAGACAGAGATGCCATCAAAGCCTATGCAGAAGGAAACGTGGAGCAAAGGATTGGTTTTAAGTCAAAGGTGTAGCTTTTTCTTTTCCCTTCTCCTTCTTCCTGCCCTCTTCTCCATTTCACATCTCCTTCTGGGGCAAAACATACATTTTCTGAAACACAGCCAACACATATTCCCCTTTCCCACCTCCAAAATGTTAGTTTTCAGGGGGGAAAAAAGAAAGAAGGAACTAGGGGCTGGTTTCCAACAAAGCTCAGCACCTGACAGGGATTTGGATGAGGCTGTGTTGCTAAAGCTGACTGCCCAGCACAGGTAATGTTCCCAATAGCAGCCAAGCACACAGATCTCCTTGACTTTATCTGGGGATCTCCTTTGAAATTCTCCTCTAAGCCTCATATCCTGCTCCAGCTCTGTGCAGAAGTGGTGATGGATTTAGCCTTCCACGCACCCTCTGCCTTTATTTCTTATGTCCTACTCCAACCCCAAGAACCGTGGGCGGGAGGGCCGGCTTTTGCTAATGCCAACAGCTCCAGATCTGCCAAAAGCCCAAACAAAGGCTGTGAGAAAAATAATTCTCCAGGAAGTATTTGCTGAAACATGATTCATTTCTTCAAGATAAGTTGCCTTTACCCCAGCCAACACTCAGACAAGGCATAAACTCCCTTCTCCAGCCCTTCTCCAGCCTGGATGATGAATAGGGACAGAGCATGTGCTTCAGGCTCTGCAGTGCTGCCATGCTGGTGTCCTGCTTGAAGACATGGCACATGTCCTGGTTTGAACATGGTATTGAATGGGTATATCATATCCCCTATCATGCACCCGCTTCAGGGAAGATTGAGCAATACAATGGACTATTAAAAACTACCCTAAAAGCGATGGGAGGTGGAACTTTTAAAAATTGGGAGAAAAATTTGGCAAAAGCTACCTGGTTAGTTAATACCAAAGGATCCATCAATCAAGCTGGTCCTGCTCAATCAGACCTTTTACATACTGTAGAAGGGGACAAAGTCCCTGTGGAGCATGAAAGGAATCTGTTAGGTAGAAGTGTTTGGGTTTTTCCTGCCTCGGGGAAAGACAAGCCCATTCGTGGGACTGTTTTTGCCCAAGGACGTGGATGTACTTGTTATGTGATGATGGAAAATGGAGAAACTCAGTGTGTACCACAAGGAAATTTGAAACTTGATGAGACTAATCAATCCCAAGCTGTATATTGTTAAGTGTTACATAGTACTAATAGTGTTAAGTGTTTTTCAGGATGACAGTGTGGTGATAAGACCTGAGCCACCGTCATCAAGTGATACCCAGCAAACTCCTCAAGAAGGAAATGCAATCCGTGGATATGGACCACAATACTATCTTTTCTACCCTGAGAGACTGCATCACTGCAATGACAAACCTAATGAACTTCTGATGTGCAAATATAAATCATAATTGAGGGATCTCTATGTTTTTGATTTGTAAAATGTCATAATATCTGAGCATGATGCAAATGGTATGGAATAAGGGGTGGAATGTCCTGGTTTGAGGTAAAATAGGGTAAATTTTCTAATTTGTAACTTCACTTTTCAGCTAGGCCTCTTCTGTCTGGCTAACCTCTGAAATTAACTGCACATTGTTCAGACACTGTTTGCTCCCAGACTGATAAGACCATGGAATGATATGCAAGAAGCTCTTATTTTCATTATTCACTATGGTGATCAAGGTCAGAAAGTTTGTCATCCACCCTACCAGGGGGCTGGAAGCAGAAAGACGTAGAGAAGTCCCACCTGCAAGGAGGAGCGGACAGGGCAGGTGACCCAAAATTGACCAACAGGAGTATTCCATCCCATCTGCCCCATGCTCAGTATAGAAAGCTGAGGGATC
>VZTY01027478.1:123418-136197 GCA_013400935.1 Turnix velox
TCATTCCTTCCTCTCCTCTCTTCTGAGAGAGGAGGGGGGGGATCTGTCATTTGGGGGGGCCTTTTGGGCCTAAACCAGGACACACATCAACGTCAACCCACTCCCATGCAAAGTTTGCTTGAGGCTGGGGTCTTGCACACTTTGCTCTGGCTTTTTCCCCCACTGTCAGCACTGTGTCCCCTCCCCTGCACCAAGCCACATTGCCAAAGGGGGCTCTCTCCCCAACCACACCACTTGAAGCATCATTGTCTTCAACCCGAGTCTGATATCCCTGCCTTGGTTGCAGAGTCACAGAAGGTCAGGGACTGGAAGGGACCTGGAGAGACCATCTAGTCCCATCCTCAAGCTGGAGCAGGAACACCCAGATCAGGTCACACAAGAAGGTATCCAGGTGAAGTCTGAATGTCTCCAGAGAAGGAGATGCCACACCCTATCTGGGCAGCCTGTGCCACTGTCCTGTGCCCTCACTCTGACGAAGTTTTTTTCTGTGGAACCTCCTGTGTTCCAGTTTGCACCCATAGCCCCTTGTCCTATCATTGGAGGCCACTGAAGAGCCTTGCTCCATTCTCCTGACACTCACCCTTTCCATATTTATAGACATGAATGAGGTCACCCCTCAGTCTCCTCTTCTCCAATCTCAAGAGANTCCAGCAGTTCTCTGTCCTTCTTCAACTGAGGGCCCCAAAACTGGACAAAATATTCCAGATGTGGTCTCACCAGGGCAGAGTAGAGGGGGAGGAGAACATCTCCACCTACTGACACCCATCCCTTCTAATACACCCCAAGAAGCCATTGGCCTCCGACGGCCAAGTTGTTTATTCTCACTGTGGCTTTTTCACCAGCTACCAGAGACAGTGAGCTCAGTGGGTCATATAAAATTCTGGAAAAAATTAGGGACGCCTGGTAGTGATTTGGAAAAAATAAAAAAAACAACTCCAACAAAACACATCCCTGCTTCACACATGGCCACAAGATACATAATGAAATTTCCTCACAGCCCTTCTTTCAGAAAAACCTCTTTTGAGAGGGGCCTGCCAGACTGCAGCTTGCTTTCCCAAATTAGTGATCTGCTGGAAACTCAGCAGGATCTGGGAGAGGGACCAGCTGGCATGGACCCTTCCGTAAGCAAGATAGCAGCTTGCAGAGTGGTCTGGGAGGTGGGACTTGCTCCACCATCCCCTGGTCAGCCTGAGTCTGGCACGAGGGCTCAGCTCCTGCACCTACATCATTGTTTTTTGACCCTGAACCCTCTCTTTCTGACATCCCATTGTTTCCTCACACATGGCACGAGGATCACCTTCTTCCTCTTCACTGCTCAGTGTGATCTCCATCCAAGTGAAAGGCAGGGCATGTCCTGGCAAGGACTCTGGGCACTGAGCCCCTCTCACCACGCTGGTGTGGTTCCTGCCAAAACTGAAGTCTATCTGCCACACAAAGCCACGAGCCTCACTCATGGCCAGCCTCAGTCACTCTCTAGCATCCAAACAAGACGAGACCTCTGACCTCCATGTTTGTTCTCCTTTACCTCCATAGCTTTCAGCTGGACAACTCTATCCCACTCCACTGGTCACTTGCAGACGACATTTCATCCTCCACAGAGCAGAGACAATAACAGACAGCAGAGAAATCAATTATTGTGTCCCAGCCTTCTTACAGAATGGTAGTGGTCTGGAGTGAGATCTGTCCATCAGGAGAAACAACCCTACCTTCCATGCAACGAGGTGCACGGGTCTTCTCTGTCTACATCCCTCCCATTGTCCACGATAGCTGAAGGGGTATTATGATGCAGTCATAGAGTTGGAAGGGTCCTTCAAAGGTCATCCAGTTCAACACCCCTGCAGTGAGCAGAGACATCATCATTGGGTGAGAAAGAGCAGGACACAGAAGTCTCTGAAAGGAGAATGCAGCACATACATCCTCAGCCCCTTTAGGGACATCTACTCCAGACCGGATGGGAAGAATCTGGCCCCAGTGCAACAGCACAGCATGGACTGGGAACAGCAACCTCAGGTACAGCTCTGCTGGGCTGTAATCAGATCTTATCCCACCAAACCCCACGCTGTGACATGTTTATATGACCAGACCCTTTTCCCTTCATTACTATTGGGGTCAGGAGAAGGCAAAGGTCAGACTCAGAGCTGATGATTTCATTTCTAAACAAAGCCATCCTGTCCCTCTACCTTCCTCCTCAAAGAGCTTGGCTCATAAATTTACATTTAATGCCGCTTTTATTTTTTCCCCTTAACAAGAGGGATATTTCCTCATCCTAAATCAGGGAGCAGTTCTTTAAAGCAACAGTCTTGGAAGAGAGTAGATTTAGGCAGGATGTAGGAAAGTTCTTTACTGTGGGGGAACACTGGAACAGGGTGCCCAGAGGGCTTGTGGATGTCTCCTTCCTAGAGGTGTTTAAGGCTGGGCTAGATGGAGCTGGTGGAAGGTGTCCCTGCCCATGGCAAGGGGATTGGAACAGTGTGATCTTTAGGGTCCCTTCCAACCCAAAACCATTCTTGATTCTATGAGTCCTCAGCCTAGTTGGCCAAGTATCCTTCCTTTTACAAAGCACTTGCCAGGATTGCTAGAATAAATGAAGGTAGAGGAGACGTGAAATCTCACAGCTGACTCTCCACAAGATCAACAGTCCCTCTACCCAGCCTTTAATGGCTCTGTCACCACTGTTCCCACAGCACCAGTGCCACCTTTGACATGCTGGGGGGGCTGCAAAGTGTAAAACCCAAAGTCAGAAGCTTGGCTTTAAGGAGAAAACATGGCCATAGCAAAAACCACACTTGGCTTTCAGGGCTGCTGCTTGTACTCATTCATATCCTCAAGACCAGCTCAAACTCAGTGTCAGAGAGCAAACCAAAGCCACAGTACAAAGCATCTGTATTTCATCTTGAGAAACCACATCGCCCAATGAGGGACCATGATTGGTGCAAAGCCCCTCTTCGCCTCCACCACTGTGGACATCTCTGAGTCTCCCAAAAATTTCAGCCTTTCTATTGCTTTACAAATCCTAGAATCTCTTGATTGACTTCTCTCAGACATCCCAACATAGACGGTTCTCAGTGCTCATGTGTCTGTCTAACAGCACCTTCTTCCTTTGAAAAGAGTTTCAGAGCTCAGCTGGCATAAGAAAATGAGCCTGGCATGCAAGGAGGAGGTGGTACCTAAATAGGTTAAGGAGGATTTGGATATTCAAATCCTCCTCAATGCATGGAGTTGCTTTTCACAGCTGCTTGTGAAAAGCCAGCAAGGACAACCTGATCCTTCTTCAAGCAGAAGAGCTGAAGTGCTCTTCTAGAGCACCTACTGCTCCAGAGCTGCAGGTTCATAACCCACAGGTGATGCCATGGTTAAAATAACATTTGGTGTTTTCACCTGGGTCTCAACTCCCATTGACCATGCTGTGAAAGAGGACAGCTTAAAACTAGCTGAAGTTGGACTCCTCTAGAATTCCACAACAGTTTCAGACTAGGAGGATACACCTTACTACATCAAACTGGCCAGAGACCACACTGTTGTGTTTGACAGCTTAGCAGCTCCTGCAATTCCCACACTGCCAAGGGTTTTTTAATTAGACCACAGTGAGGCATAATCAACGTGAACATGGTGGGACATAATCAATGCAAACGTCTCATCACAACCAACGTTGAATTTTTTAACTACAGCACTTGTTCTCCTGGTTGGAAGGGGTTTTACATGTCCATATCTCCCACCTAAATGGTGAAGGTCATACCCACCTCAGTCAGCTCTGCTTTTTCAGCCTACTTGGTCAGGACTATTAAGTGAAGCTTCTCCTAATCTGGTCATCTTCATCTCCCCAGCCTTGCTCCAAGGAAAGGAGAGGCCTGTAGTCTGGTGCGATTGTGTGGATACAGATGCAATGAAGAGGAAGAGGAGGAGAGGCAAGGAGGAAGAACACTGGGATAAGGAATGGCTGGTATTGTCCATGTTGTGGTCTAAGCCTCAGTCCCTCCTATAGATAGTGGTGAGCTTCAGTAAGACCACTCTGCTTCCACCATTAGATTGAATAAATATAATTACTGCAAAAACACACATCACCTGCACCTTTTCTACCCTGATACATCTCCAGGTGCTGACAGCAGATCTTGAGAGGGGGTTTTCTCAGGTGATGCCCTAATGAAAGCAGGAGCAGCAGCAGCAGCAGCAGCTGCAGCTGCTGCTGCTGAGATTAAGATCTCAAGGGCCAGATACTGCAACAGAGCTGCACATGATTGTCACTCTACCTTATCCAACCTTTCATGCTTGGAAATGGGGGCTGGAGCATGCCCATGTATGTCTCATTCCTCCAGGATCTCCAAGATTATATCTAGTCCACCAACACAAAGACACTCTGGTTGAACCTGAAGGAAAATTAGGCTTTGGCTAGTGGCAGAGGGTGGGTTTTTTGCTCTGGCCTTGCATCCTGTCCTGGAAGTCACACAGTCTCCAGCCTCCAACTATCTTGCAAAACTGGAAATCAGTTCCAGCCCAGGATAAAAATAAAGGGTCCATGGGGCCCTGTCACTCTGGGGTCAACTGACACAGTCAACATGCAATCAAGCTCCTTCATGTAAGTTTTCCACCTCTTTTTACAGGCTGGAGCTGAAATGGAGCCAAGTGACGAGCAGGAAGGATAACGAATCATGAGCCTGGAGTTTCCTTTGTACAGTCAAAATCCCAAGCGAAGTCCTGCTGGCTGGGATGTTGCCATTATCTTACAGGACAGAGCATTGAACCCCAATGAGCTCCTTCCAAATCTTCATCCACTGCAATGGAGAGCAACTTGCTCCAGCTCAACATTTCACTCCTCCTGGGATGAGGAGGGGGAACAAGCCTGGTTCCCACAAGAAGGGGAGGAATCCTCTGAGAAGCCTCAGGGATTGCTCAGCTCTTCAGGCAGTTGTGTCTCCATACAGACCTCTGCACCTCCCACACACACTATGCCTGTCCACCCTTGTCATGTTTTTGGCTCCTTTTGAGTTCATGTTGCCAAGGTCTTTGCAGAGCACTTGTAGCATTTGGAGTGGAGCAACTTCCCACTGCTGTCTCTGCCGGGATGGCTCTGGAGGAGCTCTGGATCTTGGCTCTGGAGTAGCTGGCCACTGGGGACCTCCTTGGAAGAGGTGGGAGGGACACACAGGTGGCTGGGACTCAACCTTGAAAGCCTGGACAATCCACCCTCACACTGTGAGGGTTGTCCTGGGTTGGAGCACCAGACTGTAAGTGCAGGTGGGATCTCGTGTGGTGATCCATCAAGATTCATCCAGCCTTAGTCAGCAGATGCCCCCATTCCAGCTGGGTTTTGCAGTGTGTAGATGACAGCGTCTAGGATTTGTTAATGACCCAAGCCCATATTGCTGTTTCAGATTAAATTGTTCCCAACACTACGCACTGTTATTTGGGAAGTGTGTGAATTTTTCCCATATGTCTTTGACCTATAAAAACGAACATCCCTCAAAACCCAAAAGGTTATTGCCAGCGAAGATGTGTTTTCATTTCTCGTCCTGAAGCACATCTCCTGAGCTGCCAAAACTTGTTTTAGGAGGTGGAAACCAAAGGCCTCCACTCAGAAAAACACTTCAAGCATATGCCAAATAGGAATTCTGTGCACACTTGCATCTAAGAACACGCTACAGGCCTGTGCTGGGCTGAGATGCTTCCCCAAATTGGGGCCAAAACCCATCTTCCTCTTCACTAACTTCTAGACTCTTACATTCTGTCCTCAGCTTCATTGAAAGTCACCTACAGGTGAAATTTGTCTTGCAGATGTGGAGCTCCTGGACTGCAGAGAGCAGCAAATTATTTGGGAATTTGCTTACTGGGTCTTTGGGAAGCAATAAAAAGCCAGAGCAAGTAGAGGCAGGTGACAAGTTTGAAATGAATATTCTGAATAATACAACAATTTGCAGAAATTTTGCTGAGCAGTTTGTTTTAAGGACAACAAAACCTGGCAAAAGAACAAGAAGGGATAGTTTGAGTGTTTCCAAATGAAAACCCTGAAAGGATTTGATTCCAAAGTCCTTTCTTTAAATTTTACAATACAAAAATGGTCAGCGTCCAAGTGAAATACTTCAGGCTGAGTCAGATATCTCACTTGACAAAGAATTTATCTTTTTCCTTCCTTCTTGTTTCTTTTCTTTTTTTTTAAACTTTGCTTTGCCAGAAATTTCCAACATTTCTTTTTCATTTCCAGTTCATCCCAAATCAATATTTCAACTTCTTAGAAATCTTATTGCCAGCAAAGTCGCTGCTCATATGTTTTATGGATATCCTGAGACCTGAACAAATGAAGAGGGAATGCAAAAGTCATAGAATCATAGAACAGTTCGGGTTGGAAGGGACCTTAAAGATCCTCAAGTTCCAACCCCCCTGCCATAGGCAGGAACACCTCCCACTAGATCAGGCTGCTCAGCGCCTTGAAGTCCAGTTCCAAAATTTATCTTGAAGAGCTTGCCAGTCATCCAGGAGGAATTCAAGCTATGGCGGGCTCTGTGGGTATCAAAAGGCAAGGGAATCTGTGCTCTGTTTCCAGGAAACAAACAAACTGTTACAAGGGAAAATACCAGATGGAGACCAGCCCTGCTGAGCTTCCAGCATTCCTACCTGTGCTGCTAAATCCCCCAAATCAAGCCTCTTCTGCAGCTTGCCTTTTATCTCAGCAGCACAACTCTCTGCATGGAAAAAAAACCCTTATATTCTGTTTCACCACATTTCTCACACAGTTACGCCATTAACCTGCAGAGTGTGGCTCTCACAGGAGATGTCTGAAGTGGAGAATGGATGGCTGGAGCTTCTCTCTTGCAGCCCTTGCTCCTTCAAGGTGAGGTCTTCAGTCCACTGGACAATCACAACAAAGCTTTGCCTCTCTTCTCCACCTACAAAGAGAAGAGTGTGTTGTGTTAATGACTGCATGTGACTTGTCCCACTATAGGACCTTAGAAAAGTCTGTCATGATCATAGAATCACAGAATCATAGAACAGATTGGGTTGGAAAGGACCTCATCTATTTCTAACTCCTCTGCCATGGGCAGGGACACCTCCCACTAGATCAGGTTGCTCAGTGCCTCATCCAGCCTGGCTTTAAACACCTTCAGAGAGGGGGCATCCACAACCTCTCTGGGCAACCATTTCCAATGTTTCACCACCCTCACAGGAAAGAACCTCTTTCTTGTATCTAGCCTGAACCTCCCCTCTCCCAATTTAGTCCCAATCCTAGTCCTTCCATCACATATCCTATTAAAAGGTCCGACCTCTGCCTTTCTGTAGGTCCCCTTCAGATACTGAGAATCTACTATGAAGTCCCCCCTAACTCTTCTCTTCACCAGGCTGAACAACCCCAACTCCTTCAGCCTGTCTTCATAAGGCAGTTGGTCCAGCCCTTTGAACATCCTTGTGGCCCTCATGATGTGAGATGAAGGACCACATAGTTGAAAGCACATTGCAACAGGCCTTCAGTGGCTGCTCTCCTGGCCAGGGTAACCCAGCTGTGTGGCTCGGGGAGCATGAAGCCATGGATATACTCAAGTTTTCCTCTGTTGGGAACCTTCATCTCTCCTGTCCTAGCTTCCTGGGCTCTGGTTGCTTCACTTAGCCAAAATTCCCATTGTAGTGTCCTCTGGATTTGTAAAATTATCCCTCTGTTTGCTGGCATTGAGGAGGCACAAGAACCACTCTGTGGTGTCTGCAGCTTTGATTTCATATCCCCAGACAAGCATTGCCCTCAAATGCAAATCATGGACTCAAGATGCTGCTGGGCTTTGTTGATTTAAAACCTAATTGGTTGAACTATACTTAAAGTTTTTATCCCAGCAAGACAGAGTTCTTGCAAATTGGTTTTGGCGAGCACCACCATCAGATCTGACTCCTCCTTCCCAAGTTCATCTCAGTGCACAGCATCAGGACTGCTCTAAAACATGGCAGCAGTGAGAATCCCAACCCTAAGTCCAGTCTCAGGAGTCTGAAGAGGAGACTTCTTCACCCAATACATCCCCAAGCAGTGCTTTGGAGATGGTCTTAAACGCACACAGAGCCTACATCAGCAAAGCAAGTGGAGCTCTTCCACACATAGGGCTATTATATAACAAGATAGTCGACAGAGGAGGGGAGAAGAATGCCCAAATTGCATTTTTTTTCCTATCCTTAACAAGTTGGGTCACTCAATTAAAAAAAGAAGAGGCTTTAACAGGGAGTTGAAAGAAGTAGTGGAATGGGTCAGATGTTTTTATTCCTATTGTCAAGTGTTAAAATTGTTGCCTTATTTAAGATGTCAGAAGCTTGTGAAGCAAGCACACAAAGCCTCAAGCACCAGCTTCCCAACACTCAACCACAACGAAACATCTTGGACATGAGGAAATGGGCTGAAAAACTTGCATTAGAAAAAAACTAAACCTCACTGAGAAGGGCTCTGGCAAAATGAAGGGGAAAAGAGGTTATGGGTGTTTGGGGGAAATAGTGCTAGAAGGGAAGGATGAAAGAGAATGGAAAAAAAGAATAAAATAAAAAGAAGAGGAAAGAGGGCTGTGCCAGTCAGGAGGGATTTGGCCGGATGATGGTTTTAGTGCATTTAAATGTGTAAGATATACTTTGATTAATTCAAAGTAGTAGACTACACCAAAGTCTTACTTGCAACTCCCAGCACACTAATTAGGTAGAAGAGGCGGACAGTGACTCATGCTGGAAACTGCTCAACTTCCAAAGAGGGAGAAAAAAAAAGGAAAGGAAGAAAAAAAAACAAAGGAATTTTAGCACTCAAAGAGTCACAAAGGTCTCCATATCCATGCTGGGAGAAAGGTCGGGGCAGGCAGAGCTGGGGGAAAGAGCACTGGCCTGGATGTTCCCAAGGAAGGCTGGCAGGGAGGCCACCATGAAGATATGGGACATGGTGAGAGGTGGAGATATCTCAGATGAGGACTTCCATCTCCACCACCCTGGTTCTTAGCTCAGACTGAAGCTTGGAAATGCCAGAGATGCTTTGCATGGGTGCATGTCACTCTAGACCTGAGCAGGCATCCATCTTGTTGCCTTCGCATGATGATATGAGGCACCAACAAGCCATTCCTTCTCCACACTGTGCACTTCTCTGCTTCTCTGACTCCACCATAGAACCAACCGGCTCCATAACCACTAGAGGGGGGTGGAGTTGAGGAGTTGATTTCCTCCCATAGACGTCAGTAAGGTGGTCAGATGTCCTAGACCGTGAGCACGGTGGAGCATGGACATGTGGCAGGGCACAGTGACACTTATGTTGAAGCTCTCCTCTAGGTGAGGCGCTGTTATCTGAAGGCTGAGGGGATAAACATCTCAGCTTTAGGAGATGCTGCTTGCTCTGCCTTCCCTTTTCCTAACCTCTCCAGTTTCCCTTCCTTGCTATTGCAGCTGCAGGACAGAGTGCTGATGAGACAGGATTAGGTCCAAACCCAGTTCCCAGTAATTAGTTTGGCTTACCAGAGAAAGGACACCAATGTTTTCTCAGGTCTCTGTTGAGACTCCCAACCACAATTACGCCAGGGAAAATGGGCGATGCTGCTGTGTCAGCCACATGAAAACTGTGCGCCCTTCTGCTCTGGACTGGGAGACTGTGCCCTCTTGCTTGTAGTGCTCCTCTAGCACCCAGAATAACTTCTCACATTAGGAAACGTAACTGTAACGTCCCATGCCTTTGGTGCTTAACCCAATCCCTACTAATGCTCTTATTGTATATTGGGATGATTTTTTACTATGTGGCAGGTGTCCCTGCCTCTGGCAGGGGGGTTGGGACTAGATGATCTTTAAGGTCCCTTCTGACCCGAACTATTCTATGATTCTATGTGCTACCCATAATAACACTGCCTGCAGTGACCACAGAATGGCACAGCTTGGAAGGGATCCATGCAAGCATCAAGTCCAACCATCAACACAACTCTGCCAAGAACCAGACCTAAACCATCTCTCTAAGCACTAAATACATCAGCAGACACTAGCAGGCACATTCCTGATACATCTTATAAATAAATCATCACAGACCTGACAAAAGATGAAAACCATCTGAAGCTAATCTGGTCTAACCCCCTGCAGTGGCAGGGACATCCTGCACTAGATGAGGTTGCTCAGAGCCTCAGCAAACCTGGCCTTGGATGTCTTCAGGGATTGATGAGGGCTCCATCACCTCTCTGGACAACCTGGGGCAGTGTCCCACCATGGAACTTCTTCCTCATGTCTCATCTAACCCTGCCCTGCCCTGATTTCAAGTAGCTTGCCATTGTCTTATCTCTCCATGCAAACAGCCCCTCCCCAGCTTTCCTGTAGCCACCATGGAGCCACCTGGAGCCTTCTCTCTCCTCCAGACTGAACAGCCCCAGCTCTCTCAGCCTGTCTTCACAGTACCCCCAACTCCAAAAAGAATTTTAAAAATCCCCAAACCACTCTATATATCCTCTCAAGGTGATGGGCTGGGGCCTAATTTGAGAGTTTGCCTCCCCTTTTATCTCTCTGGCCCAGCAGCTCTGGGGCCTGTCAGCATCCTGTCCTCATACCTTGGCAAGACCCTGTCCTCCTTGCCCTCTGCCATCATGAATCCCATAAACATGAATCCCAAGGAATCACAGCAGGTCCTTGAGGGAAACACTACTATTTTCCTCCTCTCCTTTCTTAACTCTCAGATGGGAAGGAAGGGAAGAAAGCAGAGGGCTGAAGGGAAAGCAGGAGGAAGGTCAGGGCTGGAGGATGGCAATGGGGGTTTTTCCTGGAACAAAGGAATGGTGAGGATGACCTCGCTAACTACAGGAAATAAACCCAGCTGGGTTCTCTGCCAGTCACTCTATATTGTTAAAAATCTTTCCTTTTGGCTCTTTTGGTTGAAAAGGCTTTTCCCTGAGGCGTTCCAAAGCCAACACCCACCTGGGCCTGACCCCTCCCGGCAGCCATGTTGCGGTTACCTCAGCAAACAAGGCTTCACTGGCTAAGGAGACATCTATCCTTCTCCTTTCCTTCCTCCTGGTAATTTCTCACTTGTCTGCAGACTGACTTAAAGGAGAGTAGTGATCTTCACAAAGATGAAATTTCAGAAGGTTTCTCCAAAATGCTCCTGGAAATGGAGGATCGGACACGGGTCGTGGGGAGGAAGGCATGAGGGCAGCCCAGCTCCTCCCAAAACAAAATGGAGCCCACTGAGGGCTTGTAGGATGTTCAAAGCAATGGGGGAGAAGTGATGGTGCAAGATTTAGAGTTGGGCAAGAATTTCAATGAAATACAACAAGTGCAAGCGTAGAGTCTTGCATCAGGGCAAGAGGAACTCCATGTGTCAGTAGAAGTTGGAGAGCAGTGGAGGGGAAAGGGACTTGGGGGGCAGCAGGGTGGCCATGAGCCAGCAGCGTGTCCTTGTGGGCAAGAAGGACAATGGGGTGTATTAGAAAGGATGTGGTCAGTAGGTGGAGGGAGGTTCTCCTCCCCCTCTGCTCTGCCCTGGTGACACCACGTCTGGAGTACTGTGTCCAGCTGTGTTAAAAAAGGGGTCCTAGGGAAGAGTAAGTTGACCATGAGCCAACAATGTGCCCTTGTGGCCAAGAAGGCCAATGGCATCCTGGGGTGTATTAAAAGGAGTATAGTCAGTAGGTGGAGAGAGCTTCTCCTCCCCCTCTGCTCTGCCCTGGTGAGACCACATCAGGAGTATTGTGTCCAGTTCTGGAGCCCTCAGTTGAAGAAGAGAATCCAGAGCAGAGCAGAGCCACAGAGATGATGAAGGGATTGAAGCATCTCCCTTCTGAGGAAAGGCTGAGGGAGCTGGGTCTCTTCAGCATGGAGGAGACTGAGGGGTGACCTCATTCATACTTAGAAATATGGAAAGTGTGAGTGTCAGGAGGATGGAGCCAGGCTTGTCTCAGTGTCCTCCATGGAAACAGGACAAGGGGCAATGGGTGCAAGGAAGAACAAAGGAGGAAACAGGAGAAGAAACTTTGTCAGAGTGCAGGTGACAGAACAGTGGCACAGGCTGCCCAGAGAAGGTGTGGGATCTCCTTCTCTGGAGACATTCAAACCCCACCTGGACATCTTCCTGTGTGACCTGATCTGGGTGTTCCTGCTCTGGCAGGAGGATGGGACTGGATGATCTCTCCAGGTCCCTTCTAATCCCTGACACTCTGTGAAGTTAGCCATTGTCATCTCATCCCTGTCACACCAATGCTGGTGTGTGATGCCACACCATGCCTTCTTATTAATAAATAGGGAACCTCAGACTGATACCAGCAGCTGAACAAGAAAGATGGAGAAAGACTCATTTTGCAGGGGGTGTTGCAATAGGATGAAGTTAAAAATTGAAAGAGGGGAGATTTAGATCTGATATTAGGAAAAAATCTTTACTCAGTTTACTGAGGGGGTTGAGACTCTGGCCCACTTGCATGCAGCCATCTTCCAGTGTAGAGCTGAAAGGCAAAAAAAAAAAACAACAACCAAACCCCAAACCCCCAAACCTCTAAGAACCATAAAGATTTTATTATAAACAAACCTCAAGAGCACTCTGGGAGCTGAGATGATTAAATTTCNAAATATATATAAAAACACACATATATTTATGCACAATTAAAATTATATACATATATAAATGCAAGTATATTTTTCTTCTTTCCAGGTAATTTCCACTTTTCCCCTTCTAAGGATTCATTCATCCCCATCTTTCCTACTCACTGGGGTTTTTTTTATTGTTTGCCTGGGTTGGGTTAATGGAAATAATCAAAGGATAAAAAAACCCACACCCATCCCCTCCAGGGTGGAGGTGCTCTGTGGTGGGATGCTGGGGGGGGGTG
>VZTY01027478.1:141233-156916 GCA_013400935.1 Turnix velox
AAGTTTTTTTTTTGTTTTTTTTCTTTGTTTTTTTTTTCTTAATTTTTTTTTAAACCACAGTGTTGCACAGTACACGACTGCTTTGTATTTTTTCTTCTTTAAAGTGAAACCCAGCAATAATACATCATGGAAAAAAAAAGTAAAATGTATTTTTTTTCTCTTTTTTTTTTAAAAAAAAAAGGTCAATGCAGCTGTGCTGAAGAGTTAACTCTTTAAAGTCCTCACCAGTCATCATATTATGACTCACCACTATGTGTGTGTCAACCAAGGGTTGCATCCAACCTCCCCACCTAGACAAGAAATCCAAACAACAAGCTAAAAACCAAATTAAAAGAAAAAAAAAAGAAAATTAAAACAATATAAAAATGACACAGGCGTTTGCTTTATGTGTTCTGCGTAGCTTCCCAAAAAACACTGTTTTCCACATAAATACAATAAACTCTATTATTGGTAAATCACAAGTGCTAGATAAACGTCTCTTTTTTTTTCTTTCTTCTTCTTAAAATGAGAAATGTTTAAGTAGTTCTTTTTATTCAGTCTTTCTTTTTAACAATAAAAAGCAGTTTCTTGTTAAGCTTCAGTTAAGACACAAAAAAACCCTTCCTTTGTGTGTGTGTGTGACAACAATGTCCCAACCTTTAATCTCCACAAATGCCACGAGAGGGTGGGGAGAAGGGAAAAGAGGTGTGTGAAAAAACCAAAACGAGAAAAAAAAACAATCCNAAAAACGTTTACAAAAGGAAGAATGGAATGAATATATGACTGCGACTAATAAATTTTTTTCTTTTTAAAAAAAAGGAATGTTTTGTATTGAATTAAAAAAAAACCCCACCAAAAAAACCCAACAAAACAACAAAGCAAATCAAAATAAAACCAAGAAAAAAACCAACCCCGATGGTTATTTGTTTGTGTACTGCAAACTGGGCCTCGCTTCTCTGTAAAAAGAATTTTAAAATGCTCTTTTCTTTCCAAGCAGGAAGGAAGGATGCCCTGGGATGCAGGAGTATCCTAGGCTCCCACTCAGCAGCTGCCCCAAGGCAAAGTCATCTTAAATGAAAAAGCCAATGGCTCAAAAAAGGTGAAAAAGCCCCTGGTGAGCCTCAAAAGGAGGTCTCTTATCCCCACCCTCATCTTCAGTGCTCTGGTACCCAAAGAGCATCCCCTCCAACCTTAAATGGGGAGCAGGTGCTGCTGCCAAATGCATCCACGTCACCCTGAGTTTGGAGGAGAGAATACAGGGGGAGAAAAAATGACCTTCCAATAACTCAAAAGATGCAAAAAGCTCAACAAAATGATGTGTAAAAATTAAGTTGGCACCCTGAGGAGCACCTCTGATTTTGAAAAAACAACTGACTGAACACGGTCCTAGAGTCACTCAATGGTTTGGGTTGGAAGGGAACTCAAAAGATCATTAGTTTCCAACCCCCTTGCCCTGGGCAGGGACACCTCCCACCAGCCCAGGTTGCTCCAAGCCCTGTCCAGCCTGGCTTTGAACCCTTCCCAGGGATGACCAGCAGCTCTCAGGGATTAAAAAAAGCTTTGTCAAGAGCAAGAGGAGAAATAACAAAGACCCACCAGGGAAGAGGTGAGGACAAAATAGGATCGTGTAAATGCCGTTGCTGCCCGCGGCACCTTCTCAGCCAAAGGGAAATAGAAAAAATCAGTCACCAGGTTTTGGGCAGCCAGGTTTCATATTTTAGATCACAGCAGCAAAGTGGTTGGTGTTTAAAACCCCCCTCCCCAAAACAACAACAAACCACAACATCCCCAGGCATGTTGTGTTCTTCTGAACGCAGGAAGGTTGGGTTGTTTTTTTTTTAAGGATAAACTGAGGATGGTCCTACACGACCAAAGCTCTTCATGATTTTTACACCCTACTTGGGTTGGCAGAATACAGTAGTGTCTGTTTTTTCTGAAATCTAAACCACATAATAAAGTCCAAAAAAAAACCCTCTTGGCCTTTGTTCACGCTTGTGATTTAGGCTTCCCAATTCCTCTTGTGAGAGAGTTCCTGAATGGAATGAAAAGGGGCTGCTTCGAGAACTGGAAAAAAAATAGAAGTTACCAGAAGCAACCCTTGTCAGTCATCATTGCAACAGAATATGAAAATTAATCCTAGTAAAGAATTAATAAAAAAGAAAGCTACCCTTGGTGGTGGTGGTGGTTTGGATGAGGATTGTGTGCTATCCCACACTGCTGTAAGAAGGCACAAGTGTCTTCTGGGCTCCTCTCAGCTGCTCCAACTCCTCGCGGCAGGGCTTTGCTCCCATACCCTCCGCAAGAGGTGACGACCTCCTTGGCGGAGGAAAGGGGCAGAATAAAAAAAAAAATCACCTTCAGGGAAAGTTTGACCCTACCAGCAATGGGAGGAAGAAGAAGAAGAAGAGGAGAGAAAGAGAGAAAAAAGGAAGCGGGATGGTGTTTGTCTGCGGAGAGAAAAATGTCTTCCCTATGGCAGCCACCCCGCCGTCCTCGCCACGAGCCGCACACAGGACAGAGACATCACCCATTGGAAAACTACTAGGTGGAAAGGTAAGAAATTTTCCATATTTTCTTTACACAGCTACTAGGAAACTGAGGAAATATACAGTCGGTGGTATTGTTGTACAAAAGAGCCCATCAGCCTCTCCCCCTCCTCCTCCTTCTCCCTAAAATTCACCCTTTCTGAAAAAAAAAAATAAAAAAATCAACTCAACTCTGCCACAGTTCCTCGTGTCCACAGAAAGCTGCTCACTGTACAAAAAGGCTTAAGGAAAAAGAAAAAAATAAAAGGAAAAGCAATTGAAATAAAATTAATAATAATAATAACAATAATATACAAGCAAGAAAAGGGGGGGGAAGAAAGGTTTTAGACACTATTGCCATTGGGAAAGGAAACCTGCCAAATAGAAAAAGAAACGTCAAAGAGTTGCACAAACAAAGCTTCTTAAGGGTTTTGTGAAATATCAATATAAAAATTAACAGCAAATTTATAGTCTTTGCTATAAAAAAATCTTTTTTGTTGTTTTTTTTTGTTTTTTTCTTTCTTTGTTAGAAAAGGATCACAACTAAAAAGCTTTAAATTAAAATACAAATGGTTTAGGGTAGTTGCCCAGTGGCTAAAGTGTTGGCTTTCTGAAAAACCTCCCAACTTCTCCTTCCAAAGTCCTCGAGTTTCAACCTGGATCCTTTTCCAAAAAAAGCACCTTTTTCATTCCAATTTGCAAGTCTTTCCCTAGGGAGCTTCCAATGGCTACTGTTACAATATGCATTTATTACATATAGTGTTTTTCTTTTTTTCTATAAATGCATTATAAATATTTCTTTTAAATCCATAATTCAAAAGAATCCGGTTTCTAAGCTTGGAATATATTTGGAATATACATTATACACATATATATATTTATACCTAACAATTTAAGCAATATCTCATGCTAGTTGCTTTTCATAAAAAGCATTCCAGTCTTAAACCTGCGTGTGTGTGTGTCTAATACATGCTTCAACAACCAAATTGATAACTTCAATTACTAGATAATGTAGAAGAGAGAAAACACTGGAAAATTTTCTTTTTTTTTTTAAAAAAAAATGGTTGAATTTCAAAGACCCAACAGTATTTGCCACTTTTCTTGGCAACTACCTTAATTTTTTTTGTTTTTCCTCTTTTTTTTCTCTTTTTTTTGGTCTGTTTGGTTTTTTTGTTTGTTTTCCTTTGAAAAAGCAATGAAAGTAAAACAAAACAAATCCAAACTTGTAGAGAGTTTTTGGAGATGCTCTGCTCAGCTGATGCCTGCTTCCCACCATCATGCCAGCACAAGCCAAAGTCTTCCTTTCCTGATGGCAGTTCTTGCCTTTCCCAACCAGAGGAAAAAAAAAAGATATATTCACAAACTGCTGTGTTCTTTATGGTTTTTTTTTGTTTGTTTTGTGATTTTTTTTTATACTTAAGGCATTGTTCCTCAAACTTCAGAAAATCCAGCTGCACCAAATCCATCATTAAAAGAAAAAAAAGGCACAAACTCATCTTCAGATGGCTTTGGAGACAATAAAGCCGACTCCATCTGGGCTACCCTTATTCCCCCCTACCCCTTTCATTTTTCTTCCTCTTTCCCTTTTCCTTTCAAGATGTCAGAAGAGTCCTTCTTTTGCTGCCCCCTCCCCTGTTGGAAAAGAAATCCACCATCTCACAGTTGTCCCACTTTCCAGAAGAATCACCGTGGACTCACAGGCAGGCAAGAGCCAGTTAAAAAATCTCAAGAAATGAAAAACTACAAGATGGGGTTTTCGAGTGGTTCAAGCAGGAGGCTGCTGAATCATTGGGGAATCAAAATCTTTGTAAGCACCAGTTTCACATTAAGGTTCGTTTGTTCCGGTTTTGTTTTCTACCTCTTGTTGAATCTTTCTTGATTTCTTTGCTATTTTTTGGCAACTCTGCCAAAGGCTTCACAGGCAGCATGATTCCCTCTTTTCTCCTCCCAGTGAGGACCAGAGGAAGAGTGCCCAAGCTGTCAAGTCCTTTTTACTGCTCTTCACCTGCATTTTTCTTTGTCAGCAAAACAGATACTGTAGACGCAATAGAGATATGGAGATTTTTTTTTTCCCAGTTGCTTTGTTTTACACCTGGTTGTCCTTCAGTATTCTGGAAAAAACCCATGACAGGACACAGGAGTAACAAGAGAAAGCTTCTTGGCAGAGCTTCAAGACAAAGACGAACAAACAGGAGAACTCCAGCTTGAAGGTTGAATGCTACAGGGGAGGTTCCTCTTCCATGGGTTCATCATCAGGTCTGAGCAGTTTCACAGCCAGGTGGGACAGGGAGAAGATGGAAAGAGAAAAGATGGTTGAGCATGACAAGATTGGGACAATTTTTGGTCTGAACCTTAAGCCTCATATTCCCATCACCTTCCTGCCCAGGCAAAAATGCTCAGCTGGCTCACCTGGAAGTAAGACTTGCCACCAAGGTTTTCTAGAAAATCTGTTTTCATTTGTGCAACACTGACATTTTTTGCAGTAAAATCAATCTCCTCTTGCAGTCCAAAACCATCTTCAGCTCCAGCTGGAGCAGAAGGGTCAAGCACAGCGTGCACCTGACTAAGGTCACACACAGAGCACATGGTACTGCTATCCTCCTGCATCTCAGAAGGTCTTTAGAAAACCCACCAATGTGAACTGGTTAAAAGGAGAGGATTAACCTCTAAGTTCCTCCTGTCTCATAAGTCACTGAGATGCAATGAGGGGTCTGGAGAGTAAAGTCTTGTGAGAAGCACCTGAGGGAGCTGGGGGTGTTCAGCTGGAGAAAAGGTAGCTGAAGGAAGACCTTCTCACTCTCTGCAACTGCCTGAAGGAGAGTGTAGCTGGGGGAGGTTGGGCTCTTCTCTCAAGGAACAAGTCATGAGACAAGAACAAACAGCCTGAAGCTGCACCAGGGGAAGGCTAGGCTGGAAAGATTTTGGCAATGAAAGGGCTCTCAAGCATTGGAAGAGGCTGCCCAGGGAAGGGGTTGAGGCACCACCTCTGTAGGGATTTAAAAGCTGAGCAAACAAGGAGCTTAGAGATGTGGCTTAGCGCTGGTTCTTGTCAGCGTTGGGTTGATAGTTGGACTTGATGGTCTGAAAGGTCCCTTCCAACCTGGGCTATTCTGTAACTCTCTGATAAATGGGAAGAAAAGCAACTCACCTCTTCTCAGCTGGCTTCACGCCCACCGAGAGGGACGCCATGGCTGTTACTGTCTCTGCCTCCTCGTTCTCACACTTCTGAGCCTCAACCAGGGAGTAGCCCACCGTGGAGGAGTAACGCTGGAGTGAATGCCAGTACTTGCCTGGGGAGAGAGGAGACACTGAAGGCACCAGCACCATAATAGGTCCACCACTCCCCTCCAGCCTTCCCAGTCTCAAATTGACCTCTTTAACTTTCATTGCTACTATCTATTTTTAATTAACAGATGACCCAGCACCCAATAAGGTTTATGTTAACTACAGATGCTTGAATTGAATTTAGGACAGACTCCAAAGTGCAGGACAGTCTGCTCCTCAAGCACCAAAGCGTTTGGGTTGGAAGGATCTTTGTCAGGGTAAGGGTGAGAATGAGAGAAGAGTGGCAGAGGCTGCCCAGAGAGAGTGTGGGGTGTCCTCTTCTGGAGATGTTCAGACCTCACCTGGACGCCTTCCTGTGTGACCTGGTCTGGGTAGTTCCTGCTCTGGTAGGGGGATTGGACAGAATGATCTTCTGAGGTGCTTTCCAATCCCTGACATTCTGAGATGAGACCAGAGACCATTCCCCATGCACTATTCCATTCCTAGCTTGTGGCTGCACCAGTTCACCACACAGAAACTACCAGTAAACTATCCCAGTGGAACAAGATGATGGAGAAGACAAAGGGGTGCCCAACAGGGCAACCCAGGGGGAAGACCTGGAAGAACGGGGCTGTACTCACTGTGTATCTCGATGACTTTCTCCATTGAGTGCACTGCGTTAGCATTTGCTCTCTGCTGGAAAACCTTTTCTGGAAGAGGTTCAAGCTGGAAAGAGAGAGGAACACAGAAAAAACATCATCTCAAGCAAGAGGCTCTGTTGCATCAAGCCTCCACCCTAATTCTCCAACTCCTATTATCCATCCTTATATATTCAAAATATATCAACTTCACAAGTGATGCTGTCATACTAAGTACAGCCTCCTCCTGCCTGATGCTCCTCCACACCTTGCTGTTGTGCAGAGAAACAGCAAAACCCTGCTTTAAAGCCACACTCAGCTTCTTCAACCGCCACTGATGCTTCTTCCCATCTGCTGGGATAGTCCTTTCTGGCATAGTAGCATCAGATCTATATGATAATCTTACTAAAAATTTCCTGTTAAGGCTCCTAATTGCCTCTTAAAATCCAGGCTCTCCTTTGGTTTGTTCTTCATGCAGTAAGGTGACAGCAAGGACAAGCTACTGGTCCTGAGAGCTGAAGATGAAAGATGAAAACCCCTATGGCAAGGGGTTTGGAACTAGATGATCTTTAAGGTCACTTCCAACTCAAATCATTCTATGATTCTATTCTATGACACAGAAGGCTCCTGAAAACATTCCATGCAGCAAGAAGGGATCTCTCTGAGCTGTGAATGAATGATGCCTTTTTCCTCCTGCCCTTGTAGCAGAGGTGGCTCCAGTCTCCTCATCTTCCTTGTGGACTCCTCTGGACCCTGTCCAACATCCTCCTCCTGCTGAGGGCTCCAGAGCTGGAAACAGTAACTCCAAGGTGGTTAATCTCATCGGATCTTCCCTGCATCACACCTGCCTTGGATTTTTTTTTTTTCCAGCTGAGGTCTAGTTGGTTTTGCACCACTGAATTTTGAACTAAAGCAAGGCACGTAAAATTTCTAAAGCAGCCTCTCCTGGCAGTCACTCATCTCTCATTAAAACAACCTGCTATGAAGCTCAAGCTCTCTTTTAATTTCCTGGCCAGTTGGGACCAAGCTGCCTCATGCCTTCACACAAGGCTTTTTCCAAAGTGGGAATTTTAATCTCTGCTGGGGAAATGCAGACATTCTGGGGACTGCTCCCCTCATTTCCTACCCTTTCTCCCTGTGTAATTCCAGCATGGATCCTCACGGTGCAAACCCCGAGGGCGGCAGCTGGCTGTCCATGTGCACACAGGCTAAACTGTCTGACACACCATATATCAAACTTCATCAAAGCAAAAGCCTCTCCCTACAACTTCCTCACATTTAAAAAAAGCTTTTCTTTTTTTTTTTTATAAAAGACTGTGATAAAACTGGCGTTTCCTGCTTTTTGATGTGAGAATCAGAGGACACTAGCATGAGATCTGTGCAGTCTTACAGCCCACCTCAGAAAAGTGAGAGCAGGTCTGTCTTTCAGCATTTTAAGATGCCTTAAAGCTCTCTTGATTCGGTGATTTAAAAAAATAATTAAATATTCTCCCCATGAGGGTTGTGAGAGACCAGAGAGGTGGTAGAGGCCCCATCCCAGGAGACATACAAAGCCAGGCTTGTTGAGGTTCTGAGCAACCTGATCTAGTGCAGGATGTCCCTGCTCACTGCAGGGGGTTGAACTAGATGGACCTTTGATGGTCCCTTTCAACTCTGTGATTCTGCTTTTTTTACCTTTAAGGATCCATATTCTCTCTGCTAAATGAAGCCACTCAGCTGACAGCAACCAAGCTGTCAGGAGCACCGAGTTCTCCCCAAAGCTGCACACTTGCACACACATTTGTGGCTTGGATTAAGAGCTTATTTATCACATCTAGATCCTCACAGGGTCTGCATGATTGGAGGATGTTCTGCAAGAGGAATGACATCCTTCACGTGTCATTTCCTCTGTCTCCCCTTCAAAGTGCATGCAGGCATTAGGTCTGACAGCACCCAAAAGTGGAAGGAGCTAGAGGAACATCTATGGTGACAACAGTGCCATCAGCTGTCAGCTTGACGGAGATGTATGTAGTAAAAACTGATTCACTTCCATGTTGATGTACCAGCTGGTTCCTGCTTGGCCACATGAATCATAGAATGGTTGGGGTTGGAAGGGACCTTCAAGATCATCTACTTCCAGCCCCTTGCCATGGGCAGAGAGGGGGCATCCACAACCTCTCTGGGCAACCTCTTCCAGTGTCTCATCACCCTCACAGTAGAGAACTTCTTTCTTCTCTCCATCCTAAATCTCCCCTCTTTCAATTTGCATCCATTCTTCCTAGTTCTGTCATCCTGGACTCTATTAAAAAGTCCTACCCCAGCCTTCCTACAGCCCCTTTAGGTATTTATAATGTATTCTGAGGTCCCCCCTGATCTCCAGGGTGAACAACCCCAACTCCTTCAGCCTGCCCTCATAAAAGAGGTGCTCCAGCCCTCTTATCATCTTCATGGTCCTCCTCTGGACCTGCTCCAACAGCTCAATGTCCTTCTCATGTTGAGGGCTCCAGAACTGGACACAGTAACAAGGGCACATTGCTGGCTCATGGTCAGCCTGCTGCCACTAGGACCCCCAGGTCCCTTTTTCCTACACAGCGAACAAGTTTCTGTACCTCATTTCCCAGCAAAGCAGAAACACAGGCTTCTGAGGCGTCACAAATGGCTGTCAGGTCATGGCCTCCTTCAAGAGCTAAGACAACGCGGCCCCCAGCCAGACCCATCAGCTGCTTCGTCAGGTACCCAAAGCCTGCAAGGAGGGAGAGGAAGAAATGCAGGAGAAGGGCAAAGATTGGGGTTAGAATCAGGCTCCTGGCAAAGGATTAAGGAATTATCGAGAGGAATTACATCACATTTTTAAAAAAAAATTAAAAAAAAAATAGAAAAAACAGCACAAGGGATCTAAAAGGACTTGATGGGTTGGATTTTAGTGTGCTCCTTGCAGAATTCCAGCCGTGGTTCCCAGGCTGGACCTTAGCCCCAGGTGAGAAGAACCACCATCCTCCTTCCCTCCCTCCCTCCCACCCAGGCCTAAGCACTCTGAATTCACTGCAGTACCCAGTATCTCCCTTGCAAGGAAGAAAAGAAGGTGGAAAGANGCAGTACCCCGTATCTCCCTTGCAAGGAAGAAAAGAAGGTGGAAAGAAGGGTTTTTTTCCTTGATTTGGAAATTGCAAAGTCAGAGCAACCACAGGGAAAGGATAAAAGGGAGAGGAAGAGGGGAAGAGGAGGTCAGCAGAATTTGCTGCTGGTGCTTTCAGCTGTGATAGCAGCATCCCAGTGCCCCAGAGATATTTGACATCTACTTCTTAACAGACGTCCCTTCCTGGATATAATGCCCTATAAAAATTCCTGGGGCACCCAAGACTTTGATCAGATGACACACAGTACATTTCTACCCTTTAAAACAAAACAGAACCAAGCTGCAAGGATTTTAGAAAAAAACACCTTATTCCCTCCTACCCCAAAAAAATCACCAAACAAAAGAAAATACAGAGCATTGCTATTTTCCATCCACGCTCCCTGCTTTTCTGGTTTTCACTGAGCCTCTGTAAAATGTCAAATTAACAGCAGGATAAAAGGATTCACAGCTGAGCCTGTAAGTATTTTGTGAGATTAATCCAACAAGCAGGTAAACAAGAACCTTCTCATTGCCAAGTGTTTCTGGATATCTCCAATAACTTGTTGCCAGTGAAACTATTTCACTTTATTCTTATATAAAGAGTTTATAGGTTCGGCTACCTTACAAGGTTCTCAAGTTCACACTGCAGAGAATAAGTTTCCTGGCTGAAACACGGTCTTAAAAAAACAATAATAAAATTTCTTTTGCAAGAAAAACTGTCTCCTTGAATGAATCAGTGCCAGATGAACCCAGCAGAACATCTCCTGTGCAATGTAAAACATCATGGATTGAAGGAAAAAGGAGGTTCTTTAGGGCCTGTATTTATTTCTTCCAAGGTGGAGAACCAGAACATCGTGCTTGAATTTTTAATAAGCAACCTGGAAAAAAAGCCCCTCTGCAGTTTTGCATTAAAACAAGCCTATTTTGCAGAGATATCATTGTAAAGGAACTGGTAATGTCCTTACATCATTTATATGCACTTGAAATTGAAATACTCTACATCACTAGGAAATGAAGGCTTCAGACAGACCAAAACATGAAAAATCCAAGGAAAATGCTGAAAGTTTGCCACTGAAATGAAAGATTGAAATGGAAATACAGCACTTTAGTCCCCAGGACAGCAAGAACTGAAAGCAGTTTGGGATTCTAGCTGTGAAATTCACAACTTACATTTTGCTGATAAGTTGTATCCTCCGAGGGGTGTGGGATGACCTTCCACGGCATCGAAACCAGATGACACCAGGACAACATCTGGGGCAAATTCATTGGCGATGGGCATTACTACCGTCCTGCAAGGAAAATTTAAGGATGGCAGGCATATTACTTGGGCTCTGTAAAAAAATCAGGAACATTTAAAATATCTGAAGGGTAATTCCTGTTTGTTCTCAAGATCAATGGCTAATTGATCTTTGAGCAAACTGGTCTGGAGTGCTCAAGGTGAGGCTGGAGTAACCAGGGCTGGTGGGAGGTGTCCCAACCCAAGGCAGGGTGGTTTGAACTACGTGATCTTTAAGGTCCCCCTTCCAACCCAAACCATTCTATGAGTCTATTCTATCTTGAAGAAACCCATTATAAAACTTCACAGAATCACAGAATATCAGGGATTGGAAGAGACCTTAAAAGATCATCTAGTCCAACCCCCTGCTGAAGCAGGAACACCCAGACCAGGTCACACAGGAGGGTTTCCTCCAATTATTATTCCACAGAATCTTGGATGTACCCCTAGGGCAGCCTGAAGAACATCATCTGAGAGGTGGTGTGAGACTGGAAGTGGTTGCTCAGAGAGGTGATGGAGGCCCCATCAAGCCTGGAGACATCCAAGGCCAGGCTTGCTGAGGCTCTGAGGAACCTGATCCAGTGCAGGATGTCCCTGCCCACTGCGTGGGGTTGGATTAGATGGCATTTGAAGGTCCCCTCCATCCATGGGATTCTATTATCATCCCTTGCTGATACTGAAGACAATCATATTTCTCCATTTCCCCACCCAATGAACAGCTACAGGCAAGGTTATCCTTGCTAGGCATGAATTGGAATGACTCATACACCAAAGCATGAATCTGTAAATGTCTCAGCACACAAGAGAACCTCAGTTTTATTGAGTCCAGTCATTACGTGATGCACCAAAAAAAGAGAGGTCTGTTTAGTGCTGACATTGCTCAAGTGCTATCAAGACACGCATAAAAATTCACCTCTGGCTACAACGCTGTTAAATGGCCACAAGGCATCTGCTGGTGTCAGCAAGTTGTGTTAGACCAGGGCTCAGAGAGTTGGAGCTGCTCAGCCTAGAGAAGAGAAGGCTCCAGGGTGACCTCACAGCAGCCTCCCAGTGTCTGAAGGGGCTTCAGGAAAGATGAGGAGGGGCTGTTTTCTAGGGCATGGAGCCACAGGACGAGGGATAATGGCTTGAAACTAGAGCAGGGCAGGGTTAGATGAGACATGAGGAAGAAATTCTTCCCCATGAGGGTGCTGAGACACTGGAAAAGGTTGCCCAGAGAAGTGGTGGAGGCCCCATCCTTGGAGACAGTCAAGGTCAGCCTCCTGCAGTCTTCCCCCCACCTGGTCTCTGCACACATAAAACTACACAAAAAGAACGTTCTTTTAATTCCACCAAAATGCAAAAGAAGATTTTTTTTTCCCCCCCAAACTATGTGACTGCTGCCTTGGGGAGATGATTGCCCAAATAGCACCAGTTCTGCTAACGTCTTTACAGTCCACAAGAAGTCCCTTTAGTGAAACCCACAGCCATTAATTTTAAGCAGAAACCACCTCCTTCAACCAAGCAGCAGCTTTGAAGCAAGGGCACATGGCAGAAGTATTTTGGGGTTTTGCTCCTGGTCTTTGAAGTACTGCTGAGTTCTTTTATTTCTAACCAAGGGAAAACTACTAAAATAATCAGATTTCTCACCCCTCCAATCCCCCAAAGCCACGATGCCATGGGAGCTTCTAGGTCTTCAACGGATGTGTGGTACAAGCCCAAACCTGCACCTGAAAGCCGTGAGCATCGACCATGGAATCAATCCTAAATCAGCCATTTCTTGGCTGTGTGACATCTGCTGATGCCCAAGCACCAATGCACCAGGAATGGTCAAGCACCAGCAAGCAAAAAGGACAGCTGATAAGCACTGAGATGATGCTGGTGATGCTCCTAAGGATGAAGATTGCCGCCTGGGTGACAGTAGTTCTAAGATACCCTCTAGTGGTAGAGCCAACACACAAGCAGCACCAAGAGCTTAATGTGAACCCCTGTCTGTGTAAATTTTAGGAGAGAAAAAGCAGTGCTTGCTCCTTAAATCAACTGGTATTTGACAGCTTAAAAGTCATCATTTTGAGAATGTCCAGAGTATTCTCTGGTGCAGGATGGGGTCACCATAACTGGTTACCTCAGCAAGCACCTTGTAGGCACAATAAATTTTTATTAAGTCCTCAGAACTTTAAGAAACACATTGCAGGTCCCTTGTCTATGAGGAGCCAGGAGGACAGAGAGATGGGAGAGGTACTGCCTTGTCCAGAGGAGAAGTAGAAGGTGACAGGGTGTGAGATCAGAAAACTGCTCTCAAATCCATACTTGAAAGCTTTCCTTCACCCATGACTCCTACCCAAATCTCCTGGGATGTTCTTTTTCCCAACCTTCTCCTAATTCCAGTACTGCACCAGCACTCCAAAGCTGCAGTCCCACCTCAATCCATTCCTCACAAGCAGCTCTATCGTTGGTCATGAACTTTACCCAGGACAGCAAAACCTCTCCTCTCTCATTTTTCCTTCTCTTATTGTGTTAAAACAAAGATAAAATTAAAAATAGAATTTAAGGTGCAAACAAATGAACCACTTCCAAACAAAATAATTCTGAGATTTGATCCATTTCGGGCACATCTCACCTACATTTTTGTTTTTAAGCATTTCTTGTGCAAAGATGAAAACTGCCTCATTGCTTAGCACAGTAAAGAAAAGTTCCCAAAATAAAGCAACAAGTGAACTGCAAAAACCCCACGACTTTGCCCTGGAGACAATACTAAAAAAAAAAAGCTAGAAATTTAAAGAATTCTGAAAAAAAAAGAGTTTTGTCTGGAAATAAGTCTTATAACTAATGGCTAATGTGGCTGCAGTTATTAATCAAGAAATGAAAGGGTATGGAGCATTGAATATTTATTCAAGCCACACAGAATTTTTTTAAAATACAAGGGTTGTATTTAAATTTCCTAAATTCTAGAGAGCTGTTTTGCTCACCTGAAATAAATTAAATCCTTTCATTTGATTACAGCTGAGCTAAACAGTCAATCCTGATGGCTGCAAACATGATTGTGTTCTGCAATCTTTTGGGGGAGAAAAAAACTCCCAATTTTCTATTTTCCAGAAGTCTGAATAATTTTGAGTGTTACTAAACCATTCAAACATCCAATAAAATGACAGATTAAAGAAACCTGCAGAGTTTTAAATTTTTTTTTAAATTTTCAATTGTAGTGAGGAAAACTGATGAAACTTAGAAGGTTGAGAACTTTTTCTAAAGAGGCTTTTTTCCCCATAGTTAGAAATACAGTTTCTATATATACAGAAATATCTATGTATCCACATATATCTACACATATAGATATATCTCAAAATGTTATCCACTGCTCCAGAAGCTAATCAGCCTCCTGAAGACTTTGGTCTTTGTTGCTATAAGCAGCCATCTCCATGATCATTTACTATGTCAAAAGGGATTATGAATTTGGGGACAACAGCAGCATCAGGAGAGCATGAAATATGAAACACAGAAACAACCACTCCAAGCAAAACATCATCAACTTTCCCCACCCCTCTCTTGCTCCTGAAATAGTTTATGATTTGAGGGCAAATACCCAAAATCTCTCCCCCAAACTGACTCCTGAATTCATTTGATGCCTTCTGAGAAAGGCAGGAGGAGGAGGAGGGACTTTTCAAATACAGTCCCTGGGTTCTGCTCCTGGTTTAGGTGTTTTAAATAAAAATAAAATTAACATGGAAACAAGTTGTATATGGGATTATAATCATGGAGGTAAGGGTAGGAGGAGAAAAAAAAAAGTCATATGAGACTACACAACTGCTAGAATCATCAAAAAAAATTTCTAATAGTGAATTCACGGGACAACTCCCATGGATAAGACACTTTAATTTCACTAAGTAACTGCTGTTATGGAGAAATAAGGAACTTGCTGCAGTCTTTGTATTTTTTCCTGCAGGTCTCTAAGCTGGGTCTGTACCTTCTACTTTCCAAAACACCATGAGGATTTCTAGAAGCAAACAGGATTTCTGCTTGTGTAACATGTTAGGTAACAACAGACCCTGATAAAAAAACAGCTGAATTTTACAACCCTTTATTTTTTTCTTTCTCTATAATGACAGAATAAGAGCAATGAATGCCAATAAATGTTCCGGTGAGTTTTGAACTTTCAAAATTACATGCCCTGCATTTTTTTTTTGCCTGGAGAATTTAATAATAATTTAAGAATGATCTCTGAAAGCTGTATTGCCCACGTATTTTGACCATGAGCTCAGTCAAAGGGGCAGCTAAATCACAACTTCACACTGTCTCAGGCAGGCAAAGGGGTGGAAGAAAATCCCTAAATCCCTTCTGAACGGGGGGAGACTTCACCCTGCTCCTCCCCATCCTCAATCTTTCCCCAAAATACAGCAGCTGAGATATTACCCCAACTTGGAAATGGTGGAAAAAGGGGTGAATTCAGCCCTGGGTTGTGAAAAGAAGCAGCTGCTCTCCCACCTTGTGTTTTTAACTCTTGGTCTACTTTTGAAATATTAAGGGGTCAGAGCATCCATCCAAGTCAACACCACACTGTGAACAAGGGGGAAGGAAACACTCAGAGCAGAAATTATAGGAAAACCCAAAAAATCATGAGTAAAATTCCCATCCTGGCTCTTGAAAGAGAAAAATGAGACAGAAGCAGGTTTTCAGTGCAGGGATAAGTTTCATTTGGATTGATTTATTCACTCATCAGAAGGCTAATTTATGAAGACAAGTATGTCAGTTATTATTTCATAAGAGCATTCTTATAAACTCCATACACCAGCTCATTTTTAAATAGAACCAAAAAAATAGAGGGAAAAGCATGTTTTGTGTTTCTCTTCTGTTCATTCTACATAGAAAAAGGGGGTTTTTTTCATAAAAGCAGACAAGCTTATGAAGAGCTGAGGCTTAAAAAAGAAAGAGGG
>VZTY01027478.1:157309-301141 GCA_013400935.1 Turnix velox
GAAAAAAAAGAAGGGAGGAAAAAAAAGAAGGGAGGAAAAAAAAGAAGGGAGGAAAAAAAAGAAGGGAGGAAAAAAAAGTCTATCAGTATCTTTGCCTAGCTCAAAGGATTTCCACTGATTCCTCTCTAGACTTCAAAGCCTCACAGTTTGGCATTTGGACTGGTTTGAATTAAAGCTCAGTTCTCCACTGCGAGTTTCCAAGTTCATGGTGAAAATGCCTGCTGCTTCTGGAGTTCATTATGGCCAATTTTCTTATCTTTTCTTCATCTTAGGTTTGATCCCCAGCAAATGCAACGTGGCATTCAATGGGGTGGAATAACAAGGTGCTGCCTTGAAGGCATGCAATGTCTCAAGGGGCTAACTCAAGAAAAGAAGGGAGGGGGGGAAAAAAGGATATATGACCTATTCCCTTCACACTCTAACTCTCTAAATTGCAGACTATAAATTGCAAACTTCAAAGAGTTATTTTACATTAAAATCAATAGAAAGATTCTGAGGGGGGGTGGGAAACTTTTTTTCAAAGAAGCTGCTTAAGATTGAAAAAAAGGTCACTTGATAATGTATTGTCATGACCAAACTTGGCACAAGATGAGAAGAAAGCTTCCAGTTTAACTTACTGAGGGAAGGTGTGCACATGGGGCAGCCCCCGGGAGGTGTTACCCAGAAGGATGAGTCACCATGTCCCCTTGGCTTCTCAAAACCCTGACAAAATAAGGGTCTCTGACCAGCTCCAAAATACCTTCCTCAAATAGCTACGGTTTGTGGACAAAAAAACAATCATCAGAGTTTATTAAGAGGGTCCAGAGGAAGGCCAAGAAGATGATGAGAGGGCTAAAGCACCTCCCTTATGAGGACAGGCTGAAGGAGTTGGAGTTGTTCAGCCTGGAGAAGGCTCAGTGAGGACCTCAGAGTAGCTTCTCAGTACCTGGAGGGGGCTACAGAAATGCTGGGGGAGGACTTTTTAATAGGGTCCAGGACTAGGAGGAATGGATGCAAATTAGAAGAGGGGAGAATTAGGCTGGAGAGAAGAAAAGTTCATTACTTTGAGGGAGGTGAGACACTGGAAGAAGTTGCCCATAGAGGCTGTGGATGCCCCCTCAATCCCTGGAGTAGTTTAAAGCCAGGCAGGATGAGGCACTGAGCAACCTGGTCTAGTGGAAGGTGTCCCTGCCTATGGCAGGGGGGTTGGAACTAGATGATCTTTACCTTCCAACCCAAACCATTCTGTGATTATATAAGGAACATCTGGAAAAGGGTCTTGGAGCCTTGACGCTCAATGAATATTTAATGGTAGGTATGTCACCTACAGGTTTCACTTTCTAATGAAGAGATCAGTCTTGACAACTACTTTTGCTTTGGAGGAAAGAGCTGTTTTCCTCTAAGAAGAATAAAACAGTAAGAGAAAAATGATAAATTACTTGACTAGATGTTATTTTAAACTGCAGAGATTCTTCGAAGGCTTTTTAATGGCAGGCTTTTTTTGCTCGGCACAACAGAGCACAGTGGTGACCTCATGAGTGTTTACAAATATGTAAAGAGCATCAGGAAGATGGAGCCAGGCTCTTCTCGGTGCTCCTCCTTTTGCCCGAGTATGTGAATGGGTGCGAGTTCGGTCACAGAAGGCTCCACAGAAATAGGAGAAAAAACTTTGTCAGGGCGAGGGTGACAGAACAGTGGCACAGGCTGCCCAGAGAGGTCTCCTTCTCTGGAGACATTCAAACCCCACCTGGACACCTTCCTGTGTGACCTAATCTGGGTGTTCCTGCTCCTGCAGGGAGGTTTCCATGAAGGTGACATTCCATCTGCCTGTCACCAGGAGCCTGCAACCTGTGTTTTGACAAGTGTGTGTCTCCCTCAGTCTATCTGGAGAAGTCACTAAAAGAGCACTAAATCCATTCTGAGGACAGAAAATCACTTCAACTCATCATTGTTAAGATGTCAGGTGTAGAGGATGGACCAACAGGCAAGAGGTGGAAGAGAAGAGTCCCTAAGAAAAATAAATGCTATGTATCTGGCAGGTCCGAGTATCAAAAAGGAAAGTGTGGTCTCACACTGGCCTCTATGTTAAATGCTCTCCTTTATTTAGAGATACAGCTTTGTTTCACCTTCTTAGCCTGTTGCTTTCGGAGTAAATTTTAGTATCTTCCCTTTCCCATTCTCTGCAGCTCTGGGAGACAAAAGCCTCACTCCAGGCTTGCAGCAAGTCCCCAAAAAGATTGATGTACAATCATAATCAAGTATCTGGAGATTATGCTGCTCAGAGAAGCAAGATGATGTTCAACCTGAACTCTCAGAGACACAGAGCTCACAAAGATCACAGCCTGCCTGTGCTGTGATCAACCAACAGGCCTATTTGCTTCATGCATCTCTTCTAGTGGTGCTGAGATGGGGACAAAGGTAAAGATCAAACCAAAATATTCCCTGCAGGTACCTCCCTGTGATCCCCAAGTATCACACACTTCTGTGATCAGGACAGTATGATCAGGAGGATTTAAACAAGTGTGTGAACAAATGTCTTCATTACCTAGACGGAAATCTTATATTTCTCAACATAGCAAGAGAGAAACAAGATATTAAGGAGGAACGCATGAAGAAAAAGAAATCCAACTTAGATGCAAATAGCGTTTGGAAAAGGAAATCTTTGATCTTACCTGAAAGCAGTTAAATATTCTGTGTCTCCCATTGGCGGATCGAGGCCACCAGTGAAGGCCATGTTAACATTGAAACCAACTCCTGCTCCTGTGCCCACCTGGAAAGAAGGAAATAAAGTCTCTTAATGACACTTATGGAAAGAGTGAGCTCTGGCAACACAACTCTGCTCTCTCAATTTGGATTTTTAACCAACAGCTCAGTGGTAACAAGAGAAGTTTTTCCATCTAAAGCACCCTGGACCTCAGAACAAGGTTAACATTAGGGTGGTAAAACACTGGAACAAGCTGCCCAGAGAGGTTGTGGATGCCCCCTCTCTGAAAGCTGCCCAGAGAGGTTGTGGATGCCCCCTCTCTGGAAGTGTTTAAGGCTAGGCTGGATGAGGCACTAAGCAACCTCATCTAGTGGAAGATGGCCCTGCCCATGGCAGGGGGGTTGGAACTAGATGACCTTTAAGGTCCCTTCCAACACAAACCATTCTATGATTCTATGAAAATGAAGCTCTCCCTTGCCCTAATCCTTACAGACCAGTGTATTTGATAGCTGCTCACCCAAAAATCCATCTCCATCATCAACTGGATGCTCTTCTCCTTTATGCAGGAGGATTTTACATGCGTTTTCTTTCCCTAATTCATTAAAAGCTTAATCAAAAGCATATTTATATTCTGTGTTGGCTGCAACTGGGGGAATAAACCCAGAGTTTTCATCAGAGCAAGCTCTCCCTCTGCTGGGGAAAGATATGATTCACAGACAAGAGAATTTTATGGCTTGAGAGACACGTGGATAGTAAATGCAAAGCACTTCCCCATCCCTGCACTTGGTGCAGAATGGGGACATTTTTTTTCACTGACTGAAAACAACCAAGAAATGGGAAAACTCAAAAATAAACCAGGGGTTTCTAGAAATTTGTTTGCTAATTCCAGTTTCCAGCAGCTGAACGGGTTGCAGGAGAGCTGGGGAAAGGCTGTTTACCAGATTATGGAGCCACAGGATGAGAGGCAATGATTTGAAACTAGAGCAGGGCAGGGTTAGAGGAGACATCAGGAGGAAATTTTTGGCAATGAGGATGGTGAGACACTGCAAGAGGTTGGTGCAAAAAATGCTGGCAGAGAAACACAGGCGAAAGCAAACATGTTCCAGCTGGTTTGTAGGGCAGGACACAACTCCCATGGCTGTTAGGATTTGGACGAGAAGGCACCAAAGACACACTCAAGTGAGTTATTATTCCCAAAACCAAACAGAAGCATGAGAACAGTGGCAGAAGCTTCTGCCTAAGCCTTTCTCTGGCAGAAGCTCCTTGATATTCTGGGGGGAATCTGAAACTGAACCCTGAGCAGGTTCTAACAGACATGGCTGGATGCCACAATGATCCATGCTCTTACCTCATCAGGAGCACCACTGCCTGGAAAGAAGTTCCCATCATCATAGCGATGTAGTGAAATATAAAGAACATTAGGATCGTTGTAGAAAGCTTGCTGAGTACCATTCCCATGGTGAACATCCTGCAGGGACAGAGAGTGAATTACATGAGGGAGGAAAACTGCAGATTAAAGGCATCAATTTGGGATTTGGAGAGGTTTTCTTGGCTGCTGTGCTTCGTTTTTCTGTGCTTCTTTGTTCTAGATGAAGTAGTTCATGGCAAATGAGAGCAACCTGCTTTGTTCAGCTGGCTGCAGTTTGGAGCAGGTCCAGATGAGAGGGCTAGAGCAGCTCCCTTACGAGGACAGGCTGAAGAAGTTGGGGTTGTTCAGCCTGGAGAAGTAAAGGCTCAGGGGGGACCACACAGTAGCTTCTCAATACCTGAAGGGGGCTACAGAAAGGCAGGGGTAGGACTTTTTAATCGGATATGTGATGGCAAGACTAGGAATTACAGACGTAAATTGGAAGAGTAGAGATTCAGTCTGGAGATAAGAAAGAAGTTCTCTTCTGTGAGGGTGGTGAGACACTGCAAGAGGTTGCCCCTCTCTGGAGGTGATTAAGGCCAGGCTGGATGAGGCACTGAGCAACCTGGTGTAGTGGGAGGTGCCCCTGCCCATGGCAGGTGGATTGGAACTAGATGATCTTGAAGGTCCCTTCCAATACAAACTATTTGATGGCTCTATGATTCTATAAATGTGAGTAAACACCATCTCAAGTGCATATCAAAATTGAGGACAGGATCAATTAACATGGGAAGACCAAGCAAATCCATTCTTGATGCAGATGCTAAATTAGTTACTCCATATTTGCATCTTCAATTGCTCTGAGCGGTAATACAAGTGCTAAACACAGTTGTATTGAACCTCAGGTTGCTCAGAGAAGTGGTGGAGGCCCCATTAAGGCTAGAGGCATCCAAGGCCAGGCTTGCTGAGGCTCTGAGCAACCTGATCTAGTGCCAACTGCAGGGTGTTGGACTAGATGGACTTTGATGGTCCCTTTCAACCCTGTAATTCTCTGAACAACGTTAAACAACACAAACCTATCATCCACATCCCCTACTGCATTGCTACTTCGTGCCAAAATGCAGTCTGTAACAGGACAGGTACTCCAAATATCCCTTCCTGACATTAAAATCAGGAAAAAAATGTCCATCCAGTGTTTCAAAAAAAATCCCAAACATCCATTTTAAGATGTGATTCTAGCCCATGGTGATGTAATCAAACAGCAACTCTAATGCCTTCACAAACACATAAACACATTTTTAAGTCTATTAAAAAAAACACAAAACAAAAAAAAACACCAAAAAACAAAAGAAATAAATCTGTCAGCTGCATTTTAAAGTCTTTACGTCACCAAATCTGCTCTTTCTCTGAGGGTGAGAGAAGAGTGGCACAGGCTGTCCAAAAAGGGTATGGGGTCTCATTCAAACTCCACCTGGACACCTTCCTGTGTAACCTGATCTTGGTGTCCCCACTCCAGCAGGGGGATGGGACTAAATGATCTCTTGAGGTCCTCTCCAATCCCTGATGTTCTGTGATTCTCAACTGGGCTGGCCTCTCTGCAGACTATCCCACTGCCCTGTTTCAATTTGGAGATGGTTTTTGGCTGCCTGCCCATTTGCAGGGAGGCTGCACTGGCCCAGTTTTATTCTGCAGTCAATGCACTCTTGATGAATCTTCTCTTTTATCAGGACACTTGAATGAAAAAAAAAAAAAACAACAGCAAATACAAACCAAACAAATTGTGGCTCACAGACCACCAGCAATGTATTTTTCCTCTGACTTGGAAAACTGAGGTCATCCTTCAAATAAAAGATGCAAAATGTTTCTCACCTTCCCTCCTGAAGGGTAAGAAGGAGCATTTACTCACCCAGTCCACTATGAGGATTTTGCTGACGTTCAGCCTTTGCTGGAGCAGTTTGGCTGCGATTGCCACTGAGTTAAAGTAGCAGAAACCCCTAGAGGTGAGGAAGAGGACAAGAAGAGGTGCTAAGTAGAAGTTTCCTTGGCCCCAAGGTATCTATCAACTCAGTATTACACAGTAGGAAGAAATTTCTGCCACTAAGGAGGATTTCACCTACTTGCAGAGGATATCTCTGTTATGAGGACAGGCTGAGAGAAGTGAGGCTGCTCAGCCTGGAGAAGAGAAAGCTCTAGAAAGACCTCACAGCAGCCTCCCAGTGCCTCAAAGGGCTACAGAAAAGTTGTGAAGGGGCTGTTTGCCAGGGTATGCAGAGATAGGACAAGAGCAAATGACTTGAAACCAGAGCATGGCAGGGTTAGACGAGACATGAGGAAGAAGTTCTTCTCCATGAGGGTGGTGACACACTGGAAAAGGTCGACCAGAGAAATGGTGTAAGCCCCATCTCTGGAGACATCCAAGGCCACGCTTGCTGAAGCTCTGAGCAACCTGATCTAATGCAGGATATCCCTGCTCACTGCAGGAGGTTGGACTAGATGGTCTTTGAAGGTCCTTTCCAACTCCATGATTGTATATGTTATATGAGTTACTGGGAGCTTCAAAACCCATGATGTCTTATATACACATAAGCAAGAAATTGTATAATAACAACTTAAGGAACTAACTTTTCAACTTTCACATGAGAGACAAACACTGAAGCAAGTTGACAAAGCACATGCACATACTTACATGGGTGTGCTCTCCTCTGCGTGGTGTCCCGGGGGTCGAACAACAGCAAATCCATTCTATACACAAGAAAAATAAGGTAAGGAAGAAGTGAGACAGAAAGGAATATTTATTACACAAAGACAGATGCAGAAGTAGCAGCCAGGAGTATTAATTCTGCTTTGAAATTATATAGATGTTTCTCTGTGGTCCAGTTGTGAGGTCCTCAGTTGAAGGAGGACAGGGAACTGCTGGAGAGAATCCAGAGCAGAGACACAGAGATGATGAAGGGATTGGAGCATCTCCCTCCTGAGGAAAAGCTGAGAGGCCTGGGCCTCTTTAGCTTGGAGGAAACTGAGGGGTGACCTCATTAAAGTTTATAAATATGGAAAGGGTGAGTGTCAGGAGGATGGAGCCAGGCTCTTCTCAGTGACCTCCAATGATAGGACAAGGGGCAATGGGTGCAAGCTGGAGCACAGGAGGTTCCACAGAAAAAGGAGAAGACACTTTGTCAGGTCGAGGGCGAGAGAACAGTGGCACAGGCTGCCCAGAGAGGGTGTGGGATCTCCTTCTCTGGAGACATTCAAACCCCTCCTAGACACCTTCCTGTGCACCTGGATGTTCCTGATCTGGGAGAGGGATGGGACTAGATGATCTCTTGAGATCCCTTCCCATCCCTGATACTCTGATTCACATAAGACCACAACAGTGGTTGATGCCCTCTCTTGTTTTGAAGGGAGGGATAAAAAATCCAAGTGAATTTTACTGAATGAGGTTGGTACAGCATTACCTTATATTCAGGGTGAAATAATTCTCTGTGTGAAGTCAGTGAAAGAGCAGATGGGCCTGGCCCAGCTGAGGGCAACAGCAAGACCCCAAGATAACACTGGAAGAGTGATTTCACTTGCTGCTCTGGTTTCTTTCTACCTTTTAATCGGAGAGTAAGAAAAATTCAGCAGGGGCCTGGTGCTCACTTGCTGATACCCTCAAAGATTTTGATGACAAAAGCCAGATGGTGCCATTAAAACCAAGCAAAGTGGACATCCTGCATTAACTCAGCCCTGAGGCTCTGGCCCCCACAAAGCCTATATCAAAGCCAAGTGTTACTTTCATACCAACCTTCAGCTCTCCTGTGGCTACTTTGAAAACCAGCTCGATGACACAGCCCACAGCCAGGCGAGCGGCACCAGATGAGTGAACTTCATTCCAAATCGTGTCACTGTCGACCTGAAGGAGACATGGAGTAACCACATTTAGGGGTAATGAAGACAGGAAATAGATCCATGTCTTCAAATGAAGTTATTCATAAATATTCAATGCATTATTTTTCAATGCATTAAACTGCAGAACTGAGCTGTTGGAGCAGGTCCAGAGGAGGGCCAGGAAGATGAGAGGGCTGGAGCACCTCCCTTCTGAGGACAGGCTGAAGGAGTTGGGGTTGTTCAGCCTGGAGAACTCAGCCTGGAGAAGGCTCAGTGAGGACCTCAGAGTAGCTTCTCAGTACCTGGAGGGGGCTACAGAAATGCTGGGGTAGGACTTTTTAATAGGNAACTAGATGAACATTAATTTTCATTAATGTTAATTTTCATTAACATAAATTTTCAGGTCAGGATTCCGTAGAATTATGCAATCATAGAATGCATTTTTAGGTGTTCCTGCTCTGACAGGGGGATTGTCCAGGTTAGACAAGGCACTGAGCAACCTGATCTAGTGGGAGGTTTCCCTGTCTATGGCAGGGGAATTGGAACTAGACGATCTTTAAGGTCCCTTCCAACTCAAACCATTCTATGTTTCTGCCTTTGCACTATCAGGTCTGGGACCCCACCAATGACTGCAACATCACTGCTACCAAGTGCCCATCCAACCAAACAACCCTCAAGAGATGACCATTTGCCACAGGTTCACAATGCTAAAGGGTCAGTGACACAACTGAGATGCAAATTCAGCATCTCAAATGCTGTAAATTCACATTGTGGGCCTCATACCAACATTCCAACCAACACCATGGTTGGTAACCACCACTATTTCTCTTTAACTGCTGGAAGAAACTGACCACAAATGACAAAACATTTATGAAATGATTCAACGATTCCATAAAATCATAAAAATACAATCAAGAAGGATGTTTAACCGTTGACATTGAAAAAAGCCTGTTCAATGCCACTGTGGGGAGGTGACACTGGCAGCAGCTTCCTTAGGGGAACCACAGCATCAACCCTGACTGAACATATGTTCCTGCTCAATTGCAGGATGATTGGACTAGAGGATCTTTGAAGGTCCCTTCCAACTCTAGGATTCTATATCTAACCCATCTTTCTTGGTTTTGAAAGAAAATGCTGCAGTATACCTGCAGCTAAGAGATCCTCTCTCTGCCTGCGACAGCAAGAACCAGACCCCTTCCACAGAGGATCATCTTCCTTCATCAGAAGAATGAAAATACACAAACCAAATATAAAATAATAAAATAAAAAAAATAAAATTCACATGGCTTTACCTAAGGGATCAACAGACCCTGGAATCCCCTCAGATGTCTGTCCATGGCAGCTTCAAAAGTCACCAGTGCCTGAGGCAAACACCAAGTTTAGGCCCTTTGATGCCTGCAGAAACTGGGACAGTGTTGTTGGCACTTTCAAGAAGAACAAAGAGGCCAAGATAAAGTGGTTTTAAGGAGTTAGTATTTCTGCAGAAGGAAATAAAATGCTTAGAAAGTAGAATTCCACCTGGGATTTAGAAACCAATTTCAAAGACTCTGCCATCCTCAAACTCCATTCCCAGAAGGACTGGTCCCAGAGATGTCTGCTGCCACCCACAAGCTCTCCATCCTGCATGCAAAGCTCTCCAAGATAAGGATTTAACATCCAGCAACCCTCTCTGTAACGGATGTCTGGAGACAACTGGGCCCCACTCCAAGGCAGCACTTCATCATCTGTGTGACTGGAAGTGTTTGAGCTGTCCCAGTGAAGCCATCAGAACTCTGCAGCAGAGGTGTGGACTCTTCCATGTTATTAATGTGGCTCTGAGCTAGACTCTCCTCCATTTCCAAAGTTGCTGCTGCTTCATGCATGGGCTGCTGTTGACCTCCCCATCATTCCTGAATCCTGAAAGATCATTACAGGGGAGATGCTGGTTGGCTTTCCCTGACTACCAGCTCTTTGATGTCGCTGCTATCACAGGAGTTGTTGATGGGACAGCACATCAAGCCTTATCATCTGGAAGGACTTATGGAGAGAGGAAGCATATTTCGTGCCTTTTGCTGACCCAACAGCATATATTTCTTTTTTTTGTTGCCCAAGCTGGAGGATAAAGCTGTAGCAGAGATAACTGAGACTTCCACATCTGCCTCCATTGGGTGAGGAGCAATTGTCCTGGTCGGCACGCTCATCTTCCTAATAATAATAATATTCTAATAAAGAAGCTGCTGTTTCTGTGAGGTGAGCTCAGAGGAGAGGGCTCCTTTAGAGGTGGGGTGAAGGAATCCAGTGACTGGGAACTGCTGTAGGCTCAGAACCTCTGCAGCATATACCATTATAAATGAGGAACCTTAGAAGGTCTAAAAGTTCAACACTGGATCTCTGAGATTGGGATGTCTAAGATGTTTCAGGGTAAAACCCAGAAGAGTTTATCTTTCCATGTAAAGTCTTTACTAATATGCACAGTGAGGTTCCTCATCATATTGTATACTCTAGACTAACATGCATCTAGTTCAACATGACATGAGCACCTCCATAAAGGGATTAATTATTCTAGCCTTTTCTTTAGCTGAAGAGCTATGCAGACAAGGATTTAAGTGCAGAAAAAGGTGCAGGCAAGACTCAGCAAAGCCAAGGAGATCTGCTCTTCCCTCAGTGTTCATCATCATGCTTAGGTGACATCACTGCCAATGATGTTTCTTCACCCAAGGGCATCTCCTGCTGCTCTAAAGCACTGCTGAAATAGCTGTGCTCACGTTCAGTTCTTCTAAGACTTGCTAATTAGTTCCTTCTCATTTCTATTCCACAGAAGTCCTTGTGTTGTCTCTGCTCTGTGATAACACAACGTAGGGGGAAAGATTTTAATCCGCTTCTAATTAAACCTTACAACCAAAAATAGAGTAAAATATTCTGGAAGAGATTAAAAAAAAAACAAAAAACCATGAAACCTGCTTTTTAAAGATCTTCACATATTTTTAGAGAAGAAAAAGCCTACATACAAAGCTATTAGCTATCACAAGATCAAGACTTGGAGTGTGAGTGTTTTGAAGAGTTTGGAAGCAGGTATGCCAGAACTGTTTTTGCAGATTTTCAAACCCCAAACTCCTTTCTCCAAAATCTTCTTCTAATTATCCTGGATTAGGTAATGCTCTGGTGTGTGAGAGTCGAATGTCAAGAGAAGAGCATGTGCTGCAGGGAAGTGAAGGCAACATCCTCAGTGAAAACACTGCCTACTGCACTCGCAGATGCTGCTGAAGACCAGCAGAAATCACTTGGGGTTGCTTCAACCAGAGCTCACATCTGCTCCTCTCAGATTTTCTCTGCTTCCTTCCCTTCCCACTCCAGCCAGACTGGTACAGATGAAAGGAGGTTTGTAAAAAGCAAACCAAAGAGGGGGTAGGAAAAAAAACCACTAAAAAAGAGTTTCCAAGTACTGGGAAGCAAAATTACCTTTTCCCCTCATTGATTTTGAGACACCAGGAGTTAATTTCTCAGGAGAGAGGTTGCAAAGTGTTGGGTGATAAAGTCATTTTGCTTTAAACTTTTGCCTAATCTTTACTGCTGGTACAAGCTTCCAGCTTCATGCTTCTTCTTGTCACTTCACAGCTCCTGGTGGACTTCTCCCTCATAAATTGCTCTGCATCTCCTTTCAGACCCAGCCATTCTTTTAATCAATGTAACATCCCCAACGGAAGAGAACTGCTTTGTTTAATTGTTTGCAGGAAAAGAATTTGCTTTCAAGTTTTCCAGCCATCATTTGATGTGACACCACCAGCTCCTGAGTTATGCACAACAGCAATCAGGCAGTTTCCACCTGCTCCAGGCCTGATCCTACTCCTGCCTCCAGGCATTATTTGGCATCCAGTTTAATGTCCTATGTTACAATTACATTAGTATTTAGTTTCTTGTCATTATGACACCTTTTTTATTTCTTTGATGGCAGCTTTTGCCTTGCTGACCCCAAATCGATTTAATACCATCAGCAAAGAACGCTTGACTGTGACCCAACACCCTGCGTGGTAATATCTTAGTGAATACACAGATTTATAGGAGATTGTAATTTCCAACCACTATTTCCTACCTTATTCTACTAATTTTTTAAAACTATTTTTTCCTTGGAAAACTAGGTAAAACAGAATTCTCATGAAAAACTTAACTATCTAGTTGATTACTAGTAATGACCAGCTTTTCCTTGACAACCTGAAAATACCCGCTGGCATTGCTAAAATTATAAATGTTAGCAAATGTTTTATTTAACATTGAGACAACCACCAGCAAGATTAAACTGCCAGTGCTATCTTTATTCCCAACATATCTCTAATCCCAGCACTGTGGCATTTCCTGCCTTGATTTAGAATTTAATGCAAGACTTCTGGGACCTGGCTGGGTTCAGACACTGTCTCTACTTGTTACCATTCAGTCTCCATTTGCAATTGATAATTTTTTTTTTTTTCTTTTTCCTTCTCCTTTGAATGGCATGATGACTGCAGGGCAGAGTAAATCCAAACCTTTTCAACTCCAGCCAAAAATTTGCCATGAATTAAGAGGCTGCAGCATATTTACAATAGAAAATAAAATATCTCTGTATGAATAAATGCCGATTATTCTTTCTTTTTTTTTTTCTCCTTTTTTTTTTTGACGGATAATTTTCAAAGGGGCGATTTTGTAAAGAACTCAGGAAGAAAACAATTTTGTTTCATTTCCATAACACAATCCAGACCTCTCAAATCCAACCTCACCAGCTACAATTATGCAGAAGAACTACCACTGTGAATTTTCAAACACAATGCCTTTTCTTCTCTCTTCTCAATTCTTTTCTCCTTCCTGTTTGCCCACATTTCCTCTCCTCTCACCCTTCTGCACAAACTTTCCAGCCCAAAGTCCAACTTCAAAGGGCAAAAACTTCAAGTTTTCAGGCTTTAAACCTTCATCACAAGGTATCTGAATCATATCTGGAGTTTTGAGGGTTCCCCCCTCACCCCTGAGCCTTACAGCAACAAACAAGAAAAAACCTTTTTATTCTGTAGGGTTGGATGAGATGGCTTTTGAAAGTCCCTTTCAACTCAATACACAGAATCACAGAGTATCAGGGATTGGAAGAGACCTCAAGAAGATCATAGAATCATAGAATAGTTTGAGTTGGAAGGGATCTTAAAGATCATCTAGTTCCATCCCCCTTGCCATAGGCAGGAACACTTCCCACTAGATCAGATTGCTCAGTGCCTTGTCCAGCCTGGACAATCTCCCTGCCAGAGCAGGAATACCTAAAACTACATTCTATGATTGCTTAATTCTACAGAATCTCAACTTGAAAACTGAAGTTAATAAAAATGAACATTAATGAAAATTAATGTTCCATTTTTCCATGAGGAATGGAAGGTGTTTTAGCAAAATTAATAATTCACAGGTGGTTATTCTGGAGCTCAAGAAATGCAAGATATATATTGATATATAACATCAGAGATGCTGATTCTCTAGTGCTGCATAACCCAAGACAGACTTCTTTTGAATACAAAAAAGCAGCCCGGATGCAAATACAGCAACTATTTGCAGGAACTTCTTGAATATTGTCATTCAGCATCACAGTTTTATGGCTATGTTTTCCACCTGTGCCAGGAGAGAGGCAGCTCTGAAGTACAAGCAGTGAAGATGAAACACCTACACCATCCCAGGCAGCAGGAAAAGCACATTTTGCTGTCTACCCAGAAAGCCGTTTTGGATTTGAGGCTTTGCTTTCCATCGTAGCAACCTCTAAGCCATTATTAAACATCATTGCTGCCTGGGAAATGAGATTTCTCCTCCTCAAAGGCAGAGACAAAACACGCCTCTTGAATGTCACACACACTTCCCTCTCTCCAAAACAGCTTAAAAATCTTCACGCTGCTTTTGAAGAAAGGCACGTGAGGAGGCTGTGGCTGCAACCCCCACTCTGCCCCTCTCCACCCTCCCAACCCCAGGCAGAGCCTGTTTATGGGTAACATCTGGTGACAATTATCTGCTGGGTGGAATGCAAAGCAAGAATTTTTTGTTACCAGTGGGACTGGGAGAACAAACAGTACATTATTTACACATTAAAGAGAGCACTCACCCCAACACCACCGCAAGGAAGCCTGACAAACATCGAAGTTAGAGAACCTGTAGGGGAAAAAAGAAAAAAAAAAACAACAAAAAACCCCCCAAAAAAACAATGTACCCTGCAAGTGAAAAAGCCAAAGTACACCATATTTTAGTCCAATTTTATGGCAATGCTGTAATCTTTCCAAATACAGCTACAGAACAAGGTTTTCTAGTAATTCTCAGCAAACTTGCATCCAGTTTGTTACACTACAACATGTAGATACACAATCTGCACACTTGGCTTTGGTCAAAAGCCTTTCCAATCTAACAGCCTGCTCTAAATCACCTATTTTTACTCAAGTTTTGAGTGCTGAGCCACATTTCAATCACTCATGCTTACTATAAATGACTTGAGAGATGAATTGAGAAGCACTGGCTGCACTGCAACACACTTGAAATCTTATGGACATGAGACAGGGGATCCTCAGATAGCAGGAGCCAAGAAGGTTGCACCAGTGAAAAACCCCATAGGAATGAAAGGATGCTCCCCTAAGAAGGTGAGAAGACCAAAAGCCAACATATGGAGCATGGGCAAGAAACAGGAGGAGCTGGAAGCCACCAGGCTACTAGAAATCTACAGTCTGGTTGCTGGAAGGAGATGAATCACATGACTGGAGCACAGCTATGGATGGCTACAGGCTGCTCAGAAGGGAAATACAAGGCAGCATGGTTGGTGTCTACCACAGGGCACCTGACCAAGGGGATCCTGCTGTGAGGTTCACTGTGGTGTCACTATAAATGAAGGTCCTTCTCAGAACCCCATCTCTGGAGGGGTTCAAGGCCAGATTGCATGGGGCTTGGAGAAACCTGGTTAGGAGACATCTGTCTCTGCCCAGGGCAGGGGGTTGATCTTTTAGGTCTCTTCCAACCCAAAGCATTCTATGATCTACCAGAGAAGATTTACATGATGTTTCTTGGAGCTGGCAAATGCACCTTATGCAAGGTGAGACATGACATCATGAAGTCTTGAAACTACTTTCTAATTGGTCCATCATTCAGCCAAAGGTGTCTACTTTTCATTTGGTCTGGGTTTCAAAGAGGTAAGTTTGCCATAAATACAGTGCTAATTGCATGTTTAAACGACCAGCTAATGGCTTTCCTCTTTGGGGACCTAATATACATACTCAACATGTTGCAAAATCTTTTCCAGCTCCTTTGCTGTGACTACCACATCAAAATTAATCCTTTTTTTATATCATCCAAAGTCATGTTAAAGCCAAAAGAAACTTTCTCAACTTCCAAATTCCACAACTGTCTTTTTGCAGAGTGCCACATAAGAACTTCCCAAACTGTCCCTCCAGCCTATCACTTCCTGCTGCAAAGAAGCACAAAGGAAATGGAGATGATGATGATGATGTCTCCATGGAGGTGAGGTGCTAAAATCAAGGTAGTCTGGTTGTCATGGGGGAGGCTGGCTGTCTGCACAACCACCCCCTAGATCTCTTGCAGGGGAAATATCTGTATTTTATGGCAGATGCAGTCCTGTTTCAGGAAGATCCAGTCTCCAGTGAAAAGGATAAATAACCTTACTCCAAATTTAACAAATGTAAGACTATCTAAGAGGTCCCTGTATCTCTCTTGTAGGTTATCCATTAAAAAATGACAGCTATTTGTTGATATCCATACTTCAGGTCTTTTTTTTTAGCAAGGTATTCCAGTTTCTACTTAGTCAGGGATAACTTTACAACATGCAGAGTGTCCAAGGATAAAATAAAAGCTCTGAGCTACCTTTCACTCTCATTTTAGGTTTTGAAGACATCAAAAAATGTAAGTTCTAGCTATTTAGGACTTAAAGTTCTACCTAGAGAAAGGGAGATGTACCTTGTACTGTTCTCAATGAATGGAGGTGGAAAGAATCCCTCTTGGAAACTGCCCAGAGGTGCGGATGGAGGGAGACTCACATCCCACCTTTCCTACTGCTACCAGTGAATATCAGAGGCAGGGATGAGGACAGTAGGAGGAGGGCTGGTGGTCAGGAAGAGGACATCACCCCCCCCAGATAATGATACCTAGGAGCTTCTTGCTGTCCAGTTTCTGTCTGTTGAGAGGGTTTGTGCCATAGAGCAGAGTATGGGCTTCTGAGTGAACTGTCTGTAGCTCTTCCAGAGTTGCTTTTCTTCCACGAATGCACTGAAAGAGGAAAGAAAAACAGGGATGAAATCACTGATTAACAGCTTAACTCTCATTAAAGAACTTTTCTTCTTCCTCAGCAAATCATAACCACCATGACTGGAAAACTAAAAAGGATTCTTAAGTGGAAAAATCCATTGTAAGACAGATTTAGGTTTAATCCTTCATTCAAAATGCTGGCTTGAAATATAAAGTCATCTTCAGATTTAATTATGCTGCTCTTAAAAATACTTACCACAGAGGCATTTGCTAAATTGCACAGGTATTGACTACTCAGTGCTCAGGATTTCAGTTCTCAGCCATTAGAAAGTGATTCTTTGGTAAAAAAAAATATCCCTCTGAGCCACTCTCTCACATTCCCACCACAATTATTAAATTAGACTAAAATTTCTCCCAAACACACTGTTCTCCAAACCAAACCATAGAGCAATTAAATCAGTAAATTAAATCAATGAATATTTCACTGATGCCAGCAGGACCCAACTATATGTTTTACAAACTGGGGATCTTTGCCCATTTTTTTTGTCACAGGAGATCTTTGGGGCCATTACCCATTTATGATGGAAAAAACATTTATAGGAACAAGTAGACATAGTGCTTAGAGATAGGGTTTAGGTATGGCTCTTATCGGAGTGGGGTTGATGGTTGGACTCAGTGAAAGGTCCCTTACAACCTGGGTGATTCTATGATAAAGGAGGAAAAAAAAAGGGGGAAGAAAGAAAGGAAAGAAAGCACACTCCTAAAAACTAACTTTAAATGGAAAACTTGCTCTAAAGAGAAGGTCAAATTGAGGCACTGAGAGCTACTGCCACTCAGAAGGCACTGCTGTGTGCTGCCTACTTTGTAGGAGACTTTTAAGGAGAAGATGCTTCAAAGACATCTTTGAAGGTACTTCCAACCAAGCAGTTCCTGCTGTCACATCACACTGCCACCTCTGGCTGCACCCTGGGGCACAGCATGGCAGGGGCATGGAGACCTCAGGGAAGTCCATTCTCTGAAGCAGAACCCACAGTACAAACTTGAGGGATTCTTTATGTTTGAAACCTTTAGCTTAAGCCTCCATCATGTGATGCAAAGAGCACAGGAAATCACTCTGTAAAACCATAAGGCAGCAGAAATCAAAGCACGGCAGGAGCTGGGGCTCTCTCTCTCTCCTGATTTTTGGCATTTCTGCTCTCCAGTTCCTCTTTCATTTTCTCCGGGCTCTGATCCACCACCTACCATTTCCTGAGGTTAATGATAAGGCAGAAATGCAGCATCTCATTAAAGAGGTAATAATCACAAAAATGCTAGAGCCAGGAGGGATGGAAATATCTGGCAAATCCCCCTTGAACTTTTATCCTGCCTTCTCCTTTGTGTTCCTGGTGAGTTTGCTTCAGTTTGCTCTTTCTGAGCTTGTCCTGAACCCATCTGCCAACTCTTCTGCCTCTCAACATGACATCCTGACCCATTTTCATTTAGGGGACACACAGCAATAGTGTCTTCTATCTCTGACACTGGGAGATGGCAGCCTGGTGCAGTAACAACAGCTCCTCCATGGATGCAAACAGTTTCAGCTCCCCAGGATGAGGAAGAGATGCTCCTGCATAAAGAAGGTGGCCTTCCCAGGACATCCAAGCTCCATGCTCTCCATGGAGAACATCTACTGTGTTGCCAGCACAACCCATTCAAGGAAGAAGATACTACTTACTGAAACAAATACATATCACAGCAAATGTTATCTGGTCATAAAGGACCATGCTTGAGAAACTTCTGCATCTTACTCCTCTCCTCGCTCATGCACCATGAGCTTTGTCCTAGGAGCTAACACAAACCCCCCGAGAAAATTAATTAAATTTCCCCCTCTCAAATAAAATTGGGGAACCTAATTCATACCTGTCTCCAGTTTGCAGGCCCATCGTGACATATGTCAGCCTGCCATCCACACTATTGATCTGAGCAGTTCTTTCCTTCCAAAGACCCCTTAAATGATGGATATTTTATCTTGGATGGCTTCAAATTACTTCTTGAGCTTTCTCACCCCAGATTACAACCTCCTTGATGCCTTAGCCTTGTCTAACCTCCTTCCTGAACTACAGCTTTTCTGCTCAGGAGATGGCTTCTTCACTCTGATGAACTAGTTGGCTCTTTAACATCTCTCCTTCCTGCCTTTTTCTTCACAAAATCTGACCTTCATGGCACCCCACTATGTCTCCTCTACCACTGCTTTAACACAAGTCCTTCCTCCATCCTCTGCATGGAAGGTGTCCGGGCAGGGTTTGAGGGTTTGAATGTCTCCAGAGAAGAAGACCCCACATCCTCTCTGGGCAGAGACACTCTTCTCTCACCCTCACCCTGACAAAGTTCTTTCTCCTATTTCGGTGGAACGTCCTGTGTTCCACCTTGCACACATTGACCCAAGAAGGTCACTGAGAAGAGCCTGGCTCCATCCTTCTGATGCTCACCCTTTCCATATTTATAAACATGAATGAGGTCACCTCTCATTCTCCTCTTCTCCAAGCTAAAGAGATCCAGCTCCCTCAGCCTTTCCTCAGAAAGGAGGTGCTCCAATCCCTCCATCATCTCCACAGCTCTGCAAACAGTAGTCCCACAAAAAGCTATGAAAACACACATAAAGCTTCTCTCCAGAGACCAAATTCCCAGACAGCACCAGCACCACCTCCTGCATGCCCTCAGTGCTATGCAATAGGAGACCCTGGGCGCACAGAGGTTCTCCAGAGACTTCTTCACCCAGAGCCAGACACTCATCTGGTTGTGTGCCAGGAATACCAGCGGCTCTGCTGTTATATATGGCCCAGCCCAGGGTCTGGTTTTTCATGTCAGTCCTCCCAGCTGCAATTAACCTTCAGCTAACAGTCCTTGGGCTTCGAACAAGACAGGATGGCTGCCAAGATGTACTCAGAGATGGAGAATCTCATTCTCCTCCCTCCCTCCGAGGTCAAGCAGCCTGGGGATTTCATTACCTCCAAAAAATGTGGCAAAACCTATTGATTTCCTCCCATTCAGGCGGAGTGGATTCACTCTGTGCCGTGACTGTGGGTTTTCTTTTTTGGGGTAGAGTCTTCTATTGAGATTGCCTCAATTAGGAGAAAGGTCGCTTTTACATTCTCAATGTACACCAGAGTAATTCCTTTATTTTCTGAAGCCAACTTAATTAAACAAGCAAGACTCTAAACCACAGCTGTCATTAAGTCTGGACAAATGCTTTCACTCCAAAGGGTCATCTTTAAACTTGTGCAACTGCCAAACTCTCACCTATCACACCCCAAATCTGGGGCACATTTTACCCTCAGCTGGATGTAAGCCAATTTTTGGACAACATTAGCACATAGATATCTGTTTCACCATTGAAAAAAAAAAAAAAGAAAAAAAAAAAAGAGAGGCTGGGGGCAAGCAATGCGTGGTTGTTTTGCTGGCTGTTCTAAAAACATTTGTGCCCCTTCTGGATCACTTCTACTGCCTTGGAGAGAAAGGATAGGAACTCAACACTTGGCAGGTTGTCCAGGAGATGAACAAAGGTTTTTACTTTAGTTCGTTTCTGAAATTTCAAAGCAAGCATTTGTTTGCATGCATGAGAAAAACATTTATCTGAGAGCCCTTTTCTGGCTCAGGGCATGTGTGCAACAGAAAGAGCAGAGGAACATTTCCAGGAGACTGACACCAAGAATTGCTCGAGTTCGCATGAGAAAGCAGAACTGGGATTTATTTTCAGCAGTGTGCAGTCATCAGGGGGGCGGGATGAAAGCTGTTAAACTCTTCCTGGAAGAGGACGAGGATCCAGCAGAGCTTTGTCTGATCCCACACAGTGAGTATGAGATTATTTACTGTGCATTGTGCTGTGGTTTTCACCTCTTAAGCAACTACTTGCAACCAACAGAAACAAAGTCTGTCCACACCAGGACCACAGCAAAGGGCTGCTCAGGAGGAAGAAGAAACACAAGGATAAGGCAGTATCAAAGTTCGAACTGTCCCTTTACAATATGAGTCAAAGAAATGGATTAAATAATCCATTTTTCACCATAAGGGTGGTGAGACAATGGCCCAGGCTGCCCAAAGAGATGTTGGAGGCTCCATGCCTGGAGACATCCAAGGCCAGGCTGGGTGAGACTGAGCACCCTGACCTAATGCAGGATGTTCCAGCTCACTGTAAGGGGTTGGGCTAGATGGCCTTGGAAGGTCCCTTCCAACCCTATGATTCTATGATCTAATCACAATTTTCACATCAAGTCCTTGAGTTTATTCATAAGATCTGAGGTAGAGGACAACAGATCTGCAAGAGTGAAGATAAAAGGGAGGGTGTCAGCAAGTCTGGCTAAAAAAAATAGTATAGAATAAAACAGGAGCTCAGCAAAAAAAATGAAGTTCAGAGCCAGGCAAATTTCTGAGTTCTATAATCCAGGCGTTGCTGCTGACCTAACATTAAATTTGGGGAAAAAAAAAAGAAAAAAACCACCTTTTTCTAAGGGCTGCTCTGCAGATGGAGTAGTAATAATCCATAAAATATCATAGATACATAACAGGCTGCATCCCCATCTTCATATAAAGAGTTCATACGTCACACATGCACTGCTGTGGGGGGAACAGAGGGCACAGCAGAGGATGTCCCACACAGAGCTTTGGCAAGAGGGATTTGAAAAAGTAACATAATTATTGAAAGTAATCCTAATTATCAGGCCACATTTCAAGTATTTCTTTCAAATCAATTATATAATGGGCTAAGTGGCAAGAATAAAGCATTTTAAGCCTACAGTGTGTCTTTCCTTGCAGTGAAGGTACATCTCCAGTGTCCCAGCAATGCCAAAAGCTGCTCGTCATGCTCAGACCTAGAAGTCAGGATCACTCATGTCAATTATTCTCACTCTCTGCAGGGATAAATAAGGGTAGAATGGGGATCTTTAGCCAATGGCAATGCTGCCACCACGTGGATGTCTCCTCTGATTGCTCAGAAAACATGCCAAACCAGATGCTGACATTACTCAAATTTAATTTCCCTCAGATGCTCAAAGAACAGATGAACGCAAAGTAACATGTCTTCACCATTACTGCTATGAGCTATGAATAATAATTACTATTAATCCCCATTCTTAATCTTTAGGCTCTTTATTTTAGTACCTAAGCTTTTCTCTTAGTTGGCCTTGCTTTTGAAACATTTACATTCAATAAAGTCAGTTTAACCTCTTGTGAAAGAACTGTAGATATTCTCATCACACGAGGTTGACCATCAGTTATAGAGGAGAATTTTAAAAACTTAATAAACCACACAGACTTGGTGCTCCACTGGAGAGACAATAAGTGACATGATTACTTCAAGACTTGCTCTCACAGCTTTAACAACTTTGAAACCCAGCGTTGATTAAGAACTTTCAGTTTAGAGGGAATAGGACCAAAAATGAGGGAAGAATCACAGAATGTCATGGATTGAAAGTGACCCGGAGAGATCATCTGGTCCCATCCCTCTGCTGGAGCAGGAACATCCAGATCAGGTCACACAGGAAGGTGTCCAGATGGGGTTTGAATGTCTCCAGAGAAGGAGACCCCACACCCTCTCTGGGCAGCCTGTGCCACTCTTCTCTCACCCTCACCCTGACAAAGTTCTTTCTCCTATTTCTGTGGAACCTCCTGAGTTCCACCTCGTACCCACTGCCCCTTGTCCTATCATTGGAGGTCACTGAGAAGAGCTTGGCTCCATCCTTCTGACACTCACCCTTTCCATATTTATAGATGTGACTGAGGTCACCCCTCAGTCTCCTCTTCTCCAAGCTAAAGAGACCCAGCTCCCTCAGCCTTTCTTCAGAAGGAAGATGCTCCAATCCCTTTACCACCTCTGTGGCTCTGCACTGGACTTTCTCCAGCAGTTCCCTGTCCTTCTTCAACTGAGGGCACCACAACTGGACACAATATTCCAGATGTGGTCTCACCAGGGCAGAATAGAGGGGGAAGAGAACCTTTCTCCACCTACTGACCACATCCCTTCTAATACACCCCAGGATGCCACTGGCCTTCTTGACATTGCTGGCTCACGAAGTCAAGAATCATAGAATAGTTTGGGTTGGAAGGGACCTTAAACATCATCTAGTTCCAACCCTCCAGGTAAGAGAATATTCCAACATTTCATCAAATTTCCAGTAGTCATTGCAATGCAATGACATCAGATCACTAGGAAAGTGCTCCCTGACAGATGCACAAACAGAAGCAGCCATCTAGGAAAGGATTAAATTCCAGCCACATATGGCAAAACATTGCCAGCAGCTGGAGCTGTAAAAACCTCAAATAGAATGTGATATAAAGTTTGCACATCTAAGTAGCAATCATCAGCCTGAGCTTCAGGTTTGGTACATATACTATTGTCCTGACCAGAAACCAGTCCCTAAAAATGCTCACAATCCAGCAGTTGAATATCAAAGCCTGATTTCACTGATGGATTTGTGCCAAACATCCAGATCAATCCAAAATCCTCCCACCACCTCAGCTCTGCTTTTGTGGCTACTTTTATTACCTCACACTTGCCACGGAGACCTGTCTCCTGGAGTCGGGACCAAATGCTCTGGATCCTCCCTGCGTGCTCTGGGTGACTGTTGGTGTTTCCACAGGTACACTGGTGTTTCAGCATCAAGGTGTCATACACAAGGCCTGAAGCAGAGGTGACAAAAAACACTCTCAGTTACAAAAAACCAGCCATATATATGGAAAAAATATCCTCTTCCCCATCCCCCAACTTTATATTCAACTGAATACTTCCAGACAAAGTCACAGACTTCTAAGAAATGAAAAACCAAGATGCTGCTTTGAGAAAGCACCAAAGGTAGAACAACCCTTTTCTCCCTGGAAAGGAAATTAGTCACCAACATCACTATCAGCTGCAGTTGTAAGAGCTAAGAGAAGGAGGTGACAGCTGAGATGTGTCAGTGCAGGAATGTGATCTAGGAAGGGACTGGATCGTAGCTTTCCCACTGGGTGCTTCCCATAATCTCTGCTAAAAATGACTCCAGGGCATGAGATTAAAACCCAGAAGGAATACATCATTAGTGGGCACTACTTCTGTGCTCAAGACTTCATATCAACATCATTTGACAACATGCTAATTAAGGCTATTAGCACACACTTGGGTATAATTATTCAGCATGATGCGTAGGTATTTAGTAGAGTTGTTTCATAGGAATGTGGGAGTCAGGCAGTTAAATCCCCTCACATTACCAAGTATTTGTGGCATGACAACGGTGTAGGAGACTTTGATTCATGCTCCAACGTTGCCCTGGTACATTTTTGGAAGGAGAGTTATGGTTCCATAGCCAGCATTCCACTGGAGGAAATCTGGTCCTCCAGAGCTACAAAGACCTGGTGACAAAAGACCTTCTTTCGCTCCAGCAAAAGAGACTCAGAAAAGTACTTAAATCTCCTTTTCCCTTCAGCCAGAAGCTCCAAAAAACAGAACAGAAGGGTTTGGTGATTCCTTCTTTTTTTCCTCCCCCAAAGAAACCTAACGGTTTCTTGCAAGAAATATCTGTCTGAAAGCAGATCCTGATGAGAATCGAAAGCCTTTGAATGAAAGCAGGAGCTATTCCCAGCTCCTGATATTAAAGGGCTTGAACTCCAACCAAAATCATGAAATCATAGTATAGTTTGGGTTGAAAAGGAGCTCAAAGACCACCTTGTTCCAATCTCCTCGGTAGGGATACTTCCCACCATCCCAGGTTGCTTCAAGCCCCATCCAGCCTGGTCTCCACTGAAATTCCTCCTCTTCAGTCCCAGAGGAGCACACATCTGCACCATCAGGCAGCATGAACACAGCTTAAGGACCTTCCTGGAGCTGCCTTTCATGTACCCAGCTGAGGTACCACTAAAAGGCACAATCGGCAACTATATGGAGTTCAAAGGGGCTTGTAAGAAACCAGATTCTGAGAAGATACAGGGACATGTAGCCCCAAGGTGAGCACCATGCTGCTGCTTGTAGCTGGAGCATGAACTGCACCTTCTGACCGAGTGTAGACATGTTTTACCACTGAAAAACTTGGCTTTGCCCTCTGAGGCACTGACACTTTCAGGTATTCAGCCTCAGAGAACCCATCTGGCAGTTCCTGGCTTTGCTGTAGGTGAGTGAAAAGAAGAAAAACAACAAAAGAAAACCACCCCTCCCCAAACCACATTGAGTTCTCGGAAGAGAACAGAGCGGTGGTTAATTGGCTGCCTTTGGGTTAGCCAAAGTTCACTTAAATAAGATTGTGCTGCAAAAGCTCTGTAGAGGTCTCTCACATTTGATTCACAGTCTCAGACTTCATTGGGAGCTGCTGGGCAAAGCCAAGCCCTGGAGAGGTCACCTGAGAAGAAGCTGTATCCAAACAGCACCCCCAGAGCCTGGTAGGGCAGAAGCCTGCTGGCTTCTGGTTACCAGGTCAAACAAAAGACAAAAGCTAATTAAAAATCACAGAATGGTTTGGGTTAGAAGGGACCTTCAAGGTCATCTAGTTCCAACCCACCTGCCATGGGCAGGGACACCTCCCACTACACCAGGTTGCTCAGTGCCTCATCCAGCCTGGCCTTAAACACCTCCAGGGACTGAGAGGGCATCCACAACCTCTCTGGGCAACCTGTTCCAGTGTCTCACCACCCTCACAGGAAAGAGCTTCTTTCTTATCTCCAGCCTAAATCTCACTTCTTCCAAGAATTTGCATTCATTCCTCCTAGTCCTGCCATCCTGGACTCTATTAAAAAGTCCTACCCCAGCCTTTCTGTAGCCCTCTTCTGGGTTTGAGAAGCTACTCTGAGGTCCCCCCAGAACTTTCTCTTCTCCAGGCTGAACAACCCCAACTCCTTCAGCTTTTGCACATTATCTTACATTCTTGCATTCCTACTTTGTCTTCCTGCAGAGCCAGGTATCTCCTAGATGTTTTGGAGGAGCTCTGGGCCCAGCCCAGAAGGTGGCGGTGGCATTCATCACCTCATTTAAGTCAGTGCCAGCTAAGAGCGCTGCAATGTGAGAGCAAATACAGGCAGGTGTGGGCAAGACCCTGGTCACACATACCAGTACCTCCTCATGGGAATCACTGACCATCAAAAAGCTTCACAAGGCTGAAATATAAGTACATCTGCAATGGATTTTGGGAACTGAGACTATTCATCGTTGGCAGATGTTAAAGAAAAGGTTTTCAGAAAAGGAAGTGATATGATACCTATTCATCTCTATTAACAGGACACAGGATAATAGGGTGCAGGACAGCAAAATGGAAGAGGTGAGATTTAGAGGGGAGAGGAGAAAGAAGTTCTCTACTGTGAGGGTGGTGAGACCCTGGAAGAAGTTGCCTAGAGAGGTTGTGGATGTCCCCTCCCTAGAGGGTGTTAAGGAGGAGGTATTTAAGGCCAGACTGGATGAGGCACTGAGCAACCTGGTTTAGTGGGAGGTGCCTCTGCCCATGGCAGGGGAGCTAGAACTAGATGATCTTGAAGATCCCTCCCAACCCAAACCATTCTGTGATTCTATAACAGAGCCTACAGAATTGATCTCTCCTTTCCCAGACGTTCAGTAGTGTCTCAATGAAGTCATCACATCACTCAACAATTCTCCTTTCAAAAAAGTAAACCATTGGAAAGAAGGGAACGGTTCCAAGTTCCTTCCTGTGGTTGGGGACACTAAGATGGAGACACACACATGCAGAGATAAAGGGAAACCTGGCAATTTAAGCTTAAAATACAGAACTACTTGGGCCATTACAGGTTAAATTAAGTGGTGCTGGAAGCAACAGTCTTTAGGACACGAGAATAATTTTTAAAGGTCAGCACTAAAGCATCATCACCTCGCTTTCCTTGGCAGAACAAACATGTGATTTGAGGTTGAGATAATCACATTGGCTCCACACAGGAGAGAATAAATGCCTCATCAGAAATGAAAAATACTTTTAATGCCCAACCATCAGAATAATTTGGGGAAAAATTTCTACAGGAGATCAAAGCCTGGATAATTGGAGCTATGCAAATTAATGGCATAACCTGAGAAGTCTTACTCAAGTGTGCAGAAGAGCACATGTAGAAGCAGTCATTAAAGTCAAGGGGGCTCCTTGTGCCAGCGAGGACAAGTTCAAGGACTTGCTTTCTTTTCTACAGTAGTTGGAAGGAAAATTACATGTGATGCTTCAGGACATAAAACTGATTGCTTGAAGAAGTCAGGAAGGGCAGCCTTTTCACTTTCATGTGGAGTAATGCATATTGTGTATGTAATAATGTTTTTATTTTCCTTCTACCTTTGAAGTTGCAGGTGCTGGTCACTGAGAGAGACAGGAAAAGAAATTCTACATAAACCCCAGAACATCCCAAACACAAACAGCTGAACTATTACTTTGTCTGCTGGTTGATAACTCAGAATGGTTTGGGTTGGAAGGGATCTTGAAGATCAACTAGTTCCAGGGAGGGGACATTCACAACCTCTCTGGACAACCTGTTCCAGTGTCTCACCACCCTCACAGGAAAGAGCTTCTTTCTTCTCTCCAGCTTATATCTCCCCTCTTCCAATTTGCATCCATTACTCCTAGTTTTGCCATGCTGTATCCTATTGAAAAGTCCTACCCCAGCATTTCTGTAGCCCCCTTCAGGTATTGAGAAGTCACTATGAGGTCCCCCCAAGCCTTCTCTTCTCCAGGCTGAACAACCCAAATTCCTTCAGCTTGTCCTCATAAGGGAGGTGCTCCAGCCCACTGATCATCTGCTCGTTAGAAAGAACCTGGATGGCTTCATTAGGGCCACTGAACAAGGTTTGTTTTTCCCAGTCCTCTCAGAAAATTACCGCAAAATTCACATCTTAATTTCTCCAAAACCCAAAGTGCATGGTCGTGTTAGAATCAGCCTCCAAAGCAGCCACTTCTGGCACAGCTGAGTTTTCCTAGTGAAAGAGCAGCCCTCTGTGCTCTCTGCCACTGCTTGCTCTCAAAAATACCCCCAACTTTTCATTTCCTGCCTTTCAAAGAACAGCTCAATCCCAGTGATTAGGCTTCACTATCCCACCTCCCAAAGCACGATCTCCAACACACCATGGATGACTTCAAGTCAATACTAGTGATTCTACTCACATACACATGTTCAACAGCTGAAATGCCTGCCTTTCCTCCCTGCACTTCCATGCATAGAGAAATATGCTATTATCAGCTACTTTTTAAAGTAGCAGTGATGTTTGATTAAACTAATTCTACACCTTACCTAAAAGAAAGTATTTTAATATAAGGTGAAGGATCATCTTTTGCACTTGGCATTTTATCAGAGCAAATAAATGCCCAACAACACTACCTTGAAGGCATTTTATTCTGTCTTACCTCCTTCTTTCACCTGGCATAAATGTAGAGAACTGCCCAAAATCAATGGCAATGAAAAAATAAAGCTCTTGGAGTCAAAACATAGATAAATGATGTAAAAAGGGTATTTAACAGGTGCCATATTACAAGCATTCTTTGTATCACTGGATGATGCGGTGTGATAAAAAAGCATTGTGATATCCCAGCTCATATTTCAAGCCACTTGATTTTTTTTAATTTTTAATTCTAAAACCCTGCCTCTGAGGAAAATAAATCATAACACTGTGTCTTTTTGAAGCAGTTCTCAATCAGGCATTCTTACTGTTACCTGTAATTTGAAATGAAATTCAGAAGCACAAATCTGAGTCAAACTTATATCTTCTGCTAGGAAATGCTACTGTATTTTCAGAGTCTCATGCATGATTGATAAGGAGAGTTATATACTGGAGGAGGAGAAGGGAAAAAAGGAATGAATGATGTCTTCAAGGAAGGACAGACTTTCCTGGTTTTATAGCAAAACGTTTGGGTCTAAGTGTTGTAATGATCAATTTTCACCTGGTTGGACCACAAGCCAGGGGATTTGCACCCCTGGACAAAGCCAAAGTCAAGAAACAACTTGTCCACTAGAAATGTAGCTTTGCTGAAATTTAAGATTCCAGCATTAAAATTAAATAGAGACTTCAAGGATTTGCAAAAATTAGCTAGTACTTTAGTTCCTGATGGAACGTTGCTCCCACCCTCCAGCTCCCAGCTGAAGAGCAAAGTCATCTTTAACACATTTCAGACACTGTTAGAGCAAAAAAACATGATTCACAGAGCTGAGCTTAATGCTGTAAAAAGTGCAAGTGAAATAAGAATAAACACGTAAGAAAAGCAAAATCATGAGTTTAAGTCAAGAGAGGTTCTCCTTCCCCTCTACTCTGGCCTGGTGAGACCTCATCTGAAATACTGTGCCAAGTTGTGGAGCCCTCAGGTGAAGAACAGGGAACTGCTGGAGAAAGTTCAGTGCAGAGCCACGGAGATGATGAAGGGATTGGAGCATCTCCCTTCTGAGGAAAGGCTGAGGGAGCTGGGTCTCTTTAGCTTGAAGAGGAGACTGAGGGGTGACCGCAGTCACATCTATAAAAATGGAAAGGGTGAGTGTCAGAAGGATGGAGCCAGGCTCTTCTCAGTGACCTCCAACGATGGGACAAGGAGCAGTGGGTACAAGGAGGAACACGGGAGGTTCCACAGAAATAGGAGAAAGAACTTCGTCAGGGTGAGGGTGAGAGAAGAGTGGCACAGGCTGCCCAGAGAGGGTGTGGGGTCTCCTTCTCTGGAGACATTCAAACTCCACCTGGACACCTTCCTGTGCGACCTGATCTGGTTGTTCCTGCTCCAGCAGGGGGATGGGACTAGATGATCTCTCTGGGTCCCTTCCAACCCCTGACACTCTGTGATTCTGTGCTCTCGTTTGGACATACCTGATGATTTTTTCACCCCCTTTCCTTTTCCAGGGCACATAAATCACACTGTAAAATGCTCATTCACAAAATAGAGCCTGACATTCAGGGAAGAAGACACAACTTGAAAATAAGCCCATCTAATCACCCAATACCGGGCTTGAAGCTGCAGAGAAATTAATATTCATCTGTTACTAAAGTTACTGGAGAGAGATAAGAAAAGATTTTGATGGAAAAAATGTTGGTTTTCAGGATTCGGGAAGAATAACTCTCTTCCACCTTTAACCTTTGCGGGGAGATTAACATCCTATTTTGCACTCCTGGTTTTCAGCAGACAAATGTGGAGCTGCACTCCATTTTCCTTGAGAACATCCAAAAGGTGAGAAAACACCCTTCACTTTGTTTCTGCATTTTGACAACTCAAAACGACCAACTCACCTCAGTTGTCCAGACACAGAATTCATGGCAGAGAGTATGTCTCCAAAGGGAGGGTAGGCTGGCAGAGCTCAGGAGAGAATGATTTATGGCATGAGATTGGGCAGGGAGTGGAGAAGGTGCAGAAAATACAGCCAAGGGATGCAGCATTTGCCATGCTGTCCTTTCTCAGTATCACTGCTTCTCTCCTCCCTGCATCTAAATCAGCTTTGCAACAACACATGACTCATATTTTTTTCTGGAGATACAGAATTCAAGGATCACACTGTGCTTCTAGTGATTTTTGTCTGGGCTGTAGGGTGTCTGTACCTCTGGGGACAACAGGGAGTCAAATGACTCAGTCCTGTCCTTGGAGAAGACAGGATGGTATGGAGACCATAAACCCAGCTGAGGTGAACACCTCAAGCGGGGCAGAAAAACAAAGCATAAAGCAAAATGGTAACCACTTCAATCTCTGGTATCCCCCAAACATTACCTGTTGTGAACCTTGGCTTAGTGGGTGGCTCCTGTACAGACATTGGGAAGGTGGCAGAGGCAGGTGAGGACTGGGCACGGGACAGAGGTCGATGTCCTCCAAAAGAGACAGGCATGCCTGCTGCTTCCAGTGATGCCTGGTAGTTCCTCAGCTGGTGAATACGTTGCTGCTCCAACAGAAGGGCTTGCTGTGGGGTGAAAAAAAGCAGGCAGCTGCTGAAAGTCTGCGTGATACCAACATAAAAGGGTTTTTAAGGATTGTGAAGGTTCACTGGCTCGGATTCCTTTCCCCAATAAAAAAATGGACACACAAAAGTGCAGCAAGTGAAGATGTGCACACAGTGATGCCAGGGAAGGATGGCCCACTTATTTATCATATACCGATTTGTTTATATATATAAAATCCTAATGATTTGGATCCCCCTGGCTTCTCCTCCTTAGTATTAGTAGTATCAGTCTGTGGAGCCCAGTGGCAGGACAAGAGGTAACAGGCACAAACTGGAACACAGGAAGTTCCAGCTCAACATGAAGAGGAACTTCTTGACTTTGAGGGTGCAGGAGTCCTGACACAGGTTGCCCAGAGAGGTGATGGAGTCTCCATTTCTGGAGACATTCAAAATCTGCTTGGGCACATTCCTCTGCAATCTGCTGTAGGACAACCTGCTTTGGACAGGGGTCTGACTAGATGATCTCTACAGGTCCCTTCCAGCCTTTAACTTTCTGTGATAAGGTAACTACCAAGAACCAAAGCACTTCCTACAACGAATCAAACTGCAACACAGAAGGCTGCACAGAAATACTAGAAAAAACTGTGACAGTGAGGGTGACAGAACACTGGCACAAGCTGCCCAGAGAGGTTGTGGAGCCTCCTTCTCTGGACACATTCAAAACCTATCTTGGATGTGTTCCTGTGTGACCTGATCTGGTTGTTCCTGCTCCAGCAGGGGGACTGGACTAGATGATCTCTTGAAGGCACTTCCAATCCCTGATATTCTGTGATATCAAGTCCCAAATTCAGTATCTTTATGAGCTCACCTGACGGAAGAGAAGCTCCTGCTCAGCCTGCCTCTGCCCAGACTCCAGCTCCTGCTGTGGCTCAGCTTCCTCCTCATCACTCTCAATGGGCTCTTGCTTGACTTGCACCATGTTGGCCAGCCCTGGGGTCTCCTTTTGGTTTGAGGCTCTGTCACTGTATGGCTCCTCCAAAAGGGCTTGATGTTCCCGTAACTCTTCTTCTGTCTCCTCAGGGTGGCTTTCATGCTGGCGAGCTGGCTCATTGGGTTTGGATATAATCTGTAACCATCCCAGAGGTTAACTGGTTAAGTAAAACTGAACTCATCACAGGTAAAGTTTGCCCTTATCCTCAGAGCTAGGTTGAGGAAAAGAGCAGTTGTGAAATATAGCTTTTATCTTGTAAAGCCGGGTCCAAAACAACCACTCAAGGGAAAGGTCAGGTTGACCTTGGCATTAAGCGCTACAAGACCCTGTGTACCAAAGTAATGACAGTCCCTTAATTTTCCACTTCATTTTCCTTCTGAAGAAATAAAAGCCTCTTACGCCTACACAGGGATGGATGCTAACCCATTCACAAACCCACAGAGGAGAAGCTTAATAACCATCCTTATGTTTGGCAATTAAATTCTGAAAAATAGGAAGAGAGATAGAAACTCTCTAAGAGGGTTTCTGCCTCCTTCTTACATCACCCTCTGAATTTTATCTGTAAAAGGGTGAGGCTGCCACAAAAAAATGTTTTAAACTGAAAGAGAGGAGATTAAGATTAGACATTAGAACGAAATTCTTTGCTGTGAGGGTGGTGAGACACTAGTTGCCCAGGGAAGATGTGGATGCCCCATCCCTGGAGAGGTTCAAGGGCAGGCTGGATGAGGCTTGGAGCAACCTGAGCTGGTGGGAGGTGTCCCTGCCTAGGGCAGGAGACTGGAAGCAGATGATCTTTAAGGTAATTGTCAACCCAAACCATTCTATGATTCTATCAAACTGCAAAGAGTCACTATACCCAGACATTCCGAAGTCTCTGAATGTGGCTGCTAAAAAAAAAGCAACAATAAAATTTTCACTTGAATTCACATATGCTCTGACTTTTTGAAGGTTTGTTGTTGAGATAAGATTCACAGTTCACCATCTCAGACTGCTCATTATTTTAATTTGGAGCAAAAAAGGAGAAAAAATCCAGTAATATGTGAAGTCTTTTCAAATCCATCAGAGGTAAATAAATCAATTTCTTTCCTTTAAAAGAGCTCAGGTCGCACTCACTTCATATATGAAGAAACTGCTGAATTTTGAAAGTTGTCAGTGCAGAGCTTTAATAAGGATTAGGTCATTGGTATGAAAAGCAATATTGATTTTAAATCATAGAATCATAGAATAGTTTGGGTTGGAAGGGACCTTAAGGATCATCGAGTTCCAACCCCCCTGCCATAGGCAGGGACACCTCCCACTAGATCAGGCTGCCCAGTGCCATGTCCAGCCTGGTCTTGAACACCTCCAGAGAGGGGGCATCCATAACCTCTCTGGGTAACCTGTTCCAGTGCTTCACCACCCTCACTGTAAAGAATTTCTTTCTTATGTTAAGTCTAAATTTACTCCCTTCCAATTTACATCCGTTGTTTCTGGTCCTCCCATCCGATATCATATTAAAAAGTCGTCCTTCTCCTGCCTTTCTGTAGGACCCCCTACAGAATCTAATAAAGCTAAATCAAAACACATTTATGGAACACATGCAGGAGGGGTGCCTCCTTAGAAGTAATTTGCTCTTTGAAGAGCAGTGGCCCAGATCCCAAACTAAGCCTTTTCCTCTAAGTGTAGGAATAAAGGCTCAAAAAAGATCCATCCCAATGAGGAAGGAGTTAAGCAAAGCCTGCAGAAGGCCTGCATGGTTCCTGACTAAAATCATGATATAAATAAGTGTAAAGTGTAAGATGTAAAAGAGTTGGTAGCAGGACAGGTGACCCAAAAGTAGCACAGAGTTTCTATCTGATCTTGTAAACCGATGGTGTAAAGAAAGTGAACCTGGAATTCAATGTGACAAGAGCTGTAAAAGGCACTAAGAAAAAGGAAGACTAAGGAAACCATGGGGAAAGAATGAGATATAAAACGCACTTAGTATCTTCCTTCCTTCAGGAATCCAGGCTGCTGTGATCAGATGGGACACCTGGAGAAGGAAGACTTACTCTTGGTGGTGGACCAGTGCGTTTAGGGAGCCCTTAAAAAAACATGGATGGTTTGCACTCAGCCCTTGATGGGCTGCACTCATAGGTAATGGGACAAGAGGCCACAGGCACAAAATACAGCACACTGAATCCTTCTGGACACAAACCCCCACATTTTTTGCTGTAAGAGCAGTCAAATACATGATCACTCTCTGGGCAGATTGCAGCTCCATCCTTGGAGATACTCAAAACCGAATTTCATGTGATTCTGAGAAATCTCCTCTTGATGACCCTGCTCAAGTAGGGACATTGGATTAAATGGTCTCATGAAGCTCCTGCCAACCTAAAAGATTCAGTGATCAAAGTTCCTCAAAGATTTTTGTGAGGTACTTGTGGTACGACTCAACCCCATTAAGCTAAAGGTAGGTCTTCCATCAATTTCCTTTAAGCTCTCTTAGGCTCAATGAATATAATCTATTTTAAAGATAATTAAATCATCATAAAACAACTTCTACTACTTGGGTGGGGTTTTTTTTGTCTTCTTGGATCAAAAGTCTCAAGCTTTGAACTTGCATCTTTTGAACTTATGAACTATGCAGGGTAATAGCTGGGAAAATCACTTGAAATGTCATTGTCAAACCTAATGGAAATGAGCAGGAGAATAATTCCCAAGAAGTTTTAAATTATTGCAACTCTATAAAAATGTAAGAATCAAATGAAAAACACATGTGTAAAGTGCCACCATGAAGGCTGAAAGATCAAATGTTCACTGACAAGGACTCTGAATTTGGTCTTCCAACACAAAGTCAGTCTCTTGGAAGACACTTCTTAAAGGAGAAATTATTCAAAGAAAAGACTTTGTTATAAACATATTCCATATAAAACAGGAGCACATGTATCCCAGGTTCATTAAAACTCCCTAAAAACCTTCCAATTTTGCCATTCTATGTTCATCAGCTCATATAATTCAAGGAAGCTGAAAGTAACCAACATGCAAGGGAGTGATTGTAAAGTTAAGACAGCACAGAAAATGCTTACAAATGTGTCTGAAATAGTCAAGAATTACACAACTCCCCATAAATAAATTCTCCTTCCCTTAATTAGCTCTCTAGCATTTTCTGTAGTGAGGTTACTCCTCTATTTTCAAACACAGTCACCTCGGGCTGTCACACAGTGCTGCCACAAATCACTACTAATGGCACTTTCCCTCTGGGCCTGAAGAGTTGTTTCTACAAGGGAGAAACTACACACCTCCAGTCACAAATGTTCTTAAAATACATACAAAAAGGTGGACAAAAGAGTGGATGTTGCCTCCGAAACCTCAGGAAAGGCTGAAGGAGTTGGGGGTGTTCAGCCTGAAGCAGAGAAGGCTCAGGGGGGACCTCATAGTAGCTTCTCAATACCTGAAGGGGACCTACAGAAAGGCTGGGGTAAGACTTTTTAATAGGATACAGTATGGCAGGACTAGGAGTAATGGATGCAAATTGGAGGAGGGGAGATTTAAGCTGGAGAGAAGAAAGTTTTTTCCTGTGAGGGTGGTGAGACACTGGAAGAGGTTGCCCAGAGAGGTTGTGGATGCCCTCTCAGTCCCTGGAGGTGTTTAAGGCCAGGCTGGATGAGGCACTGAGCAACCTGGTGTAGTGGGAGGTGTCCCTGCCCATGGCAGGGAGGTTGGAACTAGATGATCTTGAAGGTCTTTTCCAACCCAAACCATGATTCTATGTATGGATTTTATTTTTAGGATTCCTCCAAAGCTTTGGCCACCAAAGCTTCATGTGTGAATCCTCCTAGATCATTATCCTTATTATTTCTAATTAGGAGCAAAACATCTTTTTCCTCAACTCTCCTTCTGAGCAAGCAGCAGGACTGGTTTAGGCAGCAGCCTCCTCAAAAAATTTTATCTGATGGAGACATCTAATAGGAAAAGTTTAAGGCAAAAATCTTCCAAGTTTGGAGTTAAAAAAAAATCCTGAACAATCGAAAACATATTATTTACAGGAAATCCAATCCAACCTTCGCATTGCTGCTAATAATTAAAAGGCAGCCATCTATGATATTATTTTTAGTTGTGCCCTTACTCTCCTACACATCAGGGCCTTAAAATATATCTGTGTGTCTGGGAAAAGTATTTTTTTCTTCTTCCATGTCAGCACTTGGATGCTGTCCCACAGGATAACAGCCACACGCAGACAGGGTGAGCACTGAAGTGATTTTAACTCCTTACTTCTATAAATCAAAACTGAGGGAAATAACCCCTGTGCAATCAGTTTAATTACATTCCCTCCCCTCCCCCTCCTTCTTGCCCGCCTCTGATATGGTAGATCAGAGCTGAGAAATTCAGAGTGCTGCTGGAGGAGTTGCTCCTCTCAGCTCACACACACTCTTCCAGCTCCTGGGAGGTCCAAGGAAAAGCCTGAATGAGTTCAGTGGGTACGTCAAGGGGAAGTTTTTTGGCTGCTTGTGAAGGTTGGCAACAAGAAGAGCCTTCAAAACCCTGAACCAAACCACGCAGGGAGCTGATATTTCCTTCTGAACAAAGAAAGAACCCTACCTAGCAGCCTGCATCCCATGAGTCCTGGTCACAAAGCATGTTTGGAGGAGGGTGAGGGGAAATTTCCATGGTGGCAGCAGCTCACCAAGCTCTCCCCACCACTCTAGTATGAAGGGCTGAACAAGGTCCAGGGCTGGCACACGTGGTGAGCAGTGGCAGCTCTCCAGAAGTACATGATTGACGTCAGTAACTTGTGTAATCATCCTGCCTCAGCTCAAGACTATAAACAAAGTTTTGGGGAGTCTTGTGGTGGTGGGTTCAATTTTTTTTTTTTTTAATTTTAATCCAGCTCTCAGTAGTTTTATTTTCTCGGAGTGCTGAAACAATGGAAATACTTGGAGAAACCTCATCATAAATTAAACTGCAGGCATCTGAAAGGCCTGCCTGACATCAAACTTGTCCTCCCCAGCTTGAAAGCTACTACTGGATTTGCTCATTACTTAAAGAAAGCCACCACTGGAAATCCTGGAGAAAAGTCTTTAGAAAGCCTCAAAAAAGCACAAATTGGAGGCAAAAACATGTCACAGTGATGATGACAGATTCCTCCCTTCCCCATCAGCCTTTTCACATTGCTTTTCTAGAAACAGACTGCACCTTCCAAAACCCTGGGAGAAAACCTCATCTGGGGTTAGAACATCCATCCCACTTGTCATCAGATCATCAGTTTGAACTCCTGTCTGGAAAACAGGTATTGATCCTTACCTTGGTGATGGATCTGAAAGGTCCCTTCCAACCTAGATGACTATGACTATGACTGTGGATTTCCACATGCAGTTGCCCAGGTTGGAAAGGACCTTTCATCAAGTCCAACCATCAACCCAACGCTGACAAGAACCAGCGCTAAGCCACATCTCTAAGCTCATCTGCTCAGCTTTTAAATCCCTACAGGGATGGTGCCTCAACCCCTTCCCTAGGCAGCCTCTTCCAAAGCTTTATAACCCTTTCAGCATCAAAATAGTTCCTAATATCCAGCCTAACCCTCCCCTGGTGCAACTTGAGGCCATTTGTTCTTGTCCCATGACCTGTTTCTTGAGAGAAGAGCCCAACTCTCACTGGCTACACCCTCCTTTGAGGCAGTTGCAGAGAGTAAGGAGGTCTCCCTTCAGCCTCCTTTTCTCCAGCTGAACACTCTCTCTCACTCTCTCAGCTGCTCCTCATAGAACTTGTGCTCCCTCACCAGTTCTGTCGCTCCATCCTGGACCTGCTCCAGCACCGCAGCATCTTCCTGATTTATCAAAATCATGAAAAAGAAGAGATTCAAGTATGAAAGCTGGGTAGTTATGGAGGTGGAAACCATTACTGCAGGAGAAACTCTGCAAAAGCATTGCTAAACTTGGTACTAAGAGAAAGAGAGAGTTGAAAAGCTTCATGCCTACCTTGTTGATGTGCAGTTGCTGTTGCTGGAATTGCTGTTTGTGTTTTTCCAAGAACTGCTGGTGCTGCTGCTGGATGACTAACTGCTGGAGGGCCTGGGCATTCTGAGGCAAAGGAGCAGACTGCGTGCGCCCCAGCGGGCGGTGCTGACGGAGTTTGTGTATTGAAGGGGAGACCCGTTCTCCACCAACCAGAGACTGTGCGTGGAGGGGCAGGCCTGAAAGATACCAGTCTGAAGATAATATGGAGGAAAAAACAGCAGAGGAGGAAAAAAAAGGAAGAAGAAAGGAAGGGAGAAAAGGGCTGTTGAGTAACGCTAATGCTGACAATGATACATAAACGTCAAAACCAGCCACCTTGCCATTTACAGCTGAAGCATCCTTAAAAGAGAACAGATAACTATTAATTACCTTTGGATGGAGTAATTATTTTGATTTCCTTTAAATTCTTTTCTTGTTTACTCAAAGACCTCAGGGAAATGATTTCTTAAAACCAGTGATACCTTAGCAGACCCTCCCAGTGCTTGGTGGACACCATGAATTAAGACCATAAAGGCACTTTGAAGTTGTTAAAGCTTTAAATTTTACCTTGGTGTAAGAAGTAAGCCCTGTTTAGGTTCTAGGGAAGGACCAACCCAAGCTGTCACCACACAGCATCCAGCAATTTCAGCTCACAGGAGACTCAGTGGATGCAAATTTAAAGAAGGGAGATTTAGGCTGGAGAGAAGAAAGGAGTTCTTTACAGTGAGGGTGGTGAGACACTGGAACAGGTTGCCCAGAGAGGTTGTGGATGCCCCTCCCTGGAGGTGTTTAATGCCAGGCTGGATAAGGCATTGGTATAGTGGGAGGTGTCCCTGCCCACGGCAGGGGGGTTGGAACCAGATTATTTTTAAGGTCCCTTCCAACCCAAACCATTCTACAAAGGAGATGGATCCTGATGAAGTTACTTCCCACTCTACATCATGCAGGGAAGTGCCTCTTTCATCTCTCGCACTATCCCCTTCCCCACACAACTGACTGGGGATGAAAAATTCCATGTGATAAACCCAGGTTTGCATTGGAAAAATTACTCTGTCTTGGAGAATTCCAGGAAATAAGGAGTCACCAGGCTTTGTTCTTTCTGTAGAAAGAAGGTAAGTTAGAGGCCAAGAGGAGAAACAGGCAGAATTGTTTCCGTCACTGTCCTGTTCAAACATGCCTGCAACTTCATGAAAACCTAAGGTTATTTTGGGATAACCTCAATTACTCACAAGCCCTCAGCAATTTGGCTGTCTCTGATGACTACCATGTGAAATATCCATCAGAGCTTGGGCAAGGACATGTTTTTAGGAAGCACCTTGCTCCTTTTAGGGGTAAGCCAATATTCACTCTGCCCCTCCAAAAAACACAGCTTCACATACTTCTTAGAAAGCTTGGGCATGAAGATACACATCCAACACAAACCCCAGCAGGAGGGTGGAGAAGCTGAGGATGAGCCTTTACTTGTGCTTGTTACAACTTGGAGTACACAGGAATCACTGGGGTGAAATGAAGTCTCTCTAAGGTGGATAAGGCTGCATGTAGATTTAGAAAAAAAGTACTCTTTTGCTTTACCTCATTGCATAAAACAAACTAAAGACAGCATGGGTGGTCAGCAACATTCAGAAATACTGCCCAGTCCATGGGTCAGAGGGGTTCATCTTCCTTCTTTTTTCAGTCTTCTGCTGAGGAGAGAAACTGCCCAGAAATATGCAGCCAGCTGAATACAGTGGGTAAGAAGCACCTTGACATTTCTGCCCCTGGACATCACCTCCTTTTCCCACTCATTCACTGCCCTAAGTGGAGGAAAGAGACTCATCTAAAAGCCTCTCTCCTGCTTGGGAAAGGCTCATAGAGTTCATCCCACCCTTTACTCTCCTGGAAATAATATAAAAGTCTACCTAATTTTATAAATGCATGTCTCTATAAATGTGCATGTACATCTGTGTACGAATAATTTGGAATAATTTGAATAACTTGGAAAAAGGTGGCCCATTTCTCTTACAGCACAGTTCTTCTTATCCAGAGTCCAAATCAGACAGCAGAGGAAGGGACCTTACATAGATTGCACAGGACACCTTGGAAGATGAAACACCTCCAAGTCAGTGAGTGAGAGCTCACTGTGAAAGCTCTCTAGGGAGATGTTGTTTTTTTTTAACTCCAAACTCGCAGGTCAATGTGAGACATCTGCTGTCACACAAGGAACAGCAAACGTAAGGATTTTTCTGCAGTTTCCCCAAGCCTCAACATCTACCTTCCAGTGCAGAAGCAGCTCACCATCATGCTGGACCATTCTGCAGCTGTCAGGAGACTATCTCAAGAGCTGAAGGCTATCAGAGGAATGCTAATAAACTTTGCTTGGCTTCCATGAAGTTTGAATTTCAAACTGGAGATCAGCAGCCAGTATATGCATAGGTCTTTCAACTAAGCATCAACTTGCTCTCTTTCAGTTGCTGCTTCTGGAGCATGTGCTTTGTCTTGTTGGTCTGTCATAGAGTGAATATTTCTCCTAAGCTTTGGTCAGTAACACACTGTACTCACTCAGACAACACTGCACATAGCAGATGGACTGGAAGAAACACACTTGGAAGCAAACAAGGATTCTATAAACTGAGGGAAGCTCTGAGAGGGGTTCAATAGGAAAAAGAACAGCTCTTCTCCCAGTGTGTGGCTTTAAAGCAAAAACCAGCACAAAGAGACAGGGAAGTTCTGGTGCTATAGAAGGACAATGTTCCCTGATGGATCTTCATTGAGAGGCCTTGGCAAAAGTGTAAGTGGTGAAGAGCCATGCTCTACCTTGGGGTAACCTCATTGTCTCACAGCCATCATGGCAGAAGGAGGTGACAGGAAATTAAGTAAAGGTTCAGCTCTGGAACTCTCAGCACAAGGAGGACATGGATCTGTTGGAGAGCGTCTACAGGAGGGCCATGAAGATGATGAGGAGGTTGGAGCACCTCTCCTATGAGGAGAGGCTGAGAGAATTGTGGCTATTCGGCCTGGAGAAAAGAAAGCTCCAGAAAGATCTCACAGTGGCCTCCCAGGACCTGAAGGGGCTACAGGAAAGCAGGGGAGGGGCTGTTTGCCAAGGCATGGAGCCACAGGATGAGAGGCAATGGTCTGAAACCAGGACAGGATTAGATGAGACATTAGGAAGAGGTTCTTCCCCCTGAGGGTGGTGAGACACTGGCCCAGGGTGCCCAGAGTGGTGGTGGAGGCCCCATCAATACCTGGAGACATCCAAGGCCAAGTTTGCTGAGGCTCTGAGCAACCTGATCTAGTGCAGTATGTCCCTTGCTCACTGCAGGGGTCAGACTTAATGACCGTTGAAGGTCCCCTTTCCAACTCTGATTCTACGATTAGAGGAATGCTGATGGCACATCACTCTCACAGCTCTGAAACTGTGCTCCAGCTTCCCTACAGGGATGTGTTTATAAGCTTATCAACAACCCCATGGATATTCTTGGGCTGTGAAATGTAAAACCAGCAACAAGCCCAGCCAGAGCTGCGCTGCAACGCTTCGGTGATCGACATCTCTCAAGGGTCCCCATTAGAAGTAGAATGAAAGAAAGGCAAATCCACACGCCTGGGCAGTTGCTCAGAACCTCCTTTGTCCCGGCATCACTTGCTGCAGAACAGAGACAACATCCTGCCGGGGATTTATTGCTTTGAATCCAGCCCTATTTATAGAAATTACGCCTTCCCACAGGTACTTAGTGCTGCAAATATGACAGAGGGAATGATTCAAAGCAATTAGCACACTGAGAGTGTAACGTACACAAACAAATACAATCTGTTTGAACACTGTTGGTTCTGCCATTTAGAAGAGGAATGAAAAACATGTATTTTCATCAGAGGCTTAGTAAATGCATTGCTTTTCAGGCACAGAATTGAACCTACCCATGACAAACAGGAAGGGGGATCACAACACAGTGTTTTTGCCTCTAAAGGGGTTAGAACTAATGACGTGGTTTTAAATTGTCATCTATGAACTCATGCTATGTTTCTGGAAGTGATTATTTATTTTTACTTCACTAAAATGACAAGATAGCTTCTCCCTACCTCTGCATGGAGGACAAAAGAAACAGTGGTTGGAAACTAGAGCAAGGCAGGGTTAGATGAGACATGAGGAAGAACTTCTTCCCCATGAGGGAGTTGAGACACTGGCCCAGGTTGCCCAGAGGGATGGTGGAGGCCCTATCAAGTCCGGAGAAATTCAAGGCCAGGCATGGTGAGCCTCTGAGCAACCTGATCTAACACATAATGTCCCAGCTCACTGCAGGGGGTTGGATTGGATGACCTTTGAAGGTCCCCCTTCCAACCCTATGATTCTCTGAACAAGATTAAACAAGAAACCACATCTGCTACTGGATTGGTAATTGATGCAGAAATGCAGTCTGTAACAGGACAGGTACTCCAAATGTCTCTTCCTGACATCAAAAACAGGAAAAAAATGTCCATCCAGTGGCTCAAAAAAATCCCATCCATTTTAATGTGTGGTTTTAGAACATGGTGATATGATCAAACACTCAGCAACTCAAGTAGATGGCTTGAAAGTTCTTCCAACTCCATGATTCTACAAGGTAGCAACCTCTGATTTCACACCACAACCTAACATACCAACAAACCCGTCCCAAAGGTTACATAACTCATACCTGCAGAATGTAGGGATGATGCCCAATATTTGACAAAAGCCCCCCAGATGTTACCTCTTCTCTTCCCCCAGCTGGGAATGAGTTTTGTGTACTGTGTAGGGAGCACTGACCTGTGACGAGGGGAGTTTGTGCAGCTGGCTGTTCCAGTAAGACCATGTGTTGCAGGAGAGGGTTATGTGCAGTTCCTCCATCCCTTTCCAACGTCGTAGTGCTCAAGTAGGGAGTGAGGTGGGTGCCAGGAAATAGAGAGATCCGCTGCTGTAGGGCTGGGATAGCGAGTCTCTCTGCATCCTGCTGTGCTGATCCTCCCTGAGAACACACAAGCAACAGCACAGCAAATTAAGGGGTAAAGGGATTGAAAGGAACATTCCAGAGGCTGCAACTCCCCCCTCCATGACTTACACTGGAAGGGCCGGTTGCAGGAAGTCCCAGAGTGATGTTGGGCAGAGAAGGAGACGTGTAGAGTGGAAGCTGAGTGACTGAGCCTTCACGATTGACAAGTCTATGAGCCAGGCTGGTCTGGAAAGAAAACCAACATCATCAGCCTGGTGAGACATTAGATCAAGGACATGGGATACCTGCTGTGAGGATATATCAGAAACACCAAGAAAGAGGAGCTAAGCTGTGCTTCAGACCGAGCCTGAAGCACAGAGGAGAGCTGTTGCCCTGAGCATCACTGCTGTGGTCACACAGGGGGTGAGGAGATCAGAACATAGGGATGACCTCGTTCTCTAACTGCCACCAACATCACTGGCCTACAGAGAGACCTTCCACAGTTTATTTGATTGCTCTTGGAGACTTGAATCTCACCCCGGTATCCTCAACACTCCTGCTGAGTTCTCAGGCAGTGCTGCTACAAAATGCTTTTGAAGACATTTAACAGCTCTCTCATCCTTCTCAAGTATTTTCCCTTTCAAAGCTCAAATTCCCTTAAAAAAAACCCAAAAAACCTGCAGCATTACAATGGCTGTTGTTTTCTTTAGCAAATCATAGACAATTGATGTTATTTACTAGTGCATCCTAGCTTAAATCAGACTTTAAAAATTTCATAGAAAAGCCTTAAGGCTGCACTTATGTAGCTATTTCCTGATTTTCAGGTTCAAAGGCAGGATTTACTGCATTATCTTATACCCGTTTAAAGAAGGAACACTGAAATAAAAATACCTTTAATTTCAAAATGAGCCTGATGTAAAACATGCGTTAGAAAAGCAATTATAAAAAATTACATTCTTTTAAACTGCCCGATTATCCTGTTAGGAAACAAGTTCTCTAATCACCCTGATTTCTCAATAGGTGATTTTCCAACTGAAATAAAATAGAGTTTAGATTTCAAAAAAAAAGCTTACTTTAGTATTTCTATTGTTTAGCTCAGGTGCTATTATGAAAAGAGGGACTATGATTAATTTAATGTTATACTAGAGAACAATCTATATCCATGTAACAGGGTGCTAAAGAATGGCTTTATACATTGTGGATTTAAATTCATAGCCCTGTAAGTCAATGAGTCTTTGGAGCTTATTTCTCTGGTTGTAGATCTAGAACAATTATGGATAATGAAACTTTATTTTTCTCCCTTCATGTCTCTAAGTTGAGACTTTAAAAAATTTGCAGCAACCTTCTGTGGGGGAGGGAAATAAAGCACCTATGAACTAGCATTGAAAATAAAACATTTTCTATAGAATGATCTTCAGTAGCAGCCCTTCTACATAGATTTATGGCAATTTAACTGGGCTGACAGACCATTTTCCACCAGGGAGGTTTATACTTGATGCTAGAAACATTTTCTATACAAAAAGGGTTCTTAAGCATTGGAGGAGTTTGCCCAGAGCAGGGTTGAGACACCATCCCCGGAGGGATTCAAGAGCTGGGCAGACAGAAAGCTTAGAGAGATGGTATAGAGCTGGCTCTTGTCAGAGTTGGGTTAATGGTCTGAAAAGGTCCCCTCCAACCTGTGCTATTCTGTGATTTTGTAACAACATTAATAGGATATCTCCCCTCTGTGCCCACACAAGGACTAAGGAGAAGTAAAGCCTTCCCTCACTCACCTTGGTCACTGTTATCAAAGAGTCAAGCTTTTTCTTAATTGCTCACATTCACCAAAGTCACTGAGTTTTCATATAACCATGTGCTAAATTTCATGTGCAAAGTGATTATTTTTGGTTCCACAGAATCACCAAATGGTTTGGACTAGAAGAGACCTCAAAGATCGTCTAGTTCCAAGCCCCTGCCCTGGGCAGGGACTCCTCCCACCAGCCCAAGTTGCCTCAAGCCTTGTCCATCCTGGTCTTGAACCTCTCCAGTGATGGCACAGCCACAGCTCCTCTGGGCAATCTGGGCCAGTGTCTCACCACCTTCACAGTAAAGAATAACTTTCTAATACGTAAAATTGAAATCTCCCCTTTATCAGTTCAAAATAGTTGCCTCTTGCCCTGTTTACTACATACACCACCAAAGAGCCTTTCTCCAGCTTTCTTGCAGGAATCCCTCAGGTACTGGAAGACCACTATGATGTCTTCCTTTTGCCTTCTTTTCCTCTCATTCATGTCATTCCAGCTGACTGAACAGGTATTGCAAATCAGCTGTCCCTTAAAAAGAATAAATCTGGTTTTCAGATCCCAGTTCACAATTATCTGCCCCAGAAGAGGAAATCTTGAGGGAGCATTCTGCTGTGGAGCGGTACCTGGATGAGGGCATGAGATAAAGCTGCTGCTTCCAAGGAATTTTGAGCACTGCTGGCAATTTTGCTTTAATTTAAATTACATAATGTTAGCACACCACATTGAGAAGATGGTTGTTGTCAGCAGAGTAATGAAATGTTTTACTGATGCCATAAATGAAACAAAACTACAGCCATTTTCTCTGGGAGCAATCAATACTCCCGTTGTTGTGCCTCAAACCATCTCCTGGGGATTTGTTTTAAAAACAAGGGAGAGGAAAAGGCAGCAGCTTGACACTATTAGCCTGTGATATTTAGCAGAATTATCATCACTTTAAATATATAGATCCCATATAGGGATTGTACACAAACATCTTCTGAATTGCACAGAGGAGAACAATTTCAGCACGTACAATTTCCAGCTGCAGTCAAGTCCTTTTTATAGCTTGCTATCAACTGTGCTGTCAACCAACCTCATGTACCTACCAGAGAAGGAAAAACCTTTACATTTAAAAACAGTCTCTAAAAAACAAGGTATTGTCTATTTGAAAGGGAGGCAGAAAGACACTGTAGCCTTTCTCAGAATCACAGAACGTCATGGATTGGAAAGGATCTGGAGAGACCATCTAGTTCCATCCCCCTGCCAGAGCAGGAACAACCAGATCAGGTCACACAGGAAGGTGTCCAGGTGGGGTTTGAATGTCTCCAGAGAAGGAGACCCCACACCCTCTCTGGGCAGCCTGTGCCACTCTTCTCTCACCCTCACCCTGACAAAGTTCTTTCTCCTATTTCTGTGGAACCTCCTGTGTTCCACCTTGTACCTGTTGCCCCTTGTCCTATCGTTGGAGGTCACTGAGAAGAGCCTGGCTCCATCCTTCTGACACTCACCCTTTCCATATTTATAGATGTGGCTGAGGTCACCCCTCAGTCTCCTCCAAGCTAAAGAGACCCAGCTCCCTCAGCCTTTCTTCAGAAGGGAGATGCTCCAATCCCCCTCTGTGTCTCTGCACTGGACTTTCTCCAGCAGTTCCCTGTCCTTCTTGAACTGAGGGCCCCAGAACTGAACACAATAACTCACCCTAATCCTGGCAAAGTTCTTTCTACTATTTCTGCGAAACCTTCTGTGTTCCAGCAAGGACTATAACTTCAATAATGAACTTGGATCTTTCAACAGATGTGAAATGGCTTAAGAGGTGACCTAGCAAACTGAGACATCTCCCATCTGACCAGGAAACACTCTTCATGCTCTGCCTTGCTCAATCCCTTTTATTTTTACTCTCTCCTCACAACAAAAACCCTGCAAGTTATCACAAGCAGCCTGTGAGCTAGCTCAAACTAGATTTAATAAACAGATAATGCATCCTGTCAGCCCAGACTGAGAGAGCTAATTCCCAAAGTCTGGTCCCAGTCATGATCTGGGTAGGGGTTTTTTTGTTTGTTTGGGTTTTTGTTTTGTTTTGTTTTCTTCAAGCCTGGTGCACACCCAAATTCTGAAAACTCTGCAAGAACTGATTAGAAACCCAAGTATTAAAAATCAAGAGGGAGAAAGGGCTCTGTACCTCTGCTTGGACGCTTGTGACAGATCCTGCAATTCCATTCTCGGTGCTGATGTTATTGGAGCTGTTGTTTGGAGAGCTGGGACCAGATCCAGGAGCACTGTTGCATGCAGAATCTAAAAACACATCCAAACCTAACTTTTAGCAATCCAATCTCCATGATGGTATTTGGAGACAGATAATAACTGCTTGAGTTTTGTTTAGGAAGAAAGCATCCCTTCCTCCTCCTCCCCAATACCCCCCTCCCTCCCACTTCTAAATGTTAGCAGGGCTCTTAAAATACTTACACACACTTCAAAAGGGTCTGTTCAAGTACCTACATAATATATTTATATCTTTTCCTCATGGGAGCTTCTCATATAGTGTATTGATAACTTTGAATATGATTACAAGATAATAAAAGACACAGAAGGTTTGAAGAGGACACACTGGAGGATGTCAGCTTGGCCTGATTTGTTTTTCTCAAAGTGCTTCTCTGACCATGTTTAGCCTTTAACCCTAACAACACCCTCTCATCCTGTGTTGCATCAGGCTTCATGCTGGAACCAGGGAACCATTTCAGCATTGATACTTTTCCATGCAAGCTTCTGGTTCCTCTGGATTTACTGGAAATGTGTTGCCAGCATCAAGCCCTCAAGCTCAGGAGAGTAAAATACTTTCTCATTGGAAAGAGCCAACACAGAGCTAATCCCCTCCATATAATTCTGTTATCATCAAATGCTCAGCAAATCCTCTCCAAGTTGTATATTTTATCAACACTAGTTCCTGTGAAACTCAGCAACCAGAACCACAGAGATGACCAAGCCTGAAATCAAAGCCTCCCCATTAATGATGCAGAAATAACAACAAACAGAAACAGAGCATGAAATTGCCACAGATAGAAAACTTCCCTCAAAAGCTCTCTCACCTGGCATACAGCACAGCCACCAGAGTTTCTCCTTTGTATTTTGGAAGGTAAATAACACAACTTTCGTTTTCCCTGAACGTCTCTCTTGATAGGACAGAATTATAGAATGTGTAGGGCTGGAATGGACCTTCTAAGGCCATCTAATCCAACCCTCTGCAATGAACAGGCTCATCGCAAGCAAGGTCAGATTGCTCAGAGCCTCAGCAAGCCTGGCCTTGGATGTCTACAGGCTCGATGGGGCCTCCACCACTTCTTTTCTTTGGGCAACCTATCACATCATCTCCCAGCCTGTACTGATAATGAAGTACAGCACCCTGCCTGCACTTGTCCTTGTTGACCCTCTTGAGGTTTGCATGGTCCCACCTCTTCTCCAAGGCCAGAAGAATCTCCCAGCAGCTGTAATGGCTCAAGCTGCAGAAGCCTCATAATTGCTGTGGGATGTCCCAAGAGAAAGAAAAGCCAGTTGTTTCAATTTGGGGGATTTTTAAAATCTATTTCCCTTCTGGCATTATTTGGTACATTCTACTCTGCTATTTCAAGCCTGGCAAGTAACTCCAGCAAAGCAGCAAAGGGATTTTTTTTTTAAATTTAACAAAAGAAGCCTTGTTGCTTTTTGCTGGCTTTGCATCTGGGAAGGCTTTTTGCTATCAAGAAAATTTAGCACTGAATAACATCCAGCTGAGCACGTGAAGCTGAACTTCTCCATGGAAAGCAACTTCAGAGAGTCTAGGGGTTTTGAAAAGGTATTCTGATCACATAAATAATACATTAAAAAGATAAATGTGTGCTTTTCTGGGAACATCTCAAACTACAACACTCAACTACTACAACACAAAGCACTCCCTAGACATAGGAAAAGCACCTGAACACTCAAAATGTGACATCAGGAAGATGACTTCCTCAGGGATTAAATAATATTTCTATTGCTTGAAGTGAGACTTCATTAAAAGTTATTTTTCATTCCAGTGTCCCCTTTTACTGTAACCACTCAGCTATTTTTCTAGCCAGGCTCCAGGTTGGTTTCTTGAACCAAGTCCATGCTCTGTACGAGGCAGGAGCTTCCATACTATTTCTGAAGGCATTATTGGGATCAAATGGTCAGCTGTTAGGGCTTGATGTATCCTAAGAGATATATGCCATAGCAATATAATCAAGTAAATTCAGTTTTCACTAAGCTTAGCTGTTAAAAATCACCTACTCCCCTTGCAGAAAGGCTCTGATCAAGTTATGTGCAGTCAGCAGAGGATCTCTAAAAGCAACTGGGCTCTAAAGAGAGGTCTTTAAGGTGGTTTGAGTGAACATAGTGTGCCTTTAACTAAGACAAGTCTGGAAAGGCTGTCACACAGCCGTACTTACACAGAAGCATCCCTAGATGGTGCTAAGAATTAACTTTATGCTAATCTATATAAACTACTTGAGTCCAAGCTTTCCTTACAAACTTTATTCCCAAAAGAGTATTATTTTTCAACAAGAAACCATCAAGTAAGTAGGCAGAAATATCCTCTCTATATATACATAAGTAGAAAAAAAATACCTTACATGTTTGAAAACTTCAGCATAATTACTTAACAAGGAACCGTGGCAGCCTGCCCAAAGCCTAAAACAAACTGGGGCTGTAAAGCATTTACTGGTGAGGGATGACAGCTGTGAATTATGGCCTCCCCAAGGATGTTAACAGGATCACCTTTGAGGAATTTTATTTCTCAGCAACCTGTTTCAGAAGATCATAGGAATGCTGGTGAAATTAAAAAAAAAAACCCAACAGCACTCTGGGGGTGTATCTACACCTGTCTGTGCACTTAAGCCACAGAGAAAAGTTCACTGAGGGATATCCAGTGGATACAATGGATGCTTCTGATGCCCACCTACATCACCCATTGCATGCTGAATTCATCCAAGCAAAAGATCCACACTAAAGGCATGAATTTATTTTGGAAAGGGACATGTCACACGAGAAGGTGCCTGCTGAGGCAGGTTTGGTGCTTGCCCAACATACCTGTGACATCCAGCGGGCGCTTCTTGAGAGCAGTAACCACTGGACCATCTTTTCTGCGCAAGAGGGGGCTGCTCCTTCTCTCAGCCACTTTCTGCTTTAGCCTAGATCGTAGCTTCAGATTGGGTTCAGATGCTGAAGAGAAAAACAAACAAAAAACCAAAACAAAACAAAGAGTGTTTTGGTTAATCCTATTTTCAGGAATTTTTTTTTACTTAGTGCAGTTCAGCATTTGCAGAAGCCTGTAAGAAATCAGTCACTTGGTAGTACATACTTGGAACAAAAATGTCTTCATTCAATGAACAGGTCCCAACCCACATGATAAAAGAGGCAACAAAAGTTAAGAGAATTCAATTAACAACTAATAATCATCCTGCACTGTCTTCTTTTGAGTGATTATCACTTACAATCTGCTGGGGACTCATCTGGACTAGTGCAGAGCATCACTCCCATCCTGTAAATTCCCACCTCTGCCCAAATCACTTCCAAACCAGTGGTAAATCCAGTGCCCAGAACCAAAAAAGAAATTAATGCAGGAATGAGTAAAAGAAGTTAGATGCTGGTGAGATGTTTGGATTGAGAGTCTGTCTGTGATGGGTGGCTAAAATGTGCAGCTTCACATCCTTGTAGCCATCTGAGCTGTCTGAGGGAGTTACGCCAGGGAAAAGGGGCAGAAAATGCAAAGATCAAACTCCACAAGGAAAACAGGTGAATTTATCCTACTGGTTTATCTCCTGTGTCAACTGGAGCCACCACCAACTCCAGAAAAAGGGCCTAAGTGCATGGCCAAGGCTAAAACCAAGAACAGGGAGGAGAAGGTTTGTTTATTTGGGGAGCAACAAAATCACATCCACAAAATTAAACCATATCTGAAGCTCCATCAATACTTCGGAGATTCAGGACTGCCAAAAGGTAGGTGCATATCTATTTCCAGACCCCACAGCCTGACTTGCTTCATGTACAACATACCTTTGAGGGACTCTTACAAATCCTTCTGCTGTACACAAAATCCTGAGATTTTCTCTTGAAGTCTAAGCAGAACTCCAGCAAACCCCTGATGCCTCTGGGCTAATGAGAGTTGGCAACAAACACATTTTCACAGCACAGATTATCAAGTTTTCATAACAGTAATGAACCCTTAACTCAAGATTCTTCCTGCAAGATGTTTGTTCTTCTCCATGAGGGTGGTGAGACACCGGCCCAAGGGTGGTGGCCCCATCCCTGGAGACATCCAAGGCCAGGCTTGCTGAGGCTCTGAGCAACTTCATCTAGTGCAGAATGTTCCTGCTCAGTGCAGGGGGTTGGAATAGATGGCCTTTGAAGGTCCCTTCCAACTCAAAACATTCTATGATGTTCTCTGAAAACTTTCTGATCTCTTGAATATCCATGAAGAATCTTCTATAGTGCCTGAGGCTCCTGACAGTAGGGATCTGAGAACTGGGCCAATCTTTTTCCTCTTCCTCAACTTCTTTAACAAGCCTGTGGCTTAGTCCCTTCAACCAGCAAATCCTCTAAACTCACCATTAACTACCCATACACTTAGCTCCCTACACTCCATGGCCAGTAATTTCCATTTCTTCAGAAGAATTAAAAGAGGGTTTACAAACTAATTTGAATTAGCCAAGCCTGGCTACAGATATATATCCCAGTTGGCTTTGACCACTGGGTCATGCAGAAGATCAAGCCCGACAATGTTAATTGCAGGGCTCAAAAATCAGAAGGCTGATGAATCGAAGACCAAATGCTTGAAGTTAAGCCATCAAAACTAGCTCTTTGATGAAACTTTTGGGAAAGAAGAGAAGAAAAAATAAAAAAAGAACTCTTCATGACTGTTTTGGACAGAAAAATGCCTGCGAGATAAAGAGAGAAGTAAAAAAAAAAGTGTCAGACTCCTCAAGATGATGCTTAAAATGCAGAATGAAATGTATTAGTGAAGGGGGAATCATCTTATAGGGAATTTGCATATAAAATGGCAAGGGACTGAATGCAAATCTGTCGTTTGCTTGGAGGGCAATATCAAATGAGCGGAGTAGTTAAAATACAAGCACGTACTCTCTCTAGCTCCCTCATAAAAGACCTCTTCAAAACAGAAGCTGACTTACTATTCTAAAAGGAGTCTTGGAGCATGTGAACCATCAGTACATCACCCTACATCCTTCAATTCACGAGCTCATTTGTTCCAAATATTGAGTATTAACAACTGCCTAAATGCTCTGGTCAAGATTTTAAAGGATAAATGGGAAGATGGCACAGCTAGAGGCTGATAAATCCATACTAGGTACCATCAACTGTCAAATGAAATACAAGCCTGAAGTGTGTTTTCTCTTGGGTGCAGAAAAGCATGTGCTTTTCAAACACAGTGAACTAATTGCTTAAAATTAGGCAAGAAAACAAAAGATTTGGGGACACAGATTACCCTGTGGTACCAGGTATGTCCCATATGTGAAGTCCCAATGAAAACATGTAACAGGAAGGAAGACAGAAAATTACAGCCTTAAAAGAGGAAACACCTCAAGAATGAATTACAGCTAAAGCAGCCTATTTCTATTATCAGTCTAAAACTATTCCATGTATTTCTCTTCTTCGGCTGGAGGATCAAATTCTGAAACACCAAGCCTTCTATTTAAAGAACCACATGTGTTTAGTTTGCCCTGATTTTGTTCTGTTTATGCCCCTGATATAATCCCAAATCTAACATGTCATCACGACTTGAGAGAGCATAATCCTAAAAGGCTTTAATTGGATGCTTTGCAGCCCAAAGTAGGTGAATTAAAATTCAGCACAGGCAGCACAGAACAGTCTGAAATTCAAAGAATTTACACATAAAGTATTTATAATAAAAGATGGGAACTTTCAACAGACTTACTGCTCCTTGCTGCACACCACTAACAAGCATAAACTTAAGAGAATCCCAGACTAAATTACAAAACTCACTGCTCTTCTAGATCTTAAGGAGAAATCTTTTAAACAAACGCCATGAACTTATCAAAAAAAAAAATCAGTCTGATTTCTGTTTTGCAAACAAACAGAGCCCATGCTCAAGTCTGAGTCAGCTTCCACAAAGCCAGTGGGATTTCTTAAGCAGTGACATACTTCATTTGGCCTATAATAAGGATTTATACAAAGAATATTTTGTTTTCCCTCGGAGGAAATTAATAACTAGAACATAAGCCAAAAGCTTCCCTCGTTTTCACAGGCTGGAGCCCAAGTTACCCCTCTTATACGTCATTTATTGCAGCAGGACCCATGTAATCCAATTCTTCAACATTTATGTCATTCTCATTGTTTTCTTCCTAGAACTGCAAAGCTTGAGCTGCTGAACTAATCTGACATTAAGTCTACAGAAGTCAAAAAACACAAAGTCCTGGGCAGAGTTTGCCCTGTTCCCATTACCCATCCACACTCCCAGAAAAATAACGCCAAACAATGCACCATGAAAACCCAGTCTCAGTCCTTGCACATTCTAATTTGGGCAGCTGGGGGCTGAGAAGGACTGTTTTTCTTCTGTTATTACTTTTTAAGCTTCATCATGAGCCTCAGCAGCCAGGAAAAGGCCAAGACAATTACCTTTTCTCCCTTCTAAAGTCCAGGTCACCCTGTGGGTGAAGAGAGAACAGGGAGAGAATCTGAAACTGGCCTTTGGCACAACTCAAAATTTTAATGAAAGTAAATTATCTTTTGCTTAATTGGAGAGACTACAGGTTCTGCAACCAAGAGTCTGCTCTGAGTGTGTTTTGTCCCCTGCTTGGCTCTCTGCAAGACCCTCATTACTGATCCTCAAGGTGCACAGCATGGTCCCTCCTCTCCAAAAATTTTCGATCTCGACCTATCTAGTCAGAAAGATCTGATACAGCTGGAGAAAGAAAGTTTGGAACAAAAACACCAAAATCTTTCAGATGTTTACAACATGAGTACATTAAATGTAACATATATATAACAAAGGGATCCACACAGAAAGGAGATTAAACCCTTCTTGTTAATTATTTAACCAGCAGAACTGTTCTTAGTTTGGTTAAGAAAAGGAAGAGCCCCAACTTTGAAAATGCAACCCTGAAGAACTAACCCTTCAAATAGTCTTCTGCAGCACCCTAAGACACCTCACCTCTAACCACCCCACTGCTTGGATTCCAGCCTGATAATCGAAACTACCTTGTGATGGATTCTGTTAATTGAACCAAAAATATTTCATCAAATTTAATAAAACCTGCCTACCCAATATGGCAGTTTTAAATGACAAACACAAAGCCAGGGTTTTGCCTGGTGCCAAAAATCTGAAGAGCTGACCCGTAATCGAGAACTTTATTTAGGATGGGCTCCAGCCTTCCCTGCCTTTTGTTTACATCAGGCTGTTCAGGAGCTTTTCCTCTCCAAGCAACTTAACATTCTTGGCAATGGGATTTCTGCAGGATGTGGCTGTGCCAGAGCTTGAAGTGCTGCTGCATTGAAAAGCAAAGAAAAAAGAAAAATAAAATTACACCAAAAAAACCCTTGCCCCTGTAGCTCGCAAGTGAAATTGTGTGTATCACAAACCACCACGCCCCAAAAGATTAATGGTGGTGCCCAAAAAGAATGAGTCTCAGCATTCTGGAAAAAGCCCCAAATCAGCTCAACATCTTCCAACGATTGTGGTTGCTTCCATTTTTAATAATGTGATTAGATAAATTTATCATCTTTAATCCCCCCCCCATGACAAGGCTTTTATTCAGCTGGAAGCTTTTTGAGGACTCAGCCTGGGAAGCAGCAGAGTGCCACGATGAGCCATTGTTTTCTGTATCCTAGAGAAATCCCCTTGCATACCACCAGGACCAAGGAGGATACAACTGGTCCTCAAAATCAACCTAAGAAGATCACCTCAAGCAATGAGCAAGGGAGATTTTGGAGGGAAAAGCCCTTTCATGCTGTGGAGATGCTCATACACTGGATACAGATCTCTTGGTTTCTCAAAGAGTGGGAAAGGGCTAAAAATCTCTTGGAATGATGCTGTCTGCAGACCCTAAGTGATGCATATGATGTCAAGGGATGCTTGGAAAAGCTGCTGTTTCCCAGAGAAGCCTGAAAGCAAAGAGCAGAGAAGCAAATAGCAGCAAGCTAGAGCTCAAGCTTGCATTTCTCCTCCCAAAATACACCTGAGAAACAGCAGCACCTGGTGAAAGTAGGAAGTTCAATCACACCTCAGCTTTCCTCTTGTGTCCACTTTATCTTTTCAGAAAAGCTTTTTTCCCCCTATTCTGAAGCCATTTCCAACACACAGCACTGTCTGCACCATCCTCACAAGCAACATCACTCTCCAAATCAGGACGAGCTGGTGGAAGCTCAGTAGATCCTGAAGGAAGCAGCCAAGGACCGTGAGCTGGACAGGTTAGAAGCTCAAGCTGTGTTGGCTTAGGCATGTGATATGGAGCTGAGGACCACAGCCAACCAAAACACCCTGGTTTGCATAATATAGAGTTGAGAAAGAACCAACCTGTGCAGCTACTGAGCAGGGAAAAAGCTAACTGAGAAATAACTGTCTAGGTGTGAAGAGAAATCCTCGCAGCACAAGACCCAACGCTTTGACTGGCAGAAAGATTTCTATTTATTTGAAACATAAACTCCTATATAAAATGCAAATCCCAGAAGAAATCGGTTTTCCTCAGTACTTTTTCTCACTCAGCAAAAACACACTCTTTGAGTTCAGACACCCAGATCTCTGTGTGAGCCTTGACTTTGGGAAAACATCACCCAGACTTTGACACATAATGCTTCTGTCTCCAGGTTTACAGACCCAACGAGCGGACTCGAGCTCCCTCTAACACTGCCTGAACAGCAATACATGAAGGGGGAGCAGGATGGAGTGGATGCTTGTTAAATAAATCACCCACAGCTACTTCCAACTAAAAATAAGAGTTAGAGAAACCCAGAAAATCAAGGTGAGCTCTACCTGTTTTTCTGAGAGGGAAGTCATCTTTGGAATCATACATGCCCAGTACAGGGTGATTGTAGGTGCCGGAGATGCCACTTTGGGGTGGGGAGCTCTGGTCCAGAGAACTGTGCTGTGTCTTCCTGCACAGAGGAAAGAGAAAAGGGAGAATCTTTAGAGCAGTGACACAAACAGGGAACAAGTGCAGCTTTGCTGTTATTTCACTAGGGAAGGGGGCAAAGGGAAAGATCTTGGTACCAGCTTTCTCCTTCTAGACACTCAGGAGAAGGCACTCAAGTCAAACAAATATATGAGCAGCTTTGAGTATAAGAATTGGCCTGTTGAACATGACTAAAATCATGAAGATATTTCACATCACTGAGGGTGAGAGAACAGTGGCACAGGCTGCCCAGAGAGACTGTGGGGTCTCCTTCTCCAGGGACATTCAAACCCCACCTGGACGCCTTCTGGTGTGACGTGATCTGGGTGTTCCTGCTCTGGCAGGGGGGTGGGACTGGATGATTTCTTGAGGTCCCTTCCAAATCCTGACATTCTGTGATTTAACCATGAAGCTAAATTTGAAGTGGGTCCTTGGGCTGGGTGCTGGTAAGTCATACCCTTGAAGCTAAACATGGCTGGTGTTACTCCCCTCAAATGGAGCACAAAGAGGTTGCCCAGAGAGGCTGTGGACACCCCCTCAGAAAGGCTGGGGTAGGACTGTTTAATAGGGTCCAGGATGGCAGGACTAGAAATGGATGCAAATTGGAAGAGGGGAGATTTAGGATGAAGAGAAGAAAGAAGTTCTTTCCTGTGAGGGTGGTGAGACACTGGAAGAGGTTGCCCAGAGAGGTTGTGGATACTCCCTCAATCCCTGAAGGTGTCTAAGGCCAGGCTGGATGAGGCACTGAGCAACCTGGTGTAGTGGGAGGTGTCCCTGCCCATGGCAGGGGGATTGGAACTAGATGATCTTTAAGGCCCCTTCCAACCCAAACTATTCTATGATTCTATGAATCTCACAGAGTAAAATCCAGATAGAGCAAAGTCTAAGGATGAAACAAAACTTAAGGCTGAGCACGTCAGATGCCACGTGTTCAAGCTGTGCAAGTGGCCTTATGCTTTACCACCTTCCAACCCAAAGACTTCACAGAGAGAGGACCAAAGTACTCAACGCCTCTCCAGGTTTAACTTCCCCGAGCTGATAATTTATAGCTTTATTTGAGCAGGCTGCTGGAAGCAAATCACAGTCTGTTTGCTGAAGATACTAAATAAGGAATGAGTTTCTGGAACCTCCTACCAGTTTGTTGGCTGTGTCTTTGCCTACTTAATGACCTGTGCCCAACTTCGCCATTTCTCAGGAGCTCCACCAACAAGCCCATAAGTACAGACCTCAAGAAGTCTCCATCCTGAGCATTTCAGCAGATTAACTCCAACAACACTACTATGGATTTAGAATACAGGTGACAGCCACATGGCTATAAAAAAATCACAAGTTAAAGTAACTAGGAATTCAAACTCCATGTTATTTCTTTCAACTACAAAATATATGGGGGCAACAGAAAGAGAGTGCTTTGCCAAAAAGAAGCTAAGGTTTGAAATTCTACGTTGCTTAATAAGCATATCTTCTTGGAGATCTGGGTTAAACATCTTCTCCCACAACAGGTCCTCTGAGGAACCAAAATGAGCCATTCCTGTTTGAAAAGGAAAAAGATTCATCCAACTCACTGAGCTGTGAAAGCTCAGATGAGGAGTAGGCTGGCTGAGGAGACACAGCATCTATTCCATGACTAAGTTATACCTTTCAAAAAGCAAGGGGATAATGAAATGTGGGGAGAACAGATCAATTTTCTACAAGACTTTGTTACAAAAAGTTCTGAAAAATTTATTTGAACATCTCTGTTGAGTTTTTCTGTACCCACAGCTCTTCCCAAGCAGGAAGAGCAGGAATCCTGCTTCCCAAGCAGGAATCTACCCCTCTTTATATTCCAAACCTCTCTCTCCACACACAGGTAAAGTAATTTTTTGGGTTTCTACACCATTGTTTTGTTTCTCAACTCAGTGTTCGTGTGCTATGTTTCCTCCTGGACACTTGCACCAATAAATGCCCTCAGTTTCATCATCACCTGAAATCAAAATAGGAGCAAACTGAGAAATGTTTGAACCCCTCCTGAGAACAGAAGTGGCTTTCTCTGCCCATTCCATGGGAAGGCAGCACAGAGAGATGTTTCACCAGCAGGAAGCCAGGACTCTGCGAGCCAAGAGCCCTCAAACTCACCGACTCACATAATGGCATTTTTTACTCTTGCCTAAACAAGCTTTTTTTTCAAAAATATTTTCTTTTTCAATCGTGACTGAAGCTGCACAATCCCAGAGGTTGAAGCTATTTTCATCACTTTGTTAAAGAGCATGCAGGAACTCAAAGGGCCTGTTTCAATGTGTTTTGGGGATGGTGAATGACAGCTATTGAGCTCCACAAACAGGAAACACATTATGTTGCCTGAGAATGAGGATCCAACACACTGCTCTGCATGCCCCTTCAAGAATTTCAGACATCTTGAAAGGGATGAAATTGTTTATTCAATCAAGTTTGAAGGCATTCCTGAAAGCATGGTTTGGGTTGGAAGGAACCTTCAAGATCATCTAGTTCCAATCCCCCTGCCATGGGCAGGGACACCTCCCACTAGAACAGGTTGCTCAATGCCTCATCCAGCCTGGCCTTAAACACCTCCAGAAATTGAGGGGGCATCCACAACCTCTCTGGGCCTCCTCTTCAGTGTCTCACCACCCTCAGAGAACTTCTTTCTTCTCTCCAGCCTAAATCTCCCCTCTTCCAAGTTGCATCCACTTCTCCTAGTCCTGCCATCCTGGACCCTATTAAAAAGACCTACCCCTGCCTTTCTGTAGCCCTCTTCCGGTACTGATAAGCCACTATGAGGTCCCCCCTAAGCCTTCTCTTCTTCAGGCTCAACTACCCCAACTCCTTCAGCCTGTCCTCATAAGGGAGGTGCTCCAGCCCTCTCATCATCTTTGTGGCCTCCTCTGGACCTGCTCAAACAGCTCAATGTCCTTATGTTGAGAGCTCCAGAACATATTAACTCCAGTTGGGGTCTCGCTAGAGCCAAGTAGAGGGGCAATACCCTCACATAAACACATCTGCCTTTTCTTGGAGCTCTGAGTTCCTCCAAAAACCCTTGGATGATACTTCAAGCATACTCAGGGCAATGTAAACTGAATATATATGCAAACTTCTGTGTCTGTGCTGCAAAGTTTTGCCTACAGAAACCGCAGACACCTCTGTACACTGCAATAATTGAGTGTGTAATTATATCTCTCCACCTCCTTACCATGCAAACACTCAGTTAAACTCCCTTTCATGATTGCTGCCCCATCAAGTGGCTACTTCCCAACAACTTCCTAGGGAAATAATAGCCCTGTTTGCCAAGCTTCTGCTATGCCACTCTTACTTATGTTAAGTATCTTGGAGAGCAAAACCTCCTGGGAGCAGGGCTGTCCAGTCGATTCAAATCCACAGGAGGGACAGTCTGACATCAAAATTTGAGGGAAGCTCTCCTGTTGTTGTCTATCATCAACGTAATATGAAAATTATAGTCTGCAAAGCTATTTTAAACCATTTCACATGGGCTGGAGCTGTGTATATTAAACAGAGTTACAGAGTGGCTTGAACAGCTCAGAGCTGAAGACTGAGCAAGATCTCAAAGCCTCCAAGTTCCTTATTCTCATTTGAGTAAATCCTTTGCATGGAGGGTATAGGTGTTAAACTGAAAGAGGGGAGATGTAGATTAGATATTAGGAAGAAATTATTTCCTGTGAGGATGGTGAGAAACTAGAACAAGTGCCCAGAGGACAGCTGCACCATTCCTGGAGTAGTTCAAGGTCAGGTTGGATGCGGCTTGGAGTAACCTGGGCTGGTAGGTGGTGTCCCTACTCAAGGCAGGGAGTTGGAACCAGATGATCCTTAAGGTCCCTTTTACCCTGAACCACTCTATCATTTCAGTGGACAACTGAAGCCTGGCCCAAAGGAGAAAGCTTCGCAAAGGAAAGGACAGCTGTTTCACATGTCAGCAGAACACACTCTAGACCACAGCCACTGAGGTACAACTGCTGTGGTGTTCAGCATCCTCAGGAAACCTGGTTTTTCCAAGTTATGCTTCCAATTTTTTTTTGAAGGAAGGAATTCACAAACCTTAATAAGACCAAAGGAAGTGCTTACAAGCAGGCACGTCATTTAAACGACTATTTCAGAATCTGTTAGCACTTAATTGACCTGCCTGCTCACAGCAGAAGCATCAAGTCTGTCTCCTGTGAGCCTTGTTTACATGTGTTCAAGTCAAACTATCCAACTGAACTGCATTAGAAGTATGTCCCTACAAAAATATCTCCCCAGCTGAACTGGTAACCTAGGGGACATCATGGAAGTAAACAGTACCATACAATTAATGAAACGCTTTTTTTGTTTGTTTTTTATATATCGAATGGAAGCAAAAAATCATAGAATCACAGAATCTGTTGGTTTGGAAGGGACCTTTAAAGGCCATCTAGTACAACCTCTCTACAGTGAGTAGGGACATTCTGCTCTACATCAGGTTGCTCAGAGCCTCATTCAGCCTGGCCTTGAATGTCTCCCGGGACTGGACCTCTACCACCCCTCCAGGCAATTTATGCCAGTGTCTCACCACCCTCATGGGCACAAACTTCCTCCTAATCTTGAACTTCTACCTTAACAATTGGCAGCAAAGACCTCTACTCACCAAAATACCATGACCATCACAGAAGGTGAGAAGATGATTCACTCTGAAACCCTCTGAAAAATGGATTTTTGGTGATGTATAGCAAAGCCAAACCCTTGTTTTATTATTGTCATGGTTCATTTTGTAAATCTATGGGGTCTATTCCCCACATATCCAGCAAGTGTGAAGTAAGGTGGCACCAGCTTAATCATAAGGATAAACCCACCATCACTTACCCGTACCAGAAGCGAGGATCACTGGAGATACAGTGGTTGAGATTCCTGTGTGCCAATGCCTTCTTCTTATTTAAGACAAATTCCTGCAGTTTCATCTTTACTTCTGTGCTTGCCACCGCACCTGAAACATCAGAAATAAGAAAAGGTTGTTTAAATCAGTTCACATACTTTAAAGAACTTAAATCTCTAAAAAGACTCAGAATTAAATCTTTGATTCCCAGTCCAAAAGAACTTTGCTTTCAAAGAGAAAAGAACAAAGTGACTCTACTAAGGAGCTCTCTTATTTTCTCTCCCCCCCTTTTTTTTTTCTTTTTAGCTTTGCATATAATTACAACCTCTGTTTGAAAACAGAGATTTAATCAGAGATTTATCATTTCACTAGAAAAGATTTCTGAAGAGGATTTTTGCACTTGAATAAAAGCACGCTTGGAATAAAGGCCATGTACTAGGTATTCTGGCTTGCTTTTAATCAAAGGTATTTAAGTTAAAAAAAAAGGGTCTCGTGTACACTCAAGCTTTTAAATGTCACATCTGCAAGCAGAAGGGGAATGAGACGAATGTCTCATATGTAGATTTTGTCTTGAAAAACTCTGGTAAATAGGGACCTCTTTGTTCCAAAGTATCTGCGTTCAGTGAGACCTACATAATATCCCAATTCATTTACAAGGGTGCAATCTCTTTCTTCCAATAGAAAAATCTAACATTTAAAGAAGAAAGTAGGCAATCTCGCAGTGCAGAGTTTAAATGTCAACTGTGTAATTTCTAATCATTATTTCCTCTACAATGGAGACCAGTATGTTTTAGAGCAGTGATGGATTCAAAATATCATTCAGCTGACAGAAGAGATTCACAGGCAGAGCTCCCTGATGGAGCGAAACACAAGAGGGTTTGGGAAGCAGAGTATGTGGAAAATGATACTTCATCCATACCATGGCGTAAAGCAAGAATTCCAGAGGAAAAAAAATCTGGGCAAGAAGGAAATTAAAAGGCCAGGAAAACTGTCTGAGAATAAAAAGACAGGGTGAGCTATTGTTTCCTGGACCCTACTCAATAACGACATTTGACAGAGCAGGGAAACAATTTTTTCTACCTCTACAAGGTAAGGAAACTGTAATGTTTCTAGAAAGCACTGTCTGAAGACATAATATTGTTCAACCACTACATCGAAAAGCTTGGAAATTCACTCCTTTGAAGTCCTTCAAAGAGGCCTTGAATGTCTCCAGGGATGTGGCCTCCATCACCTCTCTGGGCAACCTGTGCCAGTGTCTCACCACCCTCATGGGGAAGAACCTCTTCCTGATGTCTAAACTAAACCTGAGAGAAAAATAACCTAAGTATTCTTAAGAGCTGAGGTGCTATAATGATTATACACCACGGTGCTTAAATAAAAAGTAATTTAAAAATAAAACTGTAGCCATGGGAACAGGATCTTCAACTTAACAACCTCAGACTCTGTTTTTTTCCTCTGTACCTTTCATTTCATCCAAAAGGTGCTTCGCTCATTTTGGCTGCAGTTTCAAGTCTGCTGCTGCAAGATGCTCATGAAGGAAGTGGGGAATTTAACCGTGAGATATCCATTTTTTGTAGTCTCCAGACTCCAGTCCTTTTCTACTAGAAATTTTTTTCCAGAATTGTAGAATCAGAGAGCTGGAAGTGACCTTCAAAGACCACCTTGTCCAACCTCCTGCAGTCAACAGGGATGTCCTGCACTAGATCAGGTTGCTCAGAGCCTCAGCAAGCCTGGCCTTGGATGTCTCCAGGCACTGATGGGGCTTTCACCACTTCTCTGGGCAACCTGGGCCAGTGTCTCACCACTGTCATGGTCAAAAACTTCTTCCTAATGTCTGATCTAAACCTACCTTGCTCTTATTTGAAATCATTCCATCACTCCACACCCTTACAAACAGTTCTTCCTAGTCCCCAGACAGCATCCCACCTCCTGCTCTTCTTCAAGCCCTCTCTGTTTTTCCCATCTCATGCTTCTTTATTTCATTTGCAATGAAAACCTAATGATTTGACAGCACATCTTGGCAAGGTATTTCTTCCTCTCCATTCATTTCTGAAAGAAAACCCAACAAGCAATTGGAGTTGTCTTTGATAAGGGGGATTTGTGAGACCACAATCATCTTGCTGCATCTCCTGAAGTGCATAATGACATGTGCGAAAGCCAACCACAAGCTGTAACCTCATGAAAGGAGCACTTTCTGAAGGAAAACACTTTGAAGCAAAGAAGCGAGAACTCGCCTACATCTTAAAAAGAGTGAAATTAAGAAAAGTGCAAGAAAAAGCAATGCAGCCCGCATCTGGTGTATTTTATGGGCTTAATATTCTGCCTCCGTTGGGAATGCTGCCAAAAATACTCCAAAAAACAAAAAAAAAAGGTAAATCAAGTAAAGAGACTATGTGCTTCCTTTTGAAAAACGCTAAAATGGCATTTAGTGAGACAAAAATTAAGATAAAGAGGAGAAATACATTTCCCTCTCACCCTCAATGCCACCTAACAGTCTGCATAAGCTCCCTGTGCAGCTGAGCTCTGTAGAGAAGCCATCATGAAGGTTCCTTCAGCTTTCTAAAGCTTCTTTTATGGCTTCCATTCATCTTTCTCTACCTGTCACTGCTGAAACAAGTGAGCTTACTTACTCTCTTTTCCTTTCTCTTTGTTTTTCAGCTGCTGAAGTTTCTGCTCCCGGTGCTGCTTCTCCAACTCCTGCTCCTGTCGGTGCTGCTCCAACTTCCTCTGGTGCTCCAACAGCTCCTGCTGATGCTTCATTGCCAGCATCTCCTGCTGCTGCTGTGGAGAAGGGATGAATGGAAAAAGAGCAAATTGAAGCACCCAAGGCTCCTTCTCCCAACCACTGTGCAAGTCCCTTCCCTTGGGGGTCTCCAAACTCCATCACCTGGAAAGATCAGTGTGGACACACTATCCCCCTGGGAAATTTGTGGTGGATGTCCGCCAGCCCACAGCATCCATTCTAGGACCAGAGGGGGTTCCACCAGGGACTGAAGGTGTCAGTTTGATCTGCCAAGGACCTGTCAGTGCTCAGAGAACATCCCACATGTTGACAGCCAGCCAGGAGCAAGTCAGGTTGGGGTAAAGCAGATGACAAATGACAGGTCTCAGGTGCTTGCAGCTTGGCTGGGTGTGAAAGGATCTCCACAGGGCTTGCAAAAGGTGCTTCCCCTGGGCTCAGAGCTTCTCCAAGCTCTACTGAAAAGTGCTTTTTCTTTAAAATAAAAAGAGATTTACTACCTCCCAATTTCATTTGCATCCTCTCCAGCAGGATATATGCTAAAGCCAACTATCTGGGCTGCTCTGATTACCCTTGAAAGCCTCGCCACGCACAGGAACACATGCCGCGTCCCCACTACCCTGTTCACCATCCCCCTGCGTCACACTCTTTACATTGGCAGCCTATAAAGCAGCAGATTGATTTTCAGCTGGCAGCCTCAGGCCTTCAAAACCCTCACTGCTCTGGAGATAGCTGAGACTTCTCCAAGGCTGGACTTAATGGGGGACTGTGCTCTGATGCCACCCACTGCTCCAGAAGTTCATGAAAACCCCTATGTAGAAAGTGATGAAGCCAAGTGAATCAAGGGACCTGTTAGCTCCAAGAACATCACACTCCATCCTTCTCCAAACCCTAAGCAAGACTCATACCCGGCATACATGATTTTTTTTTTCCTTCTTTTGCACATTTTTCTATTTCTGCTTCTTTCTTATTTTAATTTGTGGCAAGGCACGTTTGTACTATCCAATGGTTTCAGCCAGGGACAGGCTGTATCCAATAGAGATAAAATTATCCAATTCTATATAAGGAAGTAAGAGGTACTCTCCAATCTGCCTAGGCTATCTGCTGGAAGCTCTTGATAGAGGAGTCCCTGCTGCTGCTGATTCCAAGCAGGCAGACTGTTGGAAAAACACCGTATCCCTGGCTCAGCAGAATTTGCATGATTACACCTATGTTTTCCTTTTAATTCTATTGACTTTGACATAAACAACAACATAACCAGACTCTAAAAACCTACAAAAGTAGAACAAAATTGAAAAAAAAAAACCAACAAAACCCCAACCTCGTTATTTTTGTTTCATAATTAAGCAGCAGCTTCCTCTAACACGTCTCCATTTGGAGAAAGAGGATCTTTTCAGACTTCCAACAAGTCCACCACATGGTGGGCTTTTTTTTTCTTTCCCTAACCTAGCCATGGAAAGTATGCAAATGAACAATATTTAATGCACAATATGTTAAAACAGGTTTTGTTATTTTTTTTAGGAAATCAGGAGCCTTTTCTCTCCATCTGCAGTCTCCCAGGCTTTCGTGCGCTCCGCTCTCCGCCATGTTTTACACACATGAGGGTGCTTCAGGAGGACATGGTGCTTTCACTGACATCTCAACCAAAACTGACATGAGAAGACCTATCTGTCTCCGGATGGCTGGCAGGAGATTCATTAAAGATGTATTGTTTCTGCTAATTAGGATCTAGGTTTCCACAAACCCTGTTCCTGATACAGTTTTCCATCTTGAAAAAGAAAGAAAAAATTAAAAACACCAAAAAACCAAACAAAGCCACCTTTACAGTCATGCCCACAAAAAGAAATCACTACGTCAGTGCCTGCTGGCAGAAAATAACTAAAGAAAACCAATTATACAGATGATCTCTCTGAAATGTGATGTCACCTCATAACAGGAGAATTTCTTCACACTGGGAGATGAAAACAAACAATGCAGAAAGGATTTAAGGGTAAATATTTGGTTCAGGGCACTGGAGGGACTATGCTTTTACCAGCTCCAGTGACCCTCCTGCAGCCCAGTTGCACATCCTTTCCAAGGACCTCAGATAAAGATTTGGGGTCTGAACCATGGTGAGACTTGCATTGCTCATCGTGGTACCTACAACACCCTTGTCATAATAATAAAGCCAGAGAGAATCTAACTATCACATTAAATCAGATCCTTTTCAGCTGTAAAACCATAAGCTTTAAAATTCACTGATGCGAGACCAAGCCCCATTTTGGTATTTCTGAACATTTAAAATAGATTTTTTTTTTAATTTTAAAACGAGAATGAGTCTCTTTCCTGCTTGGGAAAAAAAGACCCACGAGTAGCAAGAGAACCCACCACCAGAGCAAAAGAAGAGCAAGAGGAAAGGCAGGAAATCTGAACATACAAAAAGCTGTCCTGTACATGAGAAATAAGAACTTTTGATTCAGTTAAAAGTCAAAGTGATTGAGGTAAATTTTAAGGGGTAGCATGTGGGCCAAATGGAGCATGGTCCTACCATTTGCTCCTTAACAAGTCCTGAACATCTTCAAAGATGATATCCACACATTATGGGAATGACTATCTCAATAGGGGAAAAAAAACCCAGTGATGTCAAGGAAGAACATTTCACAGAATCACAGAACGTCAGGTACTGAAAGGGACCTCAAGAGATCACCTACTCCAATTCCCCTCCCAGAGCATGAACTCCTAGAGCTGTGTTGGGAGTAGGACACCATCTCCCACACTCAGATCTTTTTGGAAGTGCCCAAAATTCCACAGCATCCCTTCAACTGTAGTTTCAGGCCACACCAAAAGCTGCTTCAGTGGCTCTGATAGGGATGATTAATTACTGAGTTAGATTGCATTCATGTAAAACAGAAAATCATAGAATTGGAAGGGGCCTTCTAAAGCCATCTAGCCCACAGGGACTCCCTCCACAGTGAGCAGGGACACCCTGCACAAGATCAGGACATAGAATCACTGAATGGTTTGGGCTGGAAGGAACCTTCAAAGTCACCTAGTTCCAAGCCCCTGTCAGGGGCAGGGACACCTCCCAATACACCAGGTTGCTCAATGTCTCATCCAGCCTGGCCTTAAACACCTCCAGGGATGAGGGGGCATCCACAACCTCTCTGTGCAACCTCTTCCAGCATCTCACCACCCTCACAGCAGAGAACTTATCTCCAGCCTAAATCTCCCCTCTTCCAATTTGCATCCATTACTCCTGCCATCCTGGATCCTATTAAGAAGTCCTACCTCAGCCTTTCTGTAGCCCCCTTCAGGTATTGAGAAGCTACTATGAGGTCCCCTCTGAGCCTTCTTCAATCCAGGCTGAACAAACCCAGCTGCTTCAGTCTGTCCTCATAAGGAGGTGCTCCAGCTCCATCATCTTCATGGTCCTCTTCTGGACCCACTCCAACAGCTCAATGTCCTTCTTATGTTGAGGGCTCCAGAACTGGACACAATACTGAGGTAGGGCCTCAGCAGCTGCTCAAAGCCTCAGAAAACCTGGTCTTTGACATCTCCAGGGATGAAGCCTTAACCACCTCTCTTACACTTCTGCTGGCAAATGAATCAATGGTGACTCCACATTTTAATTGCACAATGGGGCAACTAAATTTCAATATTTGGGAAATAAAGCCATACACCAAAGGAAACCCTTTGCATTCAGGCTCATTCAAGCCATCAATCTGAGTAGCCTGCCATGAGACTAAGGGGTAGAGCAGCTCACATGGGCTGAATTTAGTGCTCTTGCCAAAATAAATGTTAGTAAATATTTATAACTATGGGGATTCCTGCATACGTTTAGCATTACTGCTTCCACTATGTAGGAAAACTGTACAAACCTTCAACTGTACCTTCAAGTTGGTGCTGCTGGTGCCCCTTTAGCATATATGAATATTAATAGATGCAATAAGGAGAATGTGGGGTGTTAATTCTCAACGGTCAGCTAGCTGTGAGGACTCAGCGCCACACTGGGGTTTGCCACCATGTTCCTCAGTTCTCTACTTGCACTAGATAAAGCTGCTCAGAACCTCAGCAAGCCTGGCCTTGAGTGTCTGCAGGGATGGGGCATCCAACTTGCCAACGTATCATCCCTCTAGCCCCACAAAGCAGAATCAAAGTCCTGATTTTGACAAACTACTGGCATATTGGGTTATTTTTGGGCCAGCAGGTCAAGAGAGGTGATGTTGCCCTTCTGCTCTGCTCTGGTGAGGCCCCACCTGGAGTATTGTGTCCAGTTCTGGAGCCCTCAACATTGAGCTGTTGGAGCGGGTCCAGAGGAGGGCCACAAAGATGACCAAATGGCTGGAGCAACTGCCTTGTGAAGACAGGCTGAAGAAGTTGGGGTTGTTCAGCCTGCAGAAGAGAAGGCTCAGAAGTGATATCATAGTAGCTTATCAGTACTTGTAGGGGGCCTCCAGAAAGGCTGGGGTAGGACTTTTTAATAGGGTATGTGATGGAAGGACTAGAAATAATGGAAGCAAATTGGAAGAGGCCAGATATAAGAAAGAAGTTCTTTACAGTGAGGGTAGTGAAATGCTGGAAGAGGCTGGCCAGAAAGGCTGTGGATGCCCCCTCCCTGGAGATGTTTAAGGCCAGAGTGGATGAGGCATTGAGCAACCTGGTCTAGTGGGAGGTGTTTCTGCCACTGCAGGGGTGTTGGAACTCCCGTTCCTCTGTCTGAGCTCTGGGCTTCATGTTCTCTCCATCCTGTTTACTGAAGTCTCAGCTGTGGCTCCACTCTCAGGATTATCTCTCTTGGCTCCATCACAGTGTGTTTTCATTCCAGGTGGTAGAGCAGATATCTCCTGCAGCACCAAAGGCAAGCCGGAATCCACTGGTTGGATTGGGAGGTGGGAAAAGGAAAGGGTTGTGGGGGGGAATGTTGCTGTATTCAGCAGAAGCCAAGTCATAAAAATCCAAAAGCATGTCTGAGAGGAATGAATGTCTATCATCTCACTTCTTGGACACAGCAGCAGCTGAAGGTTCATCAGACATGTTCCCTTCTAGCTCTCGGGCAGGCTGACAGCAGGCAGCCTGGTGCCAGAAGTCCCCAGGGTGCAGGCAAACAATCCTTCCCAGCTGACAGCTTCACGGGCAGAAGACTGATCCTGGTTAGACATCCCCTACTGAGAATGTCTGGTGCTCCATTTTATGAGGCTCAAATATCTCCAGGAAAGGGAATGATGGTTCTGCTCCTCAGCTCTAGGTGAAAAGATCCCACATTATTCAGTTTGGCAGCTTATATATGGATAGAAAATTTTGTATCCCTGCCTCCTTTCCATGCCATTACTCCTCCTCACTCTTCTTAAGAGGCTGAAAGCTTTCCAAGCAGCTTCAACCCTCTAAATCCAGACTATCTGGAAAAGTACAGTGCTAGGAGTGCATCTGTAAGTTGTCTTTTGCTCCCTGACTGCCACTCCAGGCTGGCTTTTCTCCTTTCATATAATCATCTTGGCTGGAAAGGGCCTTTCTGACCATAGAGTCCAACCAACTACACAACCCAGACAAGAACCAGCCCTAAACCATGTATCTAAGCTCTTAGATATCTTAGCTCTAGGGGTGGTGCTTCAAACCCTTCCCTTGGTAGACTATTCTTCTGTGAAGTCTTCCAGGGAACAGAAGAGCTGGACTGGGAATGCTATGCTAAAAATCAGGAATGGAGATGTAGGACAAAGAGAGCCTTTATTAGGAGCAGCAGGTGATGGTCAACATTCCTAGTACAACAGGATTCACTTGGATAATTCTTTTCCCATGCCTTGATTCTGTCTTCTCTTTGACTACTCACAAATTATTTTCATTGATGTTGAAAAGTCAGAGGCATGAACTTCAAAATATTCCTCTTCCTCCTCTGTTTAGAAATTCCAAATTGAATAAAGGCCACAAGGCTTCGAAGTGTTAAAGAAAAATAAATCACTGCCTCACACATGTTTTGCTGAAAGATGAACTCATGCCACAAAGGGTGCAAAAAGAGAAATGTGATCACTTCAAAAGCTGTTTGGGCTTCACAGAAAAATAACTGTTATTTGAGTAAGAGTGCAAGGAGGACTCTTACCAGCAGACCATCAACACCAATATAAAGATGGGATCTATGGTGCCATTTTTGACTGGTTTTTTTTTTTTCATCACAGACTTAGGAAAATCTGAAGCTTCTCATTCTGCTCCTTCTATCCAACAAACTGTAGCCCAACTCAGAAGAAACCAAAAGGAAATAAGCTGCTTTCACCAATTTTATGTCCTCCTTCAATCCACAAACCACCAATGCTACATAGGAAGAGAACACAACAAAGACGACTCAGTCTGCAGCACCATGACTTCTTCAACCAAGAGATGAGGGTTACAGGTTGAGATAACCCATTCTTTGCCTGCACATTTGTCCTCATTGTTATGGGAAAAGATCTTAACTTAGAGCATGAGCAAAGTCAACCCCCAGCCACCAAAGAGAGCAACTGCTCTGATCTTGGCGAAAGCTCTCCCTGGGGTTACGTCCATCAGAAGCTTTAAGTTCTGACGGATCCAGGTCTAAGGCTTAGAGGCAGCTCTGTGTACCAGAGGTCACCATAAAAGAACAGGAAGCCATCTAGAAATAGCAAGAGAGAAGGGCACGGCACATTCAAGTGGTAACGAAGCACAAAATGTTCAGTCTGGGTTTTTTTATCCCTCACTGTACACAGCTGCAGCTTTCTAAGATGAATAATCCTACCAGGTAGGAACACACACAGAGCCAGACACCTGATATCTCAGGGCTTTTTAAGTTTCTCTTGAAAACAATGGAGACTGCAAGGAACAGAGGCATGAAACTGAGCAGAAGCAGTCACTCCATGCTGGAAAGGACATGCTCAACAATGGGAATGAGGGCAGGTAAAAGCTGGGTAAAAGATGAAAGGGAAGTTTGTCCCCTCAAGAGACCAACACAAAGAGCAGGATGCAAGAGGATGGGAAGCGCTTTGCAGAAACCAAGAAACCTATCTCCCCACACAAAGAAGATGCCACCCAAAAAAGGAAGCAGATAACAACAACCCCATCAACATCAACTTTGAAATAAGACCACTTTTTCCTGTTCTGTAGGAACCAATGCAGGGAGGCCACCAAAAAAGGGCTCAAGGTACATTGAGGGCTAATAACACCAGAAGAAGACAATCCACAAGCAAAGGTGCCACTACAATGGCATCAACACAACACTCCTTAAATCCAGAGATTTCTGTGGGAAAAACTAAAAAAAAAACCAAAAAAATTAAACCCCCACATTTTCTTTACAGCATTGTAAAATCTGTCCAGAAGATTTCCTGAAAGACTTTTACCCTCCAAAACAAAAATAAGGAGCAGTCAGAGAGTTCTTGTCAGAGTTGGGTTGATGGTTGGACTTGATGATCTGAAAGGGCCCTTCCAACCCTGGCAATTCTGTGATTCTATGTTACCACCCCTCAATCAATGCTCAGAAGCTGCATTGATGAAAAAACAAACAAAAAAAATCATTTGAAGGCAGCAAAACCAAAGAAAACTATCTCCTAGGGCTTTATCTCTATATAAATCTAAAGCCAATGCCTGCAAACATTCCACAACTTTTGATTTATTAGCAGGAAGCCATCAAGCAGCAGTGTATACTTTTAAACACACCGAAGAGCTGTGGTTAATAAAAAAAAATACAGTTTCCAAATGGCACCTCAGCACACGTGTCACACAGTTTCCTTTGCTGTGGCTGCATCTCCTTTATGAGGACATGCTGAAGGAGTTGGGGTTGTTCAGCCTGAAGAAGAGAAGGCTCAGGAGGGACTTCATAAGAGCTTCTCAATACAGAAAGGCTGGGGTAGGATTTTAATAGGGAACAGGATGGCAGGACTAGGAGTAATTGATGCAAATTGGAAGAGGAGAGATTTAGTCTGGAGATAAGAAAGGAGTTCTTCACTGTGAGGGTGATGAGACACTGGAAGAGGTTGCCTAGAGAGGTTGTGGATGCCCCCTCAATCCCTGGAGGTGTTTAAGGCCAGGCTGGATGAGGCATTGAGCAACCTGGTCTAGGAGGAGGTGTCCCTGCCCACCTGGTCTAGTGGGAGGTGTCCCTGCCCACAGCAGGGGGCTTGGCACTAGATGATCTTTAAGGTCCCTCCCAACTCCAATCATTCTATAATTCTAGGATTGTATGATTTATGCCTATCCATGGCTTCTCTGCCCATCCTGCCTATACAGACCATCACTTTCCACCTTCTTGGCCACTCATGTACCCAAATCTTCTCTTCTGAGGTGATGAGAAAAGCTGGAATAGCATTGCATGGCAGAATTACCACCTTCACTTGCCCTCAAGGTTTGGATATCAGCTTCACGAGGAGCTGTGAGGTTCATCTCCCATCACCACTAGGACTTTTCTAGTGTCAGCCATTAAGTGCTGACACCAACCTGCGTCAGCATCCAGAGTAAGTTCCCATCTTTATCTATAAAACAGCCAGAGTTGGGAAGATCCCTGCTCTGAGCCTGGGCAGCAGCAGGATGAAGAGATTTACAGCCTTCCCCACTGCTCCTGTGCCAAGCTCTCACCGGCACACGGTGCCTTCTCCCTCTGCCAAAGTGTGAATCCTGCCCCTCTTCCATCATCTCCCTCCATTCCTTGACCAGAAGGCAAATGGAAAAGCTTTTTGGTAACTTCCAGCTGATCTTGGCTGGGAATGAGTAAGTCTCAAAGGAAAAAATTCACCACCGATTCCTTTGCAATCAAAGGTCAAGCAAAGCTCACAGTGGGACCTGGGAAAAGGCTTTCCACCGTCTCACTGGCAACAGCCCGGGCGGGCGCCAGGCTCCTTATTCCATCTTTGTTTTTCTTGAAGGCAGGCAGATGTGAAGGCTATAAATATTGTCACACATCTGGCAGGGCACTGGGGAGTGGAAATTCCGTCTCGCAGAAGGTGAGTGGCTGCAGGAGAGAGCAGCCATTGCCTCTGCCCTCGGCCTGCACCCGCCTCCTCTGCTCACCAGCTCCCTCGGCAAACTGCAAAGCTGAGCCCTAGTTGTGAAAGACAGTTTTCTCTATTTCCATATGGTGTGAAATCTTCCTAAGGCTGGGCTTAATTCCTCCCAAAAGACATCAGGGTTTGCTCATTATTCCCTGCATGCAACAATCCCGCTTCCCTCCATGCACCGAGCTCCAACTGTGTCCGTTAGACTTTTCTTCCATAAATATTATCTCATTTGGAGCCCAGCTCTCCAAATTACACCATCTCCTGGAATTTCCCACCTTTAACATGGAGTTTCATCTCTTCCAAAATACAATGTCTGTCACAGAACACTTCAGGGGAGACAAGGGAAGGCAGAAGGATCTGGACCACCCCGTTGTCCCCTCTTCTCACACTGGGTCAGAGGATTAAAACTGGGCTGCTGGAATAAAAGCAAGTTCTGGAAAATGCCAAAACTTCAGATTCCAATAGGAAAGAGTTATCTACTTAAAGAGAAAAAAGAGAAAGACATGCCAGCATTTTTCAAGCTAAGTTTCATCAACTTAAGAAGGACTTAAGATTTAAGTGCTTTGGGAGTGGGAGGGAGAAATGCTCCCCTCCCTCTTAATTTACATCAAATTGGAGCAGCTACTCTGTTCACATCAACATCATAGTGGAAAAAAAAAAAAGTAAGCAAAAAGTTTTAACATTTAAAATAAGTTCCTTAAAATCTTCACAGTACTGCTTGCTGTAACTGAGCAATGCTGGCTGTGCATACAGCTGTCCAAAACACTGAAAAGCTGCTTAAGAAGTGCACCAAAACTGTTTTGTACTGAACTGCTTTTGACAAAACTATTCAACACTGAGAAGTGTAAAAGTGCTTAACCCTGAATGAACTGACCAGAGGGATCAAGGGCAGTGTTTGCTCTGCATATGGAACCATACCACAGGTCTGCTATATCCAAAATACGCTCACAGTTCAGGAATTATAAGTAAAAAGATGTAGAGATTGTATAAGACTGAGTGAAGCAAAGGAACTGCTGCTCAAGTTCACAAAAAGATGAACATACAAATGCTTTTAGTTGAAAGCTTAAAATGGTGGATACCTGGCTGCAACAATAAAAAAAGCTTCCATCTGGTGTTAGATCACAGAATATCAGAGATTGGAAAGGACCTGGAGAGATCATCTAGTCCCATCCGCCTGCTGGAGTAGGAACACCCAGATCTGGTCACGCAGGAAGGTATCCCAGTGGGGTTTGAATGTCTCCAGAGATGGAGACCCTACACCCTCTTTGGGCAGCCTGTGCCACTCTTCTCTCACCCAAAATCCGAAAAAGTGTCTTCTACTTCTGTGTTCCAGTTTGCACCCATTGCACCTTGTCCTATCATTGGAGGTCACTTAGAAGAGTCTGGCTCCATCCTCCTGACATTCACCCTTTCCATATTTCTAAGTATGAATGAGGTCATCCCTCAGTCTCTTCTTCTCCAAGCTCAAGGTACCCATCTCCCTCATCCTTTCCTCAGAAGGGAGATGCTCCAATCCCTTCATCATCTCTGTGTTGGACTCTCCAGTAGTTCCCTGTTGTTCTTCAACTGAGGGCCCCAGAACTGAACACAATATTCCAGATGAGGTCTCACCAGGTCAGAGCAGAGAAGGAGGCAAACCTCCTTCCACCTACTGACCTCGCTCTTTCTAATACATCCCAGGATGCCATTGGACTTCTTGGCCACAAGGGCACATCGCTGTCTCATGATCACCCTGCTGCCCACCAGGATCGCCATATCCCTTTCCCCATCCACTGCTCTCTAGACACACAACACAGAGTAGGTTCAGAGCTTTGGTGCTTGCATTTTTAATTTTTTATTCGTTTCATTAGGTTTTAGGTTGTTCTGAAAATGAAAATTCTAGTCAAACTGCCAGAGCCCCAAACTTTTGGAAAGAAATTTTATGAGATGCATGACCCTCCAACAGCTTCCAACAGCTGCTGAATTTGCTCTCAGGATCAGAAACCTCATGGCCAGGGAAGACACTGAAGACATCAAAGAACTAAATTCAGTGCACACCACAATCATTCTGTATAAGCTTAGTCAACAGAAATCTGAGCAGATTTATGTCCCCAAGTCTTTTCTTGCCCATAGTTAGACTCCGTTTCCACCTGTGAAAGACACTGGGGAATAAAAGTTCGTAAGAGTGATGGACTTGTGGCATCTACACTAAAATACCACTAACTCAGGCTACAGAATATTTCCAGCTGAAGAATCACACATATCTACAGCTCAGCCTAAAAGATTCCTGTGAAGAGTTCACTTTGGAAACGAGAAACCAGTGAAATTGTTAATCTCTAAAACAAATTTCACAGTTCAAATCCTAGCACTTCACTTGCACAGAATAAAAGTCTTTTATTTGCCTTAATATCCCCCCTCCCTGCTTTTTTCAAAAGCTATAAAAAAGGAGCTGAGCAGCTCAAAGTACAAATAGGAGGTTGTAAATTTTAGTTCTCTGGTCAAAACACGAGCTTCCCTGCAGCCCTTCCACTTACCACAGCAGCTGCTTTCTCAGAACTGCTTTAATCTCAGAGTCATCCAAGAAGCACATTCTCACAAAGAAAATGCATCAGAACCACATGTTGGTACAGGGTTTGGGGTTTATTTCTCATTTTTGAGACATCATGGGGGTTTATTTCAATGACGTGCCTTTTCATTTTTAAAGCTCTCCTCGTCCTGATGACACACAACTGCTGGAGATCACCTCACAGGTCAGTCTTTCACATACAGGATTATATCATTCATCTTTTAAGTTGGTTATCTAGCCAAGCTTATAATATTAGAGGAAGAACTTCATTACCTAGTAGTCTTGACACTGTGCTAATTGGCTGGTTAAACAATTATATCTTTACTTCCTTCTAATGCAGACTTTCATAATCATTCAAAGTTTTAACTTTAAGTAAATATGTTTCTATCATCAATTCTCTGAGTCTGTCCATTGAATCTGAACGACCTTTTCTCAGAATCATAAAATGGTTTGGGTTGGAAGGGACCAACCCCCCTACCACAGGCAGGGACATCTCCCACTCGACCAGGTTGCTCAATGCTTCATCTATTATCTTGAGGCACAAGGAAATAATGGAAATATTGGTTAGAAAAGTTTTCCATCCCTTCCTCAGGATGAACTTTGTGAACTAGAGATGCTGGAATGGTGCTATTTGTGCCTGAACACATACATATATAACTATGTGCATATATACATAACTACACATCCACATCTATACAGCCAGGCACACACGAGGACATAAAGGTATTTACACAGGCATTTGCTGTCAGTCAGTCCTCAAACACAGCAACTGTTCTTCCAAACCCACCCTCATATCTGCCTTTGAAAGGTCTGTAAATAATGCACCATTCATTACTAAATCCCACCTCCCCCACTCCACCGTGTATTTTGTATTAAAACAAAAAGTTATGTAAGGTTGAATTGAGGTTGCTTTTTAATATTACATTAAGGCTATTTACCATGTGCCGTGCTAATTCCCCTTTGGAAAGGGAGCACATTAGCAATTCCGAAAGCTTATGTTTCCATAGCAATGGTCTGTCACTGTGAAATATTTATATAATGTCTAATGTTTTCACTCTGCAACAGCCATGTTCTAAACTCTGTTTCCTACTCACACTGTGCGCTGTGCATCTTCTCCATCCTACCCTCAAAGAAGTTCTTCCTCAAGTTTAGATGGAACTTCAAGCTTGTGCCCATTCCCCTTTGTCCCGTCACTGAGCACCACTAAGAACATCACCATTCTCCTGACACCCAGACTTTCAGTATTTATAAGCATTGATAAGATCCTTCCACTGTCCTCTTCTTTTCCAGACTGAGAAGACCCAAGTCCCTCAGTTCCTCACAAGAGAGATATTCTAGTTCCTTCATCACCCTGCTTTTGAAACCTCAGTGTTCCCCTCCCTTAACAAAAAATCATTCTTTAAACACAGTTATCAAGACCAAAACACTATCTCCACCCCCAAAATAAACCAGTGGGTATGTCTCATGACTTCCACAAGCCACCCAACGTAAGGTCACCCATCACTTACCTTGATGTGCTCATGCAGTTGGGCCTCATGCTGCCGGGAGAGCTGCTCATGCTGCCTCTGGAACTCAGCAATGAGGATCTGCCTCTGGATCTGCTGTTTCTGCTTGAGGGCCAGGAGCTCCTGCTGGAGCTGCTGCTCACGCAGGGTGGGCTCTGTGACCGGCATGGAGAACTGGTGGTCCAAGCGCAGATCCATCGGGACTGAAGTCGGTGCAACTTGCAAAGGCAGTGCTGCAGTCACATCAACTGCAATACAAAAACACAACAGTGGAGATGACGATACTTCTCCTTCAGAAAGGGATGTAGTTTTTCTCTAGTGTCCTGCAGAGACCTTGAGGAACCAACCAGGAGCAGCACTGTCAAATCCACATTGTTTCTCGTATGGCAAAAATGCACTACAGGGATCCAGAATTCAAGCTGTTTTCTCCCAGCCTCCACCTCCTGCAAATATGTGTATTTTCTAAAAGCAAATTACTTCATCCCACTGCACGTGACCCTTCTGGATGCTTTTCCATATTCCACATATTCATAACGTAAAGCCTTATTCCGCCTCTCCCAGCATCACTCGAAATGAGAGGGATAAAAATTAATCTGCAGCTTCACAGAAGGGATCAGTCTTGACTTACAACAGATCAAGTGATGGACTCCCATAGCAAGGAAGAAGAGGTTTCTTCCTTAAAACAACTTAAGGAGAAAAACACTCAGGCTGTGTCTTTTATAATCACTTTTGGAAAACAGCTTGGCCAAAAGTGAGTGAATGATGAAGCATCCAGGAAAACCTGTTACCTGTATTAGTAAAGATCAGCTCTTTACTTTCTCAAAAGCACCTCCCTGAAGGGTGTTCCTCCTTATTGGGAAGTTCTTTCCCATGAAGATGGTGAGGAATTGGAAGAGGGTACCCAGAGAGATGGTGGAGGCCCCATCCCTGGAGACATCCAAGGCCAGATTTGCTGAGGCTCTGAGCAACCTCATCTAGAGCAGGATGTCCCTGCTCACTGCAGGGGGCTTCAAGCCCAATATATCCTGTGATTCTGTTTTATGATTCTATGAAGAAAAGGGGCTTTAAAAAAAGGGTATCAGACACCTACAAAAAACACCTTTGCAATAACTGAACTCTTCTTGTTTCTGCTAAAAAAAAAAAATTACTGTCGTCTCATGAGTGGTGGAAAATTTTAAAACAGAACTTAGGAGGAAAGCACAGTTAAAAAAAGTTATTACTGCTTCTATTTGAAAATGAAGATGCAAAAAAACCAGGAGATGGCCTAGACAGACAAAATTACCTGAGTTGAACTCCTTAAAGCTTCTGGAGAAGAGAAACCATGGTTTCCCATTCCTTCAGAAGCTCTGGGTGCCCAGGGGAAGCCACAGCCACAGTCCCAGCAGCCACCTTGTCACCCTGCCTCCCCTGCCCAGCATGCCCAAACAGGTCATCTGTGGGAGCCACGTCCTGCTGTCACATCAGACTTGCTCCAAAACCAGGCAGCAGGGCTGGAGAAGTCCCACACCTGCTGCTCCTCCCCCCCCACACTCAGCCTGTGCTGTGGAGGGAAACAGTTTCTGCAAAAGGTCACATTACTGGAAGTGTTGCTGTTTTCCAAGCTACCAGCTCGTTTTCCCTCCACTTACCCTATTGTTATCCTTCTTGTGGCCTTTTCTCCTCTCCCCCACAGGACCAGAGCTGGGATTCCTTGACTGAGTCCCAGCCAAGGATGTCAGGAAGAAAACCATGCTTTCATACACAGATGACCACTCAAATACACCTATACACCACCTTCTGAGACTGGTTTTGTTACCTTTTGCACTGATAGATGGTCAGTACCATCAGTCCCTTTCCATCCCTGCACAATGAGCATCCCTAGGGCAAACACCACTGTCACAAGGTGAGATCACTAGGAAAAAAAAAACCAGGAAAAAACCCTTCATGCTTTTTTCCCTGGCAGGTGAGCAGGAGCCAACAGCTCTTAACCAGCCCTGCAAAAGCCACCTCGTTTCATGGACTTGAGAGAGTTCTACTCTCACAGGCCACGTTTTAAATTTGATCCAGGCTGGTGAGGAATTCAGTGCTACAGGGATGGTTTGGATTTCTTGAGCACTCAGGTAACCCAGCAACAGCCCCTTATGTATAGAGTACCACCTGCAGGATGCCTGCCCCAGCATCACAGAGCAATCTGAAACCAACGTGTGGCCCAAGAACTGTGTGAAATCTTGAAAAAGTACAAGACTGAAGTTCCACAACAGTAAAATATCTCATTATTGTGTGGGATCCTTACAGAAACCTGGGACAGAGAGGGAACAAGAAAGTTAAGAGTATTCATAGATCTTGGGTCAAAAGCAAATAGAAGCTCCCAAAAGCAACACACCTTGGAGAAAATTATGCACTGTGGCTATCAGAAATCCACAGCAGCCATCAGCACATGGATATTATATCCCGAGTACTACCAATGTAATTACTATACATTATGAAAGATGCACAGTGATCATTCCTGGAATTAATGAGATCTTATTGGGAGGCAATTCTCAGGGAATTACCTGAGATTCAATGACCTCATTCACGTTTATGAAGATGGAAAGCTCCATCAGGAGGATGGAGCCAGGCTCTTCTCAGTGACTTCCAATGAAAAGAGAAGGGGCAATGGATGCAAGCTGGAACACAGGAAGTTCCACAGAAATATGAGGAAAAACTTTGTCAGGGTGAGGGTGAGAGAAGAGTGGCACAGGCTGCCCAGAGAGGGTGTAGGGTCTCCCTCTCTGGAGCCATTCAAACTCCATCTGGATGCCTTCCTGTGTGACCTGATCTGGGTGTTCCTACTCCAGAAGGGAGATGAGACTGGATGACCTCTTGAGGTCCCTTCCAATCCTTGACATTCTGTGATTCTGTAATTACAGAGGCTGCCAGATTATTTCACAGGGGCAGCAGCTTCCCAGCACTGATGACATGCACCTTTAAAAGCTGAAACAGAATACTATAACAGCTCAGTCTTAACCCACAGACTCAAACACATAGTGATCACCCCAATGTCACAACACACCACCATCAATGCAGGGAATCCATGTGGAAATCATGTCTGGGCAACTGGATAAAGACTAGGAGCTCTCCTATTACTTCCCACCAACCTAGATTTAAAGATAAACACCCCAGAGCTCCAAAACTCCCCAAAGATAATCTTGAGTATGATTTAATGCAACTTTATAAAGTCCCCAAGGCTCCAGGAGAGCTCAAAACAGTTAATCCTGGGGATCAAAGCCTGTGAGTCAGTAAAGCAAACACACACAGTGGGCTCTATGAATCATGAGGCTTTTAAAGGCATTGACTATTTTTATGTCCAGCAGACGATTTTGGAGCACCTGGCAATGACATCTCCCATCTTTTATACACAGGGATTAAAGGTCAGTGTTATTAAAGCAGCGGCAGCACCTTCTCCACCTGAACCTGTTTATCTACAGCACACACGATGTGTCAACTCTATTTAGGCTAAATGTAATTTTCCTTGAGAACTGCTTGCTTTTTGCTACACATGCCTTTACAATCCAAATGCTGTGTTGCCTAAAAGCAGAAAATAAAAGCTTTCAACATGTTAAAGTGACAGTTTGAAGGAAGAAGGGTGGTGACACACCTGTACAGGCTGCTCAGAGAGGTGGTGGAGGCCCCATCAAGCCTGGAGACATCCAAGGCCAGGCTTGCTGAGGCTTGGAGCAACCTGGTCTAATGGAGGATGTCCCTGCTCCCTACAGGGGGCTGGATTAGATGGCCTTGGATGGTCCCTTCCAACCCAACACATTCTACAATCTTATGACTGAACTTTCCACCTTCTGCAGATGCTGTCTTGCTATCTCTAGGGTATGTTTTGGTATGTTCTGTGGATCTTCAGATGGGGAAGAATGAGCACACAACGAGTCAGAAAGTGTATTGTCCAAATGAAAATAGGTTGCACTACATGGCCTTTGAAGGTCCAGCTAGATGGCCTTTGAAGGACTCTTACAACTCTATGATTCTATGATGTACCACTACTAGTGCTCTCACCTTGTGATAAACTATTTCTGCCAAAAAGGAATCCTAACTTGCACCATAGCCTTTGAAGGACTCCTACAACTCTATGATTCTATGATGTACCACTACTGGTGATCTCACCTTGTGATGAATTATTTCTGCCAAAAAAAGAACCCCAACTTGCACTGTTGCCTTTGGAGGACTCCTACAATTCCATGATTCTATGAAGTACCGCTACCTATCTCACCTTGTGATAAGCTATTTCTGCCAAAAAAGAGCCCTAAATTGCACCATGCCAGTTAAGTGACTGAAGAAAACTTGCCAAATCTCCCATTTCCCATCCTAGAGACACATCCTCCCCCCAAAACAGAGCCATAGGGAACCAGCTGCAGAGATCCCCACCACAATTCCCATTCAGAGTCTGGGCAGAGGCTGCGTCATCTTCAACTTTTACTATTTCAGGCTCAAAATCCCCCTGTTGGAAATGCCGTCAGCTCCCAGAAGTGGTGAGAGCTTCTGACCTACCCAACCCTCCTGACAACAACCCAACCTTCTCTGCTTTACCAACAAAAAAAGGCCTGTATTCTTATGAATATTTTATGGCCGAAAATTGCTTTTATAGGTTCTGCCTTGAGAACATATTAATACAATCGGACTGGTGACGTCAGGAAAAGCACAAAGACCATATTCAGGCTTTTAATGAGAAATGCCAAACCCATGAATGAGAAGACAAGATGGCGATTATTAATAATAAACTCATGTTCTGTCTTGCCTTTTCCTTCTCCGTTGGAACAGAAAAAGAAAACGAAAGGAATTTTCATTTTATTTTTATTTTTCCCAACTTAGGGATCTTTTTTCATGGTCAAATTGCCATTAGTTTTATACTAAGTCAGAAAAACTCTGCCATTTTTTTTCTCCCCCTCCCAAAATAAATAAAACACGGGCAATGCATCAAAGGCTGCCTGTGTGTTGTACCTTAACTAAAACCTAAAGCATTCCCATTCCCATTGATTACCAGCAATGAGAGGCCTCACGTCTGGGACTGTGCATCTGACAGCCACTCAGTGGATGTCACCTCCAAAACACTTAAGTTTTTAAACACAGAAAGCAAGGGTATATTTTTTTAAAATTTTTCTTCGGAAAAAATGGTTGACATTTAAAATCATTTCACATCAAGGCTGCAGATAAACAAGTTATAGGAGCATATATCGAGTTGCTTCAATGTTTCAAACTGGAAAATAAATTCTCAGTACTTCTGGAGAAGTTTGGTGAGATTTAGGGATGGCGATACTACTTAAATATGTGAATACATACTTAAATAAAACAGTACTTAGTGTTATTTTCTTCCCCTTCTCTGCTGCTGATCCAGAGAAGGACTAAAATAAGGACTTGAAGGACTAAAATACAAGATTCAGTTCTGAAAACAAACAGAAATGGCTCTTAAACCAAAATTTCAACATGAGACAGACATGGAGCATTTGCAACAAAGACTGACATTCAAATCTTGTTTCAGCGTAACCTTTACTTAAGCTGAACTTTTAAAATATTTCTCAAACTAGTTTATTTTTAAAAAACAAGAGCTGTTGCCAGAAACTATTTTTCTCCCTTTCTTAAAATTTCAATTCAAGCAGTGCAGAAAACTGCCTTGCTCACATTTTCAACACAATGCCACCTCCAAACAGAGAGCAGAGCAAAGGTTTTCTCCCAAGACTTCCCCTCTCCCTCCATCAGAGATTTAGTCCCAGGGAATTCGCACAGCCCCTTCCCAGCTGCCTGCTCATCTCCACTCAGCAATTCCCTTTGGCTTGGAAGGAGAAATCCCATCAGCATCCCCACATCTGCTGCAAGACACTGGGGACAAGCATCTCATCGTGGTTGACTTCCTCCCCAGCACACCAACCCCAAGAGTGCAGAGAGCAGGAACACACCACCACGTGTCTCTGACAGAGCAAGCTGAGACAATATTGCAGAAAACCAACCAAAATGAGCATTTCAGCTCCTACAGTAACTCCACATTCCAACTCGCTGTTCCTGAGGAGGGGATGCTCTTCAGGACAGCAGCAGAACTTCCCCAGTCAGGGCTTTTCAGAAACCATTGACTCAGCTTCTCTCTTTGCCTGGAATCCGGCTTTATTTTGAACTAATGAGTTTGCTTTCTAATTACCAGTGTGCAAGCTTTGCCCCCAGACAGATTCTGCCAATACCAAGGAGCACTTCAGTCTTCAAGGGAGCACAGAACTAAATACAAAAGTACCAGCCCTGAGCTCAGAATCCTCAAATTCAGCATGCCCAGTTCTTGGATGCTGCCATCAGAGATAACCCTATCCCATCCTCACCACTCAGGGGACACTCAACCACTGCGTGCGTGGACCTGCCCCATAATTGACATAATTTTCAACTGTTTGCATCCCTGGCCAGAAGGGAAAAAAGACATATTAAATAAAATTACGTGTTTATTCCACTGATTTATGGTGAGGCACTGTAACAGGTTGCCCAAAGAGGTTGTGAATGCCCCCTCCCTGGAGGCGTATAAGGCCAGGCTGGATGAGGCACTGAGCAGCCTGTTCTAGCGGAAGGTGTCTCTCCCCATGGCAGGGGGGTTGAACTGGATGATTTTTAAGGTCCCTTCCAACCCAAAACATTCTATGACTTTATTTTTGGGGTACTGCCCTTGCTGCCTGGCAACAGCTTTTAGATTTAAAATAAATTCCTCTGTATTTTGCAAAGCTTTCATTCATTCAAACAGAGGTTGTTGCCAGAAGAAAGTATTTTGGTGTATCAGAAGAAAGGTGCAGGCTTTCAAAGGCACTAAACACTGCTTCTAAAGCCTTCATTGCCTTCACTTTGCTTAAAATCACCCCAAAAATGAAGCAAGGAGCAACTGCTCACTTCAAGAGCAGCCAAGGGAGTGTTTGTGGTGACAACACAAGGCTGTGTTATTTTAACTGTTCCTGGATTATTATGAATTAAGTCCCCTGTGCCCCCTCCACAGCCATCCCAGCAGCTGGGTAGCTCAGGCACGTTCTTGCCAGCAGGGCTTCCACTTCCCCCCCCCCAAAAAAAAGGAAAAAGAAGTCAAAACTCATCGAAACACTAAGAGACGGTGAGATCAGAGCTATTAATAGTAACAAGCTACTGCAGTATCTGACTGCAGTGCCAGGATAAAAGCAGGGCATTTTGGGCATAAAGCAGAAGGGAGAGGAGGCAGACAAGGAGCAGCGCCCTCCTAGTGCCTGAGATTCAGTAGTTTTCATCTGAGGCACGTCAGATGTCCTAAATATATAAAGAAATTAATAGGTGATGTGAACCTCCCCATGCACATCACCAGCCATGTGCAGTTTACGCTCAAATGCTACACAAGATGAACCCCAAACCTTGCCCACAACCCCAGGCAAGGGGTGGGAGCATAAGGTGCAGCAGCATCCAGGGCAACAACATACTCCACGACATGTCACAAGCATCACAACTGGGCAGGATGAAGGCACAACCCTATCAAGTTCCTCTATGGATTTGCACTGCATCAGGGCAAAATAAAGGACAAAGGGGGAAGGTGGGATGGCAAGAAGGAGTATTTAATTATCTCCACTTTACTTAGGACAGAATCACACGTGTTGGAAGGGACATTTCAGATCAAGTCCAACCATCAACCCAACTCTGTCAAGAACCATCGCTAAACCATCTCTCTAAGCTGTGTGTCTGCCCAGCTCTCAAATCCCTCTAGGGATGGTGCCTCATTCACCCTCCCTGGACAGGCTGTTCCAATGCTTGACAACCATTTCAATATAAAAATTATCCCAAATAACCCATCTAACCCTCCCTTGGCACAACTTGAGGCCATTTCCTGTTGTCCTATCATCTGTTCCTTGAGAGATGGGCTCCTTTCAGGGAGTTGCAGAGAGTGAGGTCTTACTTCAGCCTCCTTTTCTCTAGCTCCTTCTCACCAGACTTGGGCAATGAAGTTGAAGGGTCTGGACCACTTCTCTGGACCCACCGCAGCCTTTTTTTCCCAAAAGCAAGGACCTGATCCCAGGTGGGTTTAGCTGGGGCTAGAATTACACCTCTGCCTTTAAGCTTAACCATGCAGCTGGTCGTTAAGGACAGTAGGGTGAAGAATACAAGATACCATTTCACCCAAAGATCAGAAGATGCTCCTCACCTTTAGGGCCAGGTCAGACTCATGATTCACAAGGATGAAGAAGCCACAATAAGGGAGCCATCCCTCAAAAGCAAGCGGCCGGCACACCACAGCCACCGTGATTTTGGCACAAGAGAGGAGCGTGGGTGAAGGCAAAGGCAGGGCAGATCCTTTCCTGGCTGCACCAGCGATGAGTAAACAGCAGCTGAGGTTTCCTATGAGCACCATACATGCTGCAAGTTCAGCGAGGGCTGGAGTTGTTCCCTGTCAGGAGGATGTTTCAGGCAGCATGAATGGGAAGTGAAATTAATCAGCCCCGTCACCCACTGAAACGCCTCGTGAGGCACCGCATCGTGGGCAACAGATGGAGCTTTAAATGCCACTCACTCATTCATCCAGGAGAAAAAAAACTTTCCACCCATTACTATCGAGACCCGGAGACATAATAAGGGCGCAGAGCTTCTGGATTACCATCACCAGCTTTTTTGATCCTAATGCCTTCCCTGAAAAGACTGCTCCGGCATTTATTAGAGACTTAAGAGAGATCTATGAACATATTTTATTCATGATGATAACAACAACACTTGAAGAGCAGCTCATTTATCCTGCTTTCCCCATCTTCAATTTCAAACATGAAAAAAGCATCAGTTTACTTGAAGAAAAATCACTGAATTCCATGAAGAAGAGACAGAATACTTTGCAGTGTTTACCTGCTCGCGACCTCAGCAGCACATCAAAGTCTGTGAAAATATGAACTTACATGCTAAATACCTGGATCTTAATTAAATTAGATCTTAGTTGGGACATAAGGATGAAGTTCTCTACCAACAGGGTGGTGAGACACTTGAACAGGCTGTCCAGAGAGGTGGTGGAGGCCCCATCCCTGGAGACATGCAAGGCCAGGCTTGCTGAGGGTCTGAGCAACCTGATCTAGTGTAGGATGTCCCTGCTTACTGAAGGGGGTGGCAACAGATGGCCTTTGAAGGTCCCTTCCAACCCAATGTACCCTATAATACTATCACCTTACAAGCCACATGCATTTCTGATGGTCCTGTCTACAGTTCTGCAGAAGACTTCAGTCTTCTTGACCAGAGGCTGAAGCACCATCCTGAGTAAAACAAGGCACTACTGAGCTCACAAAATACAATACAAAAAGTTCTTAAGGAGAATGGGAAGACATCACAGCCAGGAATAAAACCTTGACTAAACAGATGTCTCCAAGAGATGAGGTTGTGTGGGATGGAGGAGCTCCAAAGGAGACACTCGGGTTTCACCACATTCCTTTAAATTCTTACTCTACTCTGTCTTCTTGTTGCTTTAATCAACAACTACTTTAACAAATGAGCATCTTTGGTGATGTCAGTCCTTCTACTTAACTTCAAAACAATGGAAATCAAAAGATAGTCCAAGTAACTTGGACTCCTTCTTACTGTAGACTTCATACAGCACAGTTCTCTTGCATGCTGGGGGAGAAGGTAAGCCAAAGTCTACCTGAACTCCCACAGGAAAAAGCATACAAATAAATACCAATAAATACCATATATATATATATATATGTATCCATATATATATATATATGTATGTATATATATAGCTTCTTAACAGGCATTTCTGGGAATATAATTTCACCTGATTCCTTGTTTCAAGCATAATACAATAATTGCGCCTCTTTGATCCATCTGTCTCACTGCTGCACAAGGAACTGCTCACCTTACCAGACACCCAAAAAAAAGGCAGGTTTAAAAGGGGATCTGATTTCCTTCTGAAGGGACAAACCCACAAAGATTTCTCATGCATTTTTCTCTAATCTCACTGTGAACATTCTTCAAAGGAAAGTGATACTTAAGAGAATTACACATGGGAGAGATGGAGCAGAAGTCTGCAAGTCTCATTCTGAGATTATACAGGAAAAACTCTCTATAAGAGGGCGAAAAGTAAGTAAAAAAATATTTGACACAGACAAAGTGAGCAGTGACATCCTGCACTAGATCAGGTTGCTCAGAGCCTCAGCAAGTCTGGCCTTGGATGTCTCCAGGCACTGATGGGGCCTCCACCACACCTCTAGGCAACCTGGGCCAGTGTCTCATAACCCTCATGGGGAGTAACTTCTTCCTCATGTCTCATCTAACCCTGCCCTGCTCTAGTTTCAAACCACTACCACATGCCTGAACCTTCTCTTGGAGTTCTTTCTGAAGTCAACAAAGTGATGATCTCTATAATAACAAGAATAAAAGCCAGCTGACAAACCAGTGAGGGAGCAGAGTCAACCAGGGAATGTTCAGAAGGACAGCAGACACCGCATGTCCTCCTCACTGGAATGCATCAAGGAAGAATTTTTTTCACATGTGATGCCATTCACAGAGAGGAACAGGATCCTGGGGCAGAGTAGGCAAGACGATGTGATGAGAACTGAAGCAAAGGTCTCACTTGCAAGTAGAGACTGTGCCAGCTGGTGAACAGCCAGGCCATTCAAAAAGGAGCCGTGTTATAAAAGCAGTTATGGCTACAAGGAGATGCTGTCAGCTTCATCAAGACACTGAGATGAGCTGGGAGATCAGTCACCTCTCTGCTGCTGAGAAAGAAAGCTGGGCTTTTGCCAAAACCACACAGAGAACACTGTTCTCCTGCATCCCACTAGTTCATGAGGTGAGGAAAAGGAGTTGTTACCATTAAAAGAAGAAAAAAGCAGCAGCACAAATGTTGTTGAAGCCCAATCTGGGCACCATGAGACAAATCCCACAGAAGGCTCTGTCATGGAAGCAGCAGCAGCAGGAGAGTCCAGGAGAACAGCAGCTTTAACACACTGCTCCACAGGTAACACAGCAATTTATTGAGAAATTAAGCCACAGAACCGTAACTCCAGGAGAAACAAGAGGAAAGGTGGTATAAAATTCTTAGCAATTACCTGTTATTTTATTCAACAGACATCTTCTGGCTGCAGAGAGAAGGAGGCTGAGGGGAGACGTTCTCATTCTCTACAGGCCCATGAGGACCAACGATGTCACTTGTTGCCGACTCAAAAGGATTAAGATGGACAGGAAAACTTAAAATTACACTGTCCTAAGGAAGGGTTAAACACTAATACCTTCCTAGAGAAATTCGATCTACACCATATAGTCAGATTCCACCACAGCACAGAGAAATTAGATCAAATTTCTCATTTCTTTCTCATTTTCTCACTTCCGCAAAACACAGAGGTGTTGCCTTTCAGTTATTTAACACAAACACTATAAACACACACCTGAATTATAATTTTAAAAAAATTCCTTCTCTTTAGAGATGCATTCAAGTGAACATATCTATGTACAGAAGAGCTAATTATAAAAACCAAGCATCATTTTCTTTTATCATTATTAGACAGGCACTGCCTCCTGTACATGCTGGGGAACCAGAGTCACACCAGGATGAGTTTTAACACCTGAGTTTTAACATAACAGATGCACAACAACAACTCTACTATTAAGATCCAGGTTTAATTATAACAGTTGAGGTAATTTTCAAACAAGGAATATTTTTTTTTTTTTTTTAAACTTGCCCTCTTTAAGCAGCGCAACAGAATCATCTCTAGGAATGAGCTTATTGTTTTGAAAGGACAACTTTACTTCGTTGCTGCAAACTTCTGGAATTAAAAGTTCTTTTTTTTTTTGTTTGTTTGTTTTTTAAATATTAAGGAATGTGAACTGGTTGGTAGCCTGCTGGGTCCCTTAAGCAGCTTCACAAAGCTCCTGTTGAGCTATGTTTGGGAAAGCAGCACGAGGATGGCGGTCGCTGGGAAGCCTTACACAACTAGTTGTGACATTGAGGATGACATTTGGGTTTAGCAAAACATTGTACATATAAATGGTTGGCCAAGCACTTAAAATAGTCATCTCTCTTGCCAACATCAACCAAAGGCAGTGCACAAGATGGTGGTTCCCTCCCTCCCTTCAGCTGGAGTGAGGAGCACCACTATTGAAGACAGCTGTGTGAAATCAAGGAATAAACAAGTTTCATGTTTTATAAGGCTCACAAGAATATTTTGCCTAAAAGAAAAAAAGAAATTACCAAGCACTTTGTCTCCTTCCTGAATACTTACTGTATTAGAGGTGTTTAAGAGCTGAGCAGACACAGAACTTACAAGATATGATTTAGGGCTGGTTGTTGTCAGAAGTAGACTGATGGCTGGACTCCATGATCTGAAAGGTGCCTCCCAACCAAAGAAACTATGATGAACAATGACCACAACTCTCCTGTGTCCACCCCCTGGGGCTCTGAGAAGACAGAAGAGAGTGGGTGTTCCCCAGTCTAATGTGCTTCTCTGCCAGAAAAACACCACAGCCTTTTCCAAAGATGGGTGGATGAAGGCAAACACCCACGGACTTCCCCCTTTCCCTCATATTTCCTTCCTTGTACTTTCATCACCTTCTCTGTCACATCCATCATTCTCAGAGCCTTGGTAGGATACACACAAAAGTGGAAAGACTAGCATCAGCAGCACAGAAGTTAAAGACTAATATTGATTTTGACACAGCTATTGGAAACTTCCTGCCTGAGCAGCATTCAGGCTGAAGACAAATCATCCACATCTATACATAACCTGGTTGGGTTACATCTAATCTGTATCTACTACAACTAAAGCAAGAGATGAACATGTGCTTGCTAGTTGCTCTGAGAAATTCTGCATTTTGTTGCTTAAAAATACAAGGGTCAAGCTCCATTTAACTGCAGCTCATGCAAAAATAGTGTTTGCATTAAAAGAAACACCACCTTGCTATAATTAACTGCAAGAGTCATCACAGACAGCAGATATAAAATCCAAATCAACGCCTGCAGCTAAAGAACTTCCAAAATGCTAAAATCCAAGAGAATAAAGAGTGAAATACTCAAATATGACATCTCAGGAGGGATATCTAATTTCCCTATATAGTGGTCGACTGTAGCCTTATTCTTCCACAAAAAGAAATCAGACATTCTGAAAAACCCAAAGGCAAGAGACTTAAAACACATGTAAGGATGGAAACTTACACATACACCCTTGCCTAAAAGAAAATATAATGACGACTGACTTTTCAGAGCACTTCAGAAAGAAAAAATACTTTGGAAAGAACCTCAAGAAGACTGGGTGATGCACCTGACCAACGCTTTTAAGGACACTTGGCTGTGAAGGGGAAATATGGACAAAAGGCATTCAGAAACTGGTAATAAAGACATGAAAAGGACATCCAGGAATGCAGCTGAGGAACAGCTACAGGAGGCAAGCTGATAAGGAAGGCTTTTAAAAGCAAGTTTAAGAAGGTTAAAGTTGATTTAGCTGAGAGGGAACAAGTAGAGACAGAAATTATTTGCCTGTGGCTTCTCTGAAATACTTCACACCCGTGTTATTATTAAAAAATTAGGCTACAAATCAATGCCAGTTGGACATCCATTTTTGTATTAGGGTTGCCTTCAGGAGCCCCATACTGAAAAAGGAGAAGGCAGAGCTGCAGAAGAGTAAAGGCTGAAGGCACCAGCCTGAAGCTGGAAGCAAAGGAAGCAACACCTTGGATATTAGCAATGGCAAAGGTAGCAGGCTTCTAAGTTCTCAAATTATGCATCTTTATTGGTAAAAAACAACAACAGCAATATATGGACAATTAACAGAAGGCCATAAAGGACCACAGGGATGATGTGGCTCCAGAGAGGTCTGTCTTCAGATCAGGAGCTCTTTTAGATCTCTCCAGTAACCAAGATGTGACAAAAATGGCACACTCAGTTCTTGCATTCACCTCAAATATTCCTTTATGAAGAACTGTTCCAAAGAAAGTATCCAAAGCAAAATAGATAATCACCACCAAGACTTTTGATGAAATATTTATTTGATACCAACACAAAATTAATCCCTTCTTCATCAAGCAAATGACGTTTGCTCTAAGAACTTTGTTTACAGACAGAACAAGATAAAATTTATCAAGCAGAACTACAAGGAAAAGAAAAACGAGTCTGAAATCCCTTACAGCCTGTTTGACCACCAGTGTGTACTTAAGAGGATGCGAAATTCATTCTTGGCCTTACCATTCTTGGCCAAACTTTGACTTCCTTCTACAATCATCACTTTGTCAGAAATGCCATCTTAGTATTTTTAGGTGATGGTACATTTGTTTGTGCTGTAAATTCCTGGTGAACAAAACTAGTTAGATTTTGTAGGTCACTTGGGTTTACCATCTGCCTTGATTTATGCTTAAGAAAAGCGTTGCTTCTGAAATCCCTCGTGTCACACACAATCATGAAGACGTTGTAACCAGCAGCAGTTTGATTTTCTATTATCCCAATGTAAACAGTCATGTTTAATGGAAAAAGGTATCATCAAAAGCTTCCACCAGAACTGTACAAAGACATTTGGTGGTGTTTGATCTTCATTCCCCTCAGGCCCATACTGGGTATGATTACTGTTTCCCCTGGACAGGGTAGGACATCCTGAAGGGCAGGGACAGTTTTGGGGACACTTGATGCTCACAAGGGGGCAACCTTAAAATCATAATTAAGATTCAGTTTGCAGTATTTTAAGAACCAAAAGTCTGATTTAATTTAAAAAAACCCTTGCTCCTCCAAGACTGTTTTACAGAGGAAGTGCAGATGTGTTTATGGTTCAAATAAGGGATGACAGCTGCTGGGCTTTGCTTTAACAATAGCCCAGGTTGTCTCAGTTACATGGGATCACAGAATGTCAGGGATTGGAAGGGACCTGGAGAGATCATCTAGTCCAATACCCCTGATGGAGCAGGAACACCCAGATCAGGTCACACAGGAAGGCATCCAGGTGGGGTCTGAATGTCTCCAGAGAGGGAGACCCCACACACTCTCTGGGCAGCCTGTGCCACTCTTCTTTCACCCTCACCCTGACAAAGTTTCTTCTCCTATTTCTGTGGAACCTCCTGTGTTACAGTTTGCACTCACTGCCCCTTCTCCTATCATTGGAGCTCACCAAGAAGAGCCTAGAAGAGCTTGTAACACCAGGAAGATGGGCAACGTGACACTTGTGATGTTTGTTTGCTCAAGAGCATTGACAGAAGCAGGAAACCAGGCAGCCCCATTACAGATAGCATTAAATCCATTAACTAAGTGGAACTTTCAAGAAGTTTTAATCTCCATCACCATCCATGTTGCACTCACTCCCTGAGTGTCCTCAATACTCACTACATTCTCCAAGAGATGAACAGCTTATACTTTGGGATGCAGAGTAGTGTTTAGACGCACAGCTGCTTGAGATGGAAAGCAGCATTTAGATATAGAACACCAGATAATATTATAAAAGGTATAAAATAACAACATGCATTACATAACATTTACTTTGAAGCCAGAATTTTCATCATATACAAGAACTTTCTTGTGGGATAAAGAGTAAAGCGCATTTTAAACTGCGCACCAACTTAATATCTATCAAGCTCTGGAAATTGTCTGAAAAACCTCATTAAAGCAGCTTTAAAGGGACAAGAATTATTCTTAATACTACAGTGATTCTTACATCACATGTAATCTTCATCTGTCGCCTCACAGGCTCAAAAGTGATTTTTTGGCTTGTGCAACAGAACTACCAGCATCAGTAATTTCATTAGCACATTTTTACTAGGCTAAATCTTGACAATGAAGCCCTAATTCATGATAATCAGGGGGATGGAGCATCTCTCCTATGGAGGACAGGCTCAAAGATTTGGGGATGTTCAGCCTAGAGAAGAGAAGGCTACAAGGAGACCTCACAGTGACCTCCCAGTAGCTGTATGGGCTACAGGGAAGCCAGGGAGGAAAACTCTTGATCAGGCAATGGACCAATAGGATGAGGTATAATATAAAAGGTTTTTAACTGGAAAAGAGGAGATCTAGATCAGACATTAAAATATTTACCATGAAGGTGGTGAGACACTGGAACAGGTTGCCCAGATAGGCTGTGGCTGCCTCATTCCTGGAGGAGTTCAAGGTCAGGTTGGACAGGGCTTGGAGCAAAACCTGGGCTGGTGGGATGTATCTTTCACAGGGCAGGGAAGTGGAACCTGATGATCTTTGAGGTCCCTTCCAATCTAAACCATTCTACAATTCCATGGCTCTTCAAACAAGAATTAAAAAAAAAAAAAAGAAAAGCAAGCATCAAGGAAAGGTATACATTGATAAGCCTGGGAGAAATAGGGCAAAAGAGCTATATCTTGGCAGAAGTGTGTGAGTATTTACAGGCTTCAGGATTTGGCAGGGTCTGACGATGTCCATGTTGCCAAGAAACTGCATTTTCTGCTTCCTTCTTGGCTTGGCACCACAGCAAGCCCTTTCCAATCCTGCTAACAGCAGCAAACCTTCAAAGCTCCCCTACTCTGCAGAAGAACACAGTCCATGAAGCAACTGGGTTCTCGCAAAGAGAAAATGGAATTTTTTCTTGAATATGAGTGAATTGCATTTTTTACTGTGAATATACATGACTAGCATCTGCAGTGAATGTTTGGGTTATATGGGAGGGAAAGTGTGAAATAGAGGATGAGACACTGCAACAGGTTGTCCAGAGAGGTTGTGGATGCCCCCTCCCTGGAAGTGTTTAAGGCCAGGCTGGATGAAGCATTGAGCAACCTGTTCTAGTGGGAGGTGTCCCTGCCCATGGAAGAGAGGTTGGAACTAGTTGACCTTGAAGGTCCCTTCCAACCCAAACCATTCTGTGATATGGTTTAAGGATGCTTCTTGTTGAAGGATGTTTAAGGATGGTTGGGCTTGTTCTGACAAGTCCCTTCCAATCCAAGCCACTGTATGATTCTTTGTTGTCTTTAGCAAAGTTCCTCTCAAATCTCACCCTTCAAGGGAGTTTCCCTCAAATCCCCCCCTTCCTGTCCTCAGCATTGAATAGTTAAGAGCAAAGTGTATTATTAATCCACACATTCCCAAATCAAGATAAATCAGCAATTTTGGTGGTGGTTCCCCTAATTCCCTGTTACTCTGAAGGAGGTCAAATATCCCCATGGTGCACACTCTGCCTCAGAAAGAAACCCAGTTACAGATACCATACATACTTGGCTTCACATCAAACTGGATGAAGTTTCTTGGCTGCTTTTTCAGGGTACTTGATACTGGTGTCAACAGAGCCAGTGTCTTTCCTGCTGGTTTTATTTCCATCTCTTATCAGTGTCTGGATACTGCCATATCATGTATCAAGGCTAATGTAAAGCAATAGTCTAAACAAAAGTTAAACATTTTCCTCTGCTGTCATTCCAGAAAGGAAACTCTAGAGAATTTCATTCTCTTCAATTTTAAAGATTATTCTCTTTCCACTACTCCTTTGTAATTTTAAATATATCCTTCCTTCCCTTAAAATAACCAAACACATTGGAAAGAAAATGGTCAAAACTGGCCAACACTTATGTTTCTCCCACAGCACAGTTCTAACAGGAAAATGAGTTATTTTGGGGGTTTGCCCCTCTCCCCCCTCACTCCAATCATGTCTAACTGGAAACATCTGTTAAAACACAAAATGGGTCAAAGAAGTAGCCATGTGGGAGTATCACACAGCTTCCCAAGAGTCTGAAGCTCCATCCAGACCAATTTCCATCGTTTTCCAATCATAGCTTTCAATAATATAATGACAAGATGGTTGAGATAAAAAGATACGTGATCAAGAGAACACTGTCTCTGGACCAGAAAAAGCTCCCCTTTGGCCACCCAATGCATTCTGCTGCAGCCTAGAACAGGCTATGACAATGGTTCACAAGCTGGTGTGCAGTCACCATGGTCCACGAGGTCCCAAAATGGATTATCTATTTATTTATTGTTAGCAGCAATAGGTAAATAGATCTCTGACCAGAAGCCAAGTAACATTTAGTTGTTCCTAGTGCTGTCCCCAGCCCAAGAAATTCTGGTGACATCAGCCAAGTTGGTGACCACCAATGAACCTCAGGAACCACCTGAAATAGCTTATGAGGAATATGTAGTGGTGGATCAGAGAAGCTACACTTCTCCCATTAATCAAAGCACCTTTTGGATTTCCCCCTAAGTATTTGAGATAAACTTTTGTGTGTTTAATACTAATAAAATTTCTACTACTACCCTCAAAGTACCAGAAACCCTGTCCCCAAACAGCTCATGTTTACCTTGGAAAGAAATCAGTGCTCCTGTACCAGAAGACCTGCATTTAGTTCATGTAGAAGGATATTTGTTTCAGTATTGGTTAAGGTGCTATTAACTTTCTGCAAATTTACCTTCACTTGAAGTAAACAAGTTCTCTGTCAAGCAACAGAGAAGCAGGAGGAGGCTTTGATGGCCACCAAAAGACTCATCTGTGAAATATGTTGTCTATTAGCATTGTCAATTAGTTGTTTAATAGGATGCCCTCACGCTATTTGGATTGGTAAATGCAAAACTCCTAAGCAGCAATATTCCCTGAAGGGTGTTCACTGCAAAGATGAAACCCAGACCACTGCATTTCCATTTCTGATGAAGCTCCTTCCCATGGGCTTTTGGTCACCAAACTCAGTGGTCATCCAGAGAAAGGAGACAAGTGAGCAGAGCAGCAAGGTCATGAGAAGAGTTAGGAGAGATGGCCACTGACAGCCATGTCATCTCCAGCCATGCCCAGAATGAAACTTCTTCCCAAATTACTGGAGATTCGGTAAGTTCTCACCATCCTCCACTATGGAGATGACTATCAGGCACACTATGGAGATGAGCATCAGCCCCAGAGACTTGATTTTCTTGTACAAAGTGCCCTGGAGTCCATTAGGAGAAATAACAACAGGATAACACAGGAACTGAACTCCTTTTTGCAGTATTTTTTCCCCACACACAAAGAAGCATCACATCACACCACACCACAGAAAGTTGTAGCAGCACAAGCGAAAACCTCTCTCATTCAACCTAAATACCCAGTTGTTACTACTGAGCCCATCCTTAGGCAATTAAAAATGACTAAGGCAACACTAGTACACCCCACTAGATGTCCCAGCAAGCCACAGTGACCAAGCAGCCACCAGGCTTTAAGGCACACAACCTATAAGTAAGTACAACTGACAGTCCTTGGTTTGTGCCTGGACCAAAATACACCAGACCCAGCTCAACTCATTCCAATTCTTCTACTGGCTTCCTCTCAACAATAGTTTATAACTCCCAGTTCCTACAAGTTTTTAACTCCTAAGCATGAAAACACAGCTAAGGATGGAGGACAGGGATTAAAATTTTGTTTAGAGCCACTTTGAGACAAGACAAATCTCCATAATGGCGATTTACATGTAATGTAAAAGGAATTTTACTTTTTCTATCTATAGAAGTGTGGGTTTGGGGGTGTTCTCTGCTTGCAGATTTGCCACCAGGACTAACTAGCTGATATTTGGACTCCAGACTACGCAAAAGTAGGTTAAATTTAATCAAAAAGGTTAAATGCCTTCACATACAAAGGCAGACACATCTCCTTTGAGAAAGGGATATTTCACTGATGCTTTTAGGTGTCTGTCACTTGTTTAATCACATTCTTTTTTTTTTAATGTTTGGAGATATCAAACCTGGACCCCAGGATTGAGGTTTGAGAGGGCAACACGTTGGAGGGTTACAGCATATCATGCAAAGGGAATTACTGTCACTTCCCGAGCTGGGTTTTATCAACAGAACTTCACAGCTCAGTAAAGCAAAATCCCTCATTATCTAACCTGGACTGAGAAAGATGGGGCAGGTCTAATATCATCTTAAGAAATTTCCAATTTAAATGAAAGACACGCCAGATCGCTGGCTTACTGCTGTAAGAGAATGAATTAGTTTTGCTCGTTTTTCTCCCTCGGTGCATCACAAACACCTTGGCAAATCTACCGCTGATCTGAATACCTCAAATCACTACCTCTCACTGAGGGAAAACCCCACTGATCTTCATAGAAGGATTTAAAAAATGGAGGAATAAAACCCCACCAGCTGGCTGGCCAGATCTGTATCTCAGGCATCCGAGTCCCAGCATTCTCAAGGCAGGGCTTTCAAACTGTCTGACACTCAGAGGTTTGCAAAAGCAGTAATTTTTTCACGTTGATGCCAATCTGTCGAGACAAAGTTGTGAACTGTCTCCTCCCAAAAGCAGATCTCTAAAGCATCATCCTGCTCCCACAGTCCCTCATTACAAGTCCTACAACGTCAGCATGGCATTTGGAAGAGTCCTGCTTTACCCTCAACCTCTTTCCAACCACTGAAAAACACCTTGCAAATTAAAAATGGGCCCAAAATTACCTCTGCTAACAATATTGAGGATGTCCCTGCTCACTGCAGGGGTGTTAGACTAGATCCCTTCCAACTCTGCGATAATGTAATACTGCATCTAAATTTCTGAGGGTTTCTATCACAATTTAATAACTCTTTTCTGTATTCCAAAGAAGTGCAAGAAAAGCACCTCCTGAAAAATTATAGATGTTTAAAACTACAGCAATAGGACAAAAAAAGGAATAAATCCAGTGCCTTCACTTTTAGGTGTCCCAGCTTAGCAAGGTCAAAAAGGAATTGAGAACGTCATTAGTGACCAACAGGATTAGGGAATGTTTTCTTTGCAACTGCACATCAAAATTTAAAAGAAGCAGTTCTGTACTATAAATATTTATCCCAAATACAGGGAGTGATCAAATAGATAAGACTTGAGACATTCACTTGGCTTTAACGTGTTCACTTGAAAAGCCTACACTACCCCAAAAGAGCAGCATGCACAAGGGACATTCACTCCTCTACTTTTGATGACCAAAACTGAATTATGGGGACTCAACAGACACTGCCCACCAAGAGGAGGTGATCAAGAGTTGCTGCTGTGGACCCCCAAGACCACTATGAATATAGACATTCACATTTGCAGTAGGAGAACATCAGGGCTGTGGGTTCACACAGTGGGGAACTCACACAGTGCAGTAGGACAGACAGCATGAGCATCTCCAGGTGGGACTTCTGCTAGGAGAAATCACAGAATGGTTTGGGTTGGAAGGGACCTTAAAGATGATCTAGTTTCAACCCCCTGCAGGGACGCCTCCCACCACACCAGGTTGCTCAGTGCCCCATCCAGCCTGGCCTTAAATACCTCCAGGGATTGAGGGGGCATCCACAACCTCTCTGGGAAACCTCTTACAGGGTCTCGCCACCCTCACAGTAGAGAACTTCTTCCTTCTCTCCAGATCTAAATCTCCCCTCTTCCAATTTAGATCCATTCCTCATAGTCCTGCCATCCTAGACCCTATTAACAAGTCCTACCCCAGCCTTCCTGTAGCCCCCTTCAGGTATTGAGAAGCTACTCTGAGGTCCCCCCTGAGCCTTCTCTTCTCCAGGCTGAACAACCTCAACTCCTTCAGCCTGTCCTCATGTTTTGGGGCTCAGTATAAAACATATATGTTCTTTTATCTCCATGATAAAACATCTGCACCATCATCAGTTCCCTGCTCTGTTCAACTGACTTCCCCTGCAGCTAAGATCTCAGGATCCTGGTGACACACCATGAAGCCACAACCTGGTTCCAACAGTCACATGAAATATCGAATCAGAGAATTAGTTTGGTCTGGTGGGAATCTCAAAGATCATCTCGTTCCAACTCCATGTCCTGAGCAGCGACACCTCCCACAGATCACACTGCTCCAAGCCCTGTCCACCCTGGCCTTGAACCCCTCAAGGGATGGGGCAGCCACATGAAAGTATTGTCACTGAGGAATGCGCTTGTCTAGTTAACTTCATAGAGTCAAATCAACCAATTTAAATTAAACTTCCAGTATAATACTTCAATTAAAGCTTTTGCTAGCATTTATGTCAGAGCCTGACCTACCACAAACAACTCTCACCAAGTGCAATTATTTTTTCAAGTGTAAAAAGAGAAAATACCCACCCAGCAACTTTTCTGGAGTCTGTCCATCCCTCTCCTGTCTCTCTCCAAAACGTATGAGCAAATCAAAGCTGCTCATTTCATTCAAGACAGATTTTCCTCTCCCTGCCTGCTGGAATTCAGCCTGCCCAGCAAAAACTTAATGGAAGTCATTCAGTCAGAACACAGACACGCTTCCTTCACAGGTACATCATCAAAGAGCTGGGTTTCTAGTTTTGTATTATTATTTTCTCAGGCATTGCACAGGCATCAAATGTTAAGAAACGTACAGCAGAAAACACCTTGGTTTGATATTTTTCTAATTAAATGATTTCCCAAAATACATAAAGCACAAAAGAAAAATGTATTTAAGAGCTTAAGACAATTTTGAAATAGCAAATAACTGTTTAAATGTAGTCCATTTATAATTTATTTTTAATAAAACCATTGTAATGGCTTAGTATTTAGAAGAAAATGAAAAGAAATTCTATTCACTTATTTCATCTAAGAAATGGTATGAATACAGGTGGCAGATCACTCTCCTTAGTGAAAATAAAAGCCTTCCAACCAATGCACAACTCAACACCTTCATGAATATGTCCTAAAGCATAAAAAGCACTAAAAATGGGTTAAGGATGGTAAGTCCTGACCTAGATTTCACCTACGGTTTCGCTTTCAATGCAATCTGCTGCTCCAATAGCCTGAGAAGTGTTCCTCTCTCCCATGGAAAAGGTCAACCACTGAATTTGCTTAGAAACTTTTGAACAAATCACCTTACTCAATCCACTAGAAAGAACTTTAACAGCTTTAAAAACACCTAGCAAAGTGTAATTAAAACCCGTAGTACCTTCCTTCTGTATGTTACAATTCCAGTTCCAAGTCAGCGACTCCAGTCTTTTATTAGATCATTAAAAAAAAATTGCAAAAAACTTAAGACCAGTTTATAATGAAATCTCTAATCAAATATGAATGAATCATCCGACATGACAAGACTGCGTGAATGAAAACCAGATGGAAAAGTAGTAAGGATTGAGTGATTCAAATCACAAGATATTAGCTAAGCTAAAAGAGCAGATATTTAATCAAAAGCACTTGCTTCCAGTTAAAGGAGACACCAAGCTTAAGGTAGACCTCAAATAAAGCAATTCAAGGGCCAGAGGCCAAGATAGCAACAAGCAGAGACATTAAAATGAGTTATTTGTGTACTTGGTGAATTTTGCCTCAGCCTAAATAATTTTGGGGCTTGCAGCATGTTTTTTCTTGGGGGGGGCAAAAAAAGACAACAAAAAGGGAGAGGAATGTTCTATTTAATCAACACCAAAGGGAATTCTCCAGCTCAGCATCTGGAGGCTACTACAGTGTTCTCAGTATCATTGCACAAGCCATTCACCTGATACTCCCTCCACTGCCTGAAGACAAAACAGAGCCAAATATAGCCCTGAAAAATCAATATACACTGAGGAAAAGCCTCGGGGACCTTGATAAACGTGCCTCGTGCCAGAAGGAGGAATTCCTAAAATCCTAGGAACGCAGGTGGCTGCTGAGCACAGACCTACGGCATCTATTCCCTCTTGAGCAATAAAATACCCCAGGTGAATTTTGGCACAAAGCACGCTGGGGAGCTCAGGAGTCCCGAGTACACTAATCTAAAGGTAAAATGGACCAGAACAACATGTTATTAGCAAAATAACCCTAAGCAACTGCTCCACGTAACAACTCACATCCATCTCAGCAGCTGTCAGGAGAAGCTGATAGAAAAGAGAATATTCTAGGGGTGTCAGAGGAGGAGAAATTCAACATAAGCCAGCAGTGTGCACTTGCAGCCCAGAAGCCAACCTAGTCCTGGGCTGCATCAAGGAAAGTGTGACCAGCAGGTCAAGAGAGCTGATTTTGCCCCACTCAGCTGTTGGAGCAGGCCCAGAGGAGGCCACAAACATGATCAAGAGGGCTGGAGCACCTCCCTTCTGAGGACAGGCTGAAGAAATTTGGGTTGTTCAGCCTGGAAAAGAGAAGGCTCAGGGAGGACCTCATAGAGGCTTATCAAGTTGTAAAGGGGGCTACAAAAAGACTGGGCTAGGACTTTTTAATAGGATCCAAGATGGCAGGACTAAGAATAACGGATGCAAACTGGAAGAGGGGAAATTCAGGCTGGAGAGAAGAAAGAAATTCTTTACTGTGAGGATGGTGAGACCCTAGAAAATGTTACCCAGAGAGGTTGTGGATGCCCCCTCCAGGGCAGGTTGGATGAGGCACTGAGCAACCTAGTCTAGTGGGAGGTATCCCTGCCCAGGCAGAGGGTTTGGAGCTAGATGATCTTTAAGGTCCCTTCCAATACAAACCATTCTGTGATTCTCTGAAGGGAAGCTGAGCACAGGGTGTGTCAGACCATTCCAGCCATAGGATGAGTGTTATCTTGAAAGGGTGAGAAAATTAAAGAAAATAAAAACCAAAACAACCCAGGTTTCATCTCAATTATCTCATTAGGGTGGTGGATCCAGGTGAAACAACCTGGAGTGGAAAGACAAACAGCAAACAAGATGGGGCACTGTCAGTACCCAAGGAGGGCAGCTGAGCCATGCACAATTTTCTTCACACAGCAACGCCTCAATCCACAATGATCAACTTTCCATGAAATATTTATCGCTTTTTCATTCATCACACAGTGCTGTTATTTTTAGAAGAAGCCAGAGGCAATGGGAACAGATTCCAAATTAGCAACTCAAGGGAGATTTTCAATGTCTGCTCACATTGTGCTCTTCTGTCCCTCTTCCCAGAGCTTAATGTAAATACTGTTATGCGTTCAAAAGTATCACTGGCTTTTATATAAAAGCTAAAGTCCAAAACAACCTTTCCTTTGGTAGGGAACACAGGAGAAGAATTATTCTGGAAGTAACACTTTTTAAACAATCAGGACTAAGAAAAAAAGCCAGTGAAATCTATACTTACCAGTGTGAATTAATAAGCTAAACATGGGGAGGGAAGAATAAAGAAAAACAGAAAACTGGGTCTTGCAGAAAAGCAAACTTTCCTGCCATTTACCTTTCATCTAAGAAAAGGGCTCTGTGTTCAAGTGCTTAAGGTTTAAAGTGCTGCTTTTCAGCTTTTAAAAGAGAAGTAAGTTGTTAATAATTCATCCCACCTCCTCCGTTTAATAATTGTTTCCTTGTGGGTAAGAAAGGAGGTGACAGATAAGTATTTTTGTCTGAGATAAAACACAACAGAACAGAGTTTAGGAGCTGTGGCCTCCTGGTTTTCCCACCCCATGGGATCAGGACATCTGTGGATCATGCCCTGAGCATCCTCTGCTCCAGAAAACCCAGTAAAAGAATTGGTTTAACTCCTTATATCACAGAGATGCTGGAGTTCAGGCAAGAGATTCTGCCCCACCAGGCTGACCAAAAAACTCATCCCTCTCACAAACATCCCCACAATCTTTCAGTGATGAGAGTCAAATTATCCTGATTAAGGCTGAAAAAACATGGGTTTATGTGCAATACGAGCCCCGCAAGCTTGAACTCCTCTGCTACCCTGTGTGTAGCTGCCCAATTCTCCACAAGTGGGAGTTCCATTTTCTGTCCTGTGCAAATAACCCAAATCTGGTGCCCACATTCTGGACCACAAAGGACTTTAATAAAAGCCCCTTTTATAGTTTTGGGCTCCTCACAACAAAAAACGATATTGAAGTGCTGGAGCAGGTGCAGAGAAGGGCAAAGAAGCCGGTGAGGGGTCTGGAGCAAAAGTATTTTGAGGAGTTCAGGGAAAGGGCTAAGGCACCAACCCTAGAGGAATTTAAGAGCTGGGCAGACACAGAACTTAGAGATATAGTTTTGGGATTATGTCAGAGTTAGCAAACACCAATTTCACCTGCTCAGTGTGCAGTTGTGACATTAAAATGATGTCTCAAGAATTCACTTTTAACAACATTGTTTTTTTCCAGGTGGGTTCTCCTCCACTCCCAGTGCCCAGACTCCACAGAGAACAGAAGAGAGTATTTCCTAAACACTAAAGGATGAGCCTTTCCACATGTGAGCTGGGGTATAATGAAAGCATTTGCCATCCCCATAGTAACTCACCCCAGTGTGAACAAGCTCTTGTCTGCAGAGGCAAGAGTCTCTTGGGAGCCACAAATCCTCACAGCAATCTGAACCTGCTTCACTCCATGCTGGTTTGGTACCTTTCTGATGGAGCTTTTGAAGCAGATGCATATAGAAAGCAAGCAAGCACGCACCTGAAATTCTGGTGTGGTGAAGGGGCATCCCCTTCCTTTGAAGGGATAAATTCAAAAAGATGTGGTGTTCAGCTCTGCTAGACCAACTGGACTATCACTCCTTCCTCTGAGACAGGGATTGATCACCAATTCCAAAAGGTTGTAAAACTGTGTAACAATATTAGTCCAGAGGTTCTTGCAAACCATTTATTCATACATTCATCAGCTTTTTTTTTTTTTTCTCCCCCAAAAAATGTGGAAATGAGACTGTATAATTAGATCCAGGAAGAAAAAAAAGGGAGAAACCAAGATGTCAGACATAATCCTTTGGCTGCCCCTGCTCTTGCCAGTGCCAGATCCAGAAGAGCAACAGTATCATGCTGGAAGAGCCATCGCAAGAGCAGTAAGAGCAGCATGTACTGTTGCACATTTCTAACTCTACTTAAGAAGTTGTTCGAGACTGTTTTCTTAAAAAGTTAGTCCGCTATGCAGACTGCAACTAAACTCACAGCTAAGTAGAAAAATACTTGAAAACATAAAAAAACCCATAAAACCAGTGTGTTAAATTGCAGGATGATTCCTTTGACCTTCTGCAATCTGTTGCCACCATCAAAACCTCTGTGGTTTCCAAAGCTTGGAAGCTTTGTCTCCTCTCAAGCACGACCCCTTAATCTTCATGAGAATTTCCATACAATATTAACTAAAAAGAGTCCATGCAGTCTTTCATTTGAAGGTCTCTGAAATCAGCACGTAAAAGTTTAAGAAAAGCAACATCACACAACAGCCTCAATTTAAAACCTTTCCTTCTCTTCAATAAATCCTGAGTCCATAACACCTTTAAAAAAGCCTCCTTTCATCTGGGGAAAATGAGAGCACACTGCACTTCACCACCATGTTGCCCAAGTTGCTAATCAGTAGAAGACTTTGTCCTGGAATACTAAACATAACAAGCAACAACAAAATCCGTCCTTCAGAAGACAAACCCATCATATCTGTAACGCTGGCTATTGATCTACTGACAGAAGAGACTCTTGTGCAAAGCCACAAAATTTAATCTACTACATGAATACAAAACAGGGAGTAGAATCCTCAACTTGACCTTAAAATAAGGATCTCTCTCTGAGTTAGGAAAATACAACCTCCCTTACTTGATGGACAAGTTTTGGAGTACATGGAAGGGAAATTTCTCAGAATCCAAAGCCAAATTCTTGCTTGAGGATCTGGCACAGGAACGGGTTGCCCAGAGAGATGGTGGAAGCCTCAGCCCTGGAGAAATCCAAGGCCAGGCTTGCTGAGGCTCTGAGCAACCTGATCTAGTGCAGGATTGCAGGGGGTTGACTAGATGGCCTTGGATGGTTCCTTCCAACCTAAACATTCTATGATCTCTTCCTTTTTTTCTCCCCCCAGCACAAGAGCTCTATCTCCTTAAAAGTTTCCTTCCTCAGATACGCATTTTAGTCCACAAAAATCTAGGTTAGGCTACAGACCATTCCTTTCTCCCCTCCCCTTAATCTACTCAAGTTGTTTTGAATAATCTTCATTTACATTTCTCCAACTTGTATTACCAGAAGCACTTAGATCTTCCACGAGATCTCTTCCTTAATATAAAAAATACCTGAAGGCATTTTGGAAGGCAGAAGAGAAGGGAAAGTTGGGGTTTTTTTGGAAAACTCAAACTCCTACCTGGAAAGTTGATACTGCTTCATATACCAAAATCATACCAGCTATAAATATCTGCATCTGTTTGCACTTGGAAACAAAACATTTCTGGAAGAGGGAAACACAGAAGAAAGCAGCAGATTGATGTTTATAGCATTTCATGTCTTGTGACCAAAACTTTGGTGTCCACCACTTGAAGTGCTGCAGTTGTGAGCACTTAGATCACTCAGCATCACAAGAAGTTGCAAGTCTTCAGATGAACTCTGCCTGATGCACTGCCTCATACCAGAAGAACAAGATGCAAGAGATATTTGCAGGAGGATCATTAGAAGAGGGAAAAAAAGCTAACAGATCAGAGTAACCAGCCTGTGTTGGGCTCCTTGTCTCATACCCAAGAAAGTTCTCCTTGATGGGAACACCTCTAAAACCTACTTAGCCTTAAAGGGCTCCTTTTAGAATGTGAATAGACTTGTGAGGTGCTGCTCTCCTTTTTACCAAAAAAAAACTAGAAGCTTCAACCAGGCTGAGCTTCTGCTTCCAGCCCTACCAAGGAGGAAGGATGAGCTATTTAGGACTCCATTAGCCCTCCACTCCCAAATCCCACTCACCCAGTCCGGGAAAGTAAATGTTTTGCAGTTTTGCATTTGCATTCTGCAAGATAGAGCTGCAGAGTTGCTGGTTTGTTGTTTTTTTTTCTTTAACTGTCTTCCCAGAATCAGAACAACACTTAATAAAAAGTTTCTCCTTACCAGAGCTGGGCATGTGGTTCACTCGAGGTGGATTCAGCAGCTCTACTGGCTGGTCTCTGCCAGAAAGTCCATCTGGAAGATGGAAAAAAAAAAAACGTAAATAATCACATCAACCCTTTGGTTAGCTATTTTTAGGTATTCTAAGCAGAAAAAAAATTAATCGGCAACCAATTATCAATGTAAAACAAGTAGCACAAATCAATAGAGACAAGATGATTAACAGGACATCTGGGTAACAACTCCTTACGCTAAAGCAGAAAATAAAAAGATACTGCTGCACAAATTGCACTCAGGTTTTCCTTGTCTTCAAATTCCCCACTGGTATTGGTCCCAGTGCAAGGAAAACAGCACGTCAGCTTACAAACCTTACCATAACAAAAAGGGAACTGCAATCCCTTCCTTGCTTGGAGAACTGAGTGAGTTCAGAGAGAAAGTGAAGTTGGAGACTGGCTGTGATAGAGTAGGGAGAGGCTGAGGAGAACTGACAAATCACTGCAGGAGATTAAAATGCAGAGACACGCATAATGAGCCCCGCTTTGCATAACTTTGGATTTCAGAAAGGCATTAAAAACATACTTTGTAAATGATATGCAGAGAAACCCATCTTGCCGAAGCAGTTCTCTATTTAAAATATTTCAAAGATGGTATCTTGCATTCAGGTAGAGCGAAAGCAGAAGATACCTAAAAGCTGGAGACTGCCAGACCAGATTTTCTAGTCAGTCTCCCCCCACAGTAAAAGCTGAAGCAAAAGATGTTAAATCATGTTTTCACTACTCAAATTATGAGGAGTTGAATATAGAAAACTTCTCAAACCCATTTGTTCCATTGTAAATTCCTCCATCTTCACCAGATCTGTCTCACTTCTTGTCCTCTAATGCCCTTCTGCCCTTTCTGCTACAGCACAGATAGGATCAAACCAAACCCTGTCTGACATCAAAGAAGCTACCCCATCTCCCACAGTCAAAGAACAGTATCATAAAAATGTCTGAAACTTAGTGGGACATCAAAAAAAAAACAAAACAAAACCAACACATACAAGAGAAAATAATAAGGAAGAAAACCAAAAACCTCATTTTGGTTTCTCCTCATTTTCTCCCATGTTTCTGTAGAGAAAGCACATGCCTTGGGTTTGCCTTCAATGATCGTAACCAAGGAACAGGGTATGACCCTCTAGCACTATGTCAATCAAGCAAACTTCTTCTCAAACAAGTAATACAGATTATTTGCACTATGATTTTTTTTTTTTTTTTGGCTTTCATCTCATTACTTGTAGAGTCCAGAGAGTGGCTGGGCTTCCTGTACCACAGCAGCCAAGCCCTGGCATTAGAGAGATGACACCAGGCCGGCTGAGTTTTGCCTGCACAAACAGCACCTAATGGCAGAAAGTGAAGAGACAACTCAATTGAAATGTAGAGCTAAACATCAATTATTACTAAGAAAAAAAAAGTTAATTATTTTCCTGAGAATAACCTCAGTTCTTCATGCTACTTCTACCACTTCTCCCTCTGCTCAGTCTTCTGCTCTGGACTGGGGTGCTTGCACAGTATTTGCATTACTGAAAACTGTAATGGTTCATACCACCAGTGAACATCAAATATGATGCAGAAGAGTCCCTTAGAACTGGTCTGAGGAAAAGCTTTAAAATCATAACTGTACTCCATCAAGTCTTGATGAAGCACTAAAATCCATATATCCAAGCGGCCAGTATTCCTCCTTCACTGCCCACAGAAGTACTTGTTTTGATTGCTTCCTTCTCTCAAAGAGATGAGCTAAATTGATGTCAGACTTCTAAAGAATTATCTGTGAAATAAACCATCAGAACTGACCACTGAAAGGGGCAGGAGTTTAGAGTCCTGGGCTGTGACGATATCCTCCAGACAGCTTTCAAAGAGAAAATATCTTTACATTTTGCATATTCATCTACGCTGCTTCACAGATACTCTGGCACCATCTCACTGGAGATGAGCAGGTCACCTGGAGGGATCTAAGCCTCAAGGAAAAGGTGTTTTCTGCTACTGCTGCTTCAGTTGTTTTGGTTTTTTTTACTGGAGCCTCTCAAATCAATTGCTGTAGAATCGATCTTTGTGAGACAAGGAAAAAGCAGGATGGTTTATGCCAATGCTTAGAAAGCACTGAGAGTGCTCTGGGTCTGCAAAGGCCAAATCTGCATTACAAGAGAGTCTTACCTCTTACTTTTACAAAGCACTCGGCTCCCATCCTCTCCAAGTTTTTTCCACAGCAAAAACTCTGGCAAATGTAAATTTTAAAAAGATAAATGCTAAGAAGATGCTATAATTAACTGTGCCACATGTAGGCCTACAGATTATCCCTTTTAGTGCCCAGAAAGAATGAGGTGGGTACTTCCACAGCTCCCAAAAAGCAGGCAGGAATGGAAAGCAGCTTGCCTTACCATGGTGGAAAGTACAAGGAGGTCAAACCATGCAATCACTAATTACCTCCTTTACAAGCCACAAACCCTGCTTTGAGCAGCACTGAGACAAACCAGATTAACTACAGAAATATCTAAGCTCTGCAGAGTTTTTTCCCTAAGCTGCTAAAAATAACCCTCAACAAAAAAATCCTCTTGAATCAGTTCTGGGTGAATAACCAACCTAATGAATTCACCCAAAGTATCAGAGAGCAGCAAGAGTGAGTTTCCCCAAGTCCTAGATGTTCCCAAATGAAAGACAAACTGCATCATCCATGGACCCTGGAAGAAGGCAGACAGAAGCCTGTCTGATTTATGGCTCAAGTCAGAGAACACTTAAGCACAGCTTAATTTCCAGATGGGTATTTTACTCATTAATTTATAAGATGAAGCCATTTTTCATTGACAGGAATTTGAACACTTTGTTTTTCATCCTACTCTGTTCCAGAAAGTTGTTTTAAGTTACTTTCAAAATACAGCCAGGACAGGTTTGGAAGTAGCTGGGTTTCAACATGTTGAAAATAACAAAACCAAGACAAGACAGCTCCAACACACTCAAGAAACGCGCACAGCTAAAAACCTTTGGAAAAGATCAAGCAGCAAAAGCAACAACATAATTCAAGGCAAAATCCAAAGGAGACAGCAAAAGGGAAGCACTCCCTCAATACTTAAAAATAAAGAGGATAAACAATGAACAAAACCAGAAGGCTGAAGTATTCAGTGAGCTTCTACAGAAAGCTGTAAGCAACCTTGCTGTAATTAATTCTAATGAGTTAGCAAACAGCAGGGCAGAAGTGGGAACAAAAAAGTTATTTAAATAGTTTTCCATGTATTCAGATCTTTCAATCCCATGCAAATCACCCCGCACTACTTGAACTCCTTGAGCAGAGTTTGCTTAACATACTCCAGCCAATAATAGAGACTTCATGTCTGAGGGACTGGACTAAATTCAGTCCTAGAGCATGTTTCAAAGCAACCCCACACAGCCTGTCCACCTCACCAGCATGATCTCCCAGCTCCACAGTCTTGATCCTCTGCATGGCACTCATGGCAGAGGATCACGGCACTTGCTTTCACAGCCATGAGCTGTTGCCTTCCATACCTGCCCTGCTCAAGGTCCTTCTGTGAGCCCTTGTCTTCTGTAACTTGCTTTGCTCAAGGTCTCTCAGCAAGCTCTTGTCTTCTATACCTTACTCGAGGTTATTCAGTGGTCAACAAGTCAGCATCAGCCCTGTCCCTTGACACGAGTAGCTCTTCCTATCCTGTATCACCTTCCTTGTACATGCGAGTCCATGTCAAATCCACAGGACACCTCCAAACCCAAGAACATCTTGATTTCCACCCCCCCATCACTACTTACATTCCACAAACACATTATAGAAAGTGTTTTCCACTTTATACATGAGTCATGGAGTGGTTTTGCTGAACAATGTGTAAATGGTGTTTATCTGCATTATTTCCTGTCAGGATTTGGGTGTGTGAGTGGATGATTCTGGTCACCTATATCACTTTTTTTCTAAAATCAGACCTTATAGCCTCAAGATCCCAAAAAGGATCCCTGAGGAATAAAAGCCTCTGTCCCTGACCACTAAGCACAGTCCATTATAACACCCTGAATGGCATTTTAATGGCTATGGCGTGTACCAACAAGTTAAAATATTAGCAATGAGAACAGTAATTATCACAGATATAGTATTTATTTGTCTGCTCATTCAAAACTTAGAGAGGAAAAAAAACCTCTTCAACATTTACAAGAAAGCAATTAAGGCAGCAAATGGATTATTTCTCTTTAAACCTAGGAGAAAATGCTCAGTGCATATTTTCTCTCTAATTTGTCTGCACTCAAGAAGCTATTTTTGGAAGTCTCCCTAGACTGTATTGTGGCACCACATGTACTGTAATGGCATTTTAATTAGCCCAGAGAGCTGGAAGATACACTGTGCATCCAAAAGAGAAGGAGTGGAAGAAAATGAGAGCATCCTTCTTCTTCCCTCCGTTCAGATTTACAGCAGCTATCAAGTCAAAATACCAATTATGGTTTCAATCGGAATTGACCGCTGCTGCTCGAAAAAACCCAGCACATCCAACAGCCTATGGAATTCAACAACAACAACAAAGGCAGCATTTAAGCACTATTTACTCAGACTTTAAAAGGTGGATGGTAAAAATAAAACACTGTAGATATCCACAGGCAAAATGAGAGACTGAAGTAGAGGAGACAATGGAAAAAAATACATACATATGAGAGTTGGGGTTTAAATATGTTTCAGGAAGATGGTTCTGCACCATGAGACACTGGGAGAGAGGCTGGCCCAGAGAGGTGGCGGTGGAGGCACCATCCCTGGAGACACCCAAGGCCAAGCTTGCTGAGGTTCTGACCAACCTGTTCCAGTGCAGGATGTCCCCACTCACTGCAGGGAGTTGGACTCAATGGCCTTTGAAGGTCCCTTCCAATTTAATATATTCTGTGAATACCAATGACTCCAGAGATATCTGTAGATTCAGAGCACAGGGTTTGGAAGGGACCTTCAAGATCATCTAGTTCCAACCCCCCTGCCATGGGCAGGGACACCTCCCACTAGACCAGGCTGCTCAATGACTTATCTATCCCAGCCTTAAACCTCCATAGCAAGTAGCAGACCACATTGTTCAGCACCTCGCAAGGAAGAATTATGATGGGTTTTAAGCTTTCTTTTGCATTATAGCCCACATGATAATGTCCCAAGAATCAGAAGGCGTCATGCCAACAAGAGCTCAATCACCAGAACCTAGCAAAGATAAATCAAATAGGTTCCACTTTGGTTAACGGAGTAAAACTAACACTCAGCAACAGTTATTAAAAAAAATAAAACTTTATTACCAGGAATTTATCCTAGAAGTCAAACACCTCAGACACATTAAAACAGGAAACACAGAAGCCTTCAACATGTTGTGGATTCATACCCAAATGTCAATATGCTGCTTTTCAAATGTCAGACTGTAAAAGCATCATGTTCTACTTCCTCTGCCATCATTTTCCTTAATTCTTTGCAGTGGGAGGATAACGCAACTCCTACTAAACATGACAATCTTCAGGCTCTTTTGCGTTCTCCGATGACTTCATCAGCACAACATTTGAAAAGATAAGTCATTCTGGAAATGTGCTGTAGTAAAATAATAATTTCTATGTAAATAGAAATTATTTAAGGTCTGCTGTAACCCATTTACTCAATGATCTGAAAGGTCCCTTCCAAATCTGGGCAATTTTATGATTCTGAAACCAACATGTCAAGATATTTGTGGTGGGCATCCAGTACCTTCTCCAGCCTAGCACTGCCTGGAATCCCAGCAGGATAGCTCACTGTTTGCACCTCATGGAGATTAAGACACAGTGATGTATCCCTGTTTTCTAAGAGCACCAGGAGATTCAGGATATGGGGTCTGCTGGACTGCTTTGTCATGGTGTTAAACCCACCTCAGATGAGGTGCTGCACACAGAAGGAACATGGTAATCTTTGGCCAGCTCTTCCCTGTTGTCCCAGCCCTGTCCAACATAGCATTAATGAATATCAAGCATCAGACAATAGGAAAATTGTCCCAATCTACCTATTCTTGAATATACCAGCCATTGTCTACCAGCTTGAGACAGTCTGGATATATCTTCATGTCAATAAATGTAAAGACTTCTAAAATTTAGACTTCAGATATTTTTAAATCACAGAGGGTGAAAAGGAAAAAAATAAGGCTGCCATTTCAAAGCATCTAAAAGTAGATTCCAATTCCACAGACTTGGTGGAACAGCAATCTTCCCGCCTGCAATGAAAGAGTTGAGACTACGCTGTTTATTACTATAAATACAGTCATAGATACTTTCCCTGCCACAAAGCACTTCCATTTTTAATGCAAAACATTTATCAATTCTTAGGGATAGCTTCATCCTTACTGCTCAGCTTCTCTCAGCCAGCACAGGCTCCTGGCAAGAACGGAGAAGGGGACAATCTGCCACCATCTGCAGGGTGCCATCATCCATCTGAAAAGGTGACCGCCCTCCTGAAGAAATCAGCATGGTTCAAGCATTTCAACTCAACTCTGGAATATTATGTTCAACCAACAGACTCTTTCAAGGTATTTTTTGCAAAATGTCCCCATTTGCAATTAAACACAAAAAAACCCCCATAGCGCCATCCAGTTATTTTTGTTAGTTTTGGGTTTGGTTTTTTTTTTTAAGTTTTCATGTAGTCTTCTTGATGAACATGGATAAAACTTCCCATCCTTTTAAGTACATGAATGGGGTAAAAGCAGTATTCCATGCTCACAGGTAAATATTTCTGCAGGGGATGAGGATTATCAACCCAAGGTGTTTAGTCTGCCAAGACAGATTCCATGAACTTCAGCACTGAAAAGAAGCCAACTCCCCAGGACCCCCCTTGGAGCAGGAGAGGTGCCGCTGGCACCCAGCCATTTCTCAATCACCAACTATTCACAACAGATGAATTCAGGTTTAAATAGAGACAAGCAAGCAGATATAACCCTGCTTTAATCAAAGCTAATATTTCAGCAGGTTTGAAAAACTGATTTGTGATTTAAAAAGAAAAAAAAAAATTGAGGAAAGCAGGAAAAAAAAATAAGCCAAACAAACCTTGAAATTATCTGCGATTGTCAGCAGAAGGAGAACGACAAAGCATGCTTTAAAGACAGGAGAAAAGGCTGAATAATCTGCTTAATTTTCCCTTTTCTCCAGTTGTATAAAGTGGCAGGAAGAAATCCAGCTGAAAGATAGCCTGTCTCTTCCTCAGCTTCCAAAGAGATTCCGGCTCCTGCCCACATGCTCACAGGACACTGTGTTCAAGCTAAGGAGATGCCAAGCAAGAGAAAGCTTTGCTTCATTAACAAGGGAACAAACTGTATGTTTTATGAATAAAACGGCACTGGTTTCATTCCTTACCTCAGCCCTGCACTTCAGTAGCACACATGCAAAGTGAGATTTGTCCATGGAGCTATTTCCAAGGCAGGCTGTGTCCAAGGGCTATGATCCTTTCCACAGCAGAAAAGGAAAGTTGGTAATACTCGGCAGCCCCATTACACTAATGCTTTCAGAAAACAAGATAACCCAGGGAAAATTCCTAGATGAAGCAGGAAGAAAAGAGGCAAAGGAAAGTTATGCTCAGTCCCCTCTCCCTGGACACTGCTAATAGGAACCATCTACAATTTCACTACTAAGATGCCTTCTTATGCACTGGAGCTTCTTGAGTGGATGGCAGAATTGAAAAGAGCATAGGAAAAAAAGAATTTTTCACTGTGGAAAATAAATATGGAGACATGGAAACAGCAGGTAGAGCAGGACTTGGGTCTGATGGAACTGCTGAGATCAGATAGTTGTCAGAGTGCAAGGCTCCAAGTTGCAACCTTTCAGAGCACTCCACCAAGCCTCTCTTTACAAAACAAGATCTAAAATCTTAGGAGAAAAAACTCCACATAAGTGAAAAACATCCTTCAGAGTTATGAGAAACCTTCCAAGTAAAGGCAAAATACCAACAGCACAGTCAGAGAAGATGGACTGGATGTTAGAGATACGATTTAGGGATGGATCTTGTCAGAGTTAGGTTGATGACTGGACTCAGTCTGAAGGCTCCCTTCCAACCTGGACCACTCTATAATTGTAGATTGAGAGCCACCATGCTGGGCCAATTATGAAGTCCCCATCCTCAGCTCAGAGTCCCAAAACCCCATGCCCTCAGTATCAGAGTTGGGTTGATGGTTGGACTCAAATGGACAGAACCTTCCAAACTGAAGTGATTTTATGATTCTAACTCCGTAAGTGCAAAGGGAAAGGCAAGCCACACCATCCCAGCTACACGGTGTCAGACAAACACAGACCCTGCCACAAGCAGGAAATGAAAAACCACAGCTAAATAAAACAAAGACTGAGAGTTACAAGCAATGCAATAAGCCAAATTGTAACAGCAGCAGAGCCAAGAAGTGTCATCATTCTTAATAATCAAAAAATCTGAGAAAATAAAGAAGTCAAGATTTTTTTTTAATAACTCATTCCTGCTATGTTATATTGGTTTGGTTGGATGACTGCAAGTAGAGAAGTGTAAATTAAGATATTTGTTTTTACTGCTTATGATGCTCCTTAAGGCACCATTTACTCAGAAGTAATCAGAAAGATAAAAATATTTCAGGTTGTGTTTTGTTGTTTATTTTGTTGCAGAGAGTTGCTTTTTTATAACCTTAAGTTATTTCTTTCCCATTTCTCCTCATAAAGCCACCTACAACTTTCTGTCTGCCCCATCCAAGAGCCAAGAGGCACTTCCCAGAAAGCCATCAGAAGACCATTAGAGCTCCTCCCAGTCAAGGGGTCCCTCCTTCCCATGGAAGGGGAGAAAAAATGAATACATTTCTCAGCCAGTGGGGGAGCAAATCAAAATTAATGTCTCATAGACAAGAAATTTCCAAAGAGCAAGGTAGACATGATCACAAAATAACCTACCTCCAAGAGTGCACGAGGCCCCTGCCCTAGCACAGCCCACCTCCTGAACGTGGGACTGGAGGGAAGGGGCCATCCCACTGCTCGGAGGTACTTGGAAGCTGCACCAAAGCCTTATGAACATTAAAACAGAGAGAGACATTTTTCTTCCACAAACACCTTTCAGGAACAGCCAATAGGCTATGATTTGAGTTGGTTACTTTACAGATGAAGTTGCTGATGTTTCAAGTTTGTTCTGTTAAATAGCTTCAAATGAGAAGAATGTGGGACAATAAGCTGTTGAGTTTTTTTGGAGGGTGATAGTCAGCAAGAGCATAAGACTCTTATCCAGGCTGGACAAGGCACTGAGCAGCCTGATGTAGTGGGAGGTATCCCTGCCTATGGCAGGGGGGGTGGAACTTGATGATCTTTAAGGTCTCTTCCAACCCAAACTATTCTATGATTCTATGATTTTATACATACATTTAACAGGTTGCCCAGGGAGGTGTTGGAGACCTCATCCCTGGAGACATTAAAGGTCAGGCTTTCTGAGGCTCTGAGCAACCTCATCTAGTGTAGGATGTCCCCACTCATTGCAGGGAGTTGGACTAGATTATCCTTGAAGGTCCCTTCCAACCCATTATATGATCTAGTAAAACCACAAAACAGATTTGAGATTTGCAAGTTATTAATTTGGACCTGCTAGAAAACACACAGCCCACTCCTCAGGCCAGTGTCCAAAGAGTCATCAGCCAGCTCCCAGTAGCCACAGCACATGGCTGTGCACAGCATTTCCCAGAACCTTCCACCTTTCATTTCTAGGTTAGTCAAAGACCTGAAATTAATACATTCAAGTATAAAATTTTTCTCCTCATATCAAGTCACTTCAAGAAATAAAAGCAAGATGTGCTCTCAGGAAAATGAAGCTGCAGTGGCCAAGTAGGAGAAGAGGTGTCTGCTGGCATTTCCCAGGCTCTGAGGCATTTGCCACTACCAAAATGTTCAGTCATAGTTTCTCATTTCCTAGAACTAGCCCTCATTATTATCCTGAGTATCCCATCCTACCTGTCTGCTGTTTGAAGGAGAAAAACTCCATGATTTCACACTTTGATGAATGACAAACACCTCTATTGGCTTTGGCTGCATCTTTCACACTGACTCCTACTTCTGTTTTCATTTCCTGCAGTCAGCAGATGAGAGATCAGCCCTTCACATCTCCCAGACTTCCTCGTGTTGCTTTTTGTTGGAGGAAAAAAGCATCCAGAGACAGAGCTGCAGCCACAGCCCCCTCCAACCCACAGCATACATCAATGGCCTCCCTGAAAAATTAATGCTGGCCCACATTTCTACATGCCAAGAGCCCGGCTAGCAGGAATTGTTCCTCCTTTGTGCACCACGTGCAAAGTAGCAGCTGAAAACACTTCACATTTCTCAATTCTGATGCTCTAAATGAGATTATCCCCCTGTGCCATGTATGGCTTTTTCTCCTTCTCGAATTGGAAATGCATCAAGGCAGAGACAATCCCACCATCACAAGGACTTGATCCAAAGTGAAGCATTTGGACAGGCTTTCAGGATAAAAAAAAGAAAGCTCACACACCAAGGGACCCACAGAATAGAAGCACATCTCAGCTGCAAGCTCTCCATCAGCCCCACACTCAACACAACTTTGGCCAAGGGGAAAACCTCTTGGTTTGCTGCTTCTCAAGGCGCTGCTGTCACTGAGATCCCATAGGTAGAGCATGAGGAAGGAAAGATGAACCCAAATTTAATACAGACCCTTTTTCTTAGGCACAAACCATGCAGTTTGAATGCTCTCCACCATAAGTCGCTGACAAGGTCAGGAGAAATCCTCACTGCTTTACCTCAAACTTCTCCTCAGTACCCAAGGCATGCACTGGGTGACAGTTTTTACTGAACATATTGTTCTCTGTTCATGGTTTAAAATTCATTTGTGCCCCTGCATCGCTGTCATCCTGTACTCCTGTCTCCAGCATACACGAGGTTTGACCTTTTCAGATTTACATTTACAGCATTCAGAAGCTTTGAGAGCTCTCTTGCAGAGGGAAAAAAAAAAAAAAAGAAACAAGAGGAATTTGTGGAATGGTGACTGGACTACTGATGTTTCCTAGGGCAAAACACACAGGGCTTCTATTCCAGCTTCCTAAGAGCCTGGTAAACAAGAGAAAATTGAATGACAAAAGCACCCTAACTAGCTGGAATCTTGCAAAGGATGGAAAACAGACTCCCAGGGCAGCCCACACAAAGTGAGGATGCTTTGGCAGTTAATATTCAAGGGTGGAGCAAACATGTTTAAAATGAAGAATGCAACAAAAACCCCCAAATAATAATAATGCAGACCAGAAATTAGAATTTTTAAAGAAGAAAAGCCAGGCATTTACTTCCAAAAGCATCCATACCACCATACACCCAGCCTCATTTTTCTCCTTTTCCTCCATGCAACAGAAACTGTAATTAATTCATAGATACCTTCTATCCACCTCACGGGAAGTTCACGCACTCCTGGACTGTAGGAGCCCCCACTCTGGAGCAGAACCTTTCCTCCACCACCAGTCCCATAAGGAAGACACACACAATCTTCCTAAAGCTCCAACCACTTGCAATAGATGCTCAGACCCCAAAACACTGGATTTCCTAGAGATCTCACTCTACTTGACGCACCCTACCCCACACTGGGGCTGCAGGATGAGCCCTTTCAGGAAATGAGCACACAGTGCCAACCCTTTCTACTACAACTACAAGGATAACCCAGACTAGAACCTCCTCTGCTCCACAGTATGGTCATCTCCAGCTAAGGGTAACACACCCCAACACTGCAGACCTGCCTGGAGCTACAGACCCCAGAGTAGAAAGCTCTTGGGTTGCCCAACTGGTTTTACCACCAATGTCTCCTAGCTTCAGCAGGTCCTATTTTCTTCCCAATCTTGCTTCTGCATCTCATTCCAGCATCTGTGCTGGCTTTTCAGTTCAAGGATGGCAACCATTCTGCAGACATTCAGTGAACCAGACTAGCAAGTGGATCAAATAAACAAAATTCACACAGACATGTAGCCCGTATTTTGAGGTAAAACTAACTAGTAAGTCAGCTGTGGGTGAGTTCAGATTTCCAAAGAACCACGCTTCTACAGGGTTTATTCAAAAATAAAACACTTTGACCTAAAGTCAAAATCACAGCTCAAAGTTCACACTGTGCACACATACGTACAATTTTCACCTGTTTTTGTCTGCATAATCCTCAGGGAGCCAGGCTTGAGAATGCACTCTGGAAGCACTTCAGCTGCTGTATTGCCAAAGCATAATAAGGTTTTTTAAGCTAATAAAACCAAACTTCACTCACTAAAATAGAGCAAAACAAGAGGCACTGGCCTGAGGATTTTTTGTTAGCTTAATACTGACAGTTTTGAACCCAGGTTATTTATAGAGTTTAAACAAAGGGAAGAAAAACACAACATGAAGGGTTTTTTTCATTGTGAAGATTATCAAAAGGTTGATGAGCAACTTGAGGACTCAGAAAGCTGGTGAAGTCTAAAAATATCCTGAAAAAACTTCAAACTGCAATTTCAGGTTACAGCATAACAGCATCCTGGAGTATTTAATTTCCACTTAAGTCAAGCTAATAGAAAGACTGTACTTCAGTTTCTACTGAATGACTACCAAAAGCTTTCCCTCGGTTTTGGATGGAATAAGTATTTCCCCTCCTACTTTTTCAGCTTGCTCTGGACATGGTTAGGAAAGGAGAGAGGCAGCATAAAGAAGGTGCCATAATTAAGCATAGTTTATCTGACTGTAGCTTTCTCCCTGTATTTGGGTCTCCTCAGGGATGCCTATTTCTTCCTTGAGAAGGTTTCTGCCTCTCCCAACTGCTGGGTCACAAGTTATCACCAAAGTAAAGCAAACTAGGTTGGAAGGGAGCCTTCAGGTCATCGAGTCCAGCCATCAATCCAACTCTGACAAGAACCAGCCCTAAACCACATCTCTAAACACTGTCTACTGAACCACACTGAGGAGGAGATGGACGCTGTGCAACTGCACCTACTGTCTACCAAATCAGAAATACTCTTCATTAAAAAGCAGCTGCTGGATTAAAAGCCACATTCTACAATATTTCAAAGCAGAAATTTGGAGACAGATCATCGAGCTGCTCAAACTCAGCTTTTCAAAAGAACCCAGTACTACATCGGTTTTGTAAGTCTTCCCTTCACTAAATCCAGTAACAGTCTTGGTTTCTTCAAAGCCTTTGTAACTCACTGCCCTTTAAATCACTCATTAGCCTGAAGTGTAGCCATTTGCTAATTTAAAAATGCAACTGTTCTCAAAGCAAAGTTTAAAATGTTGCTTAAAAACAATGCAGTCACTGCAGCTTGTGATCACTGATCTTTGCAGCTCTGGTCACTTCTTAGCAGAGAAATGCCCTTGAACAGAAGGATCAGTCAGCATATCAGCAACTACTCTTTGATTTTAAGCAGTTATTCTCCAGGTTTTGGGAGCTTGTGAAAGCAGGGTTAGGTGGCAAGTACCAGCAAAAGCAGCAACCACTTGTCAGCTCAGCCAGCCAAGATGTGCAAGACAAGGAGAGTCAGAAGGTGCTAATCCTGGGGCAAGAGCATTTCTGCTGTCCAACCAAAACACAACTAAAAATCCAGATGTCAGCTCCATCACACAACTGGAATTTGTCAAACTTGACAGAAATCAGAGTAGAATTTCTGCTGTAGGGATCTGCCTGACTCCAGTTGACTCTTCTCCTGCACCATACACAAATGCAGCCAGTGGTCTGAGGGCACCTCCCTGAAGTTCTCCTCAACACCGATGTAGAAGTAAAATTGCAACTTGAAAATGTTTTTTTCCCCTTGTACAAAAGCTATGTCTGTATGTGGTTGGCTGATAAAACACGATGGTAGAACAGGCCCGTTCTTAAAGTTGTCACCCTTAAACATATGAAAACAGGATGTTGTCACTTAAAAGCCACAAGAGAAGATACAGCTCCCACATACATACCCTCTAAACACTTCCTCTGACTCATCTTAAATCAGATTTCAGAAAGAAAAAGAATCAATTTCCTCCACTTTCAAGAACAATATTATTATTATTAATTTTATCTATTTTACATTTATCTTTCCTACAGTAGAAGACAAGAAGCTGGACAGAAGCATCGTGGTGAGCACCAGCATAGTCCATGCCACAGCTCTGCCATCACCAGATCAGGAGGACCAACAAACAAAAAGTGATCTAACTCATCAAAACAAGCCACTTTGGTTTAATTAATAGTATATAAATAAAAACAGGTTTCTCAGTCATTTAATGTATAAGCATTACTGTAGATCATGTATCTGCCACCATATTTAGGGGACAAACTCCATCAACTTAACCCTCAATGACATTGCCAAGTCTGGAAAAAACCAAATGGGTTTGTTAGTGCTCATTTCCACTGAGAAACACCAAGGTTATTCACAAACCTGACAGTTAAAACAGCCAAAATGTACTATCAAACAGTCCAGAAGAGGAAAACGGGAGTAAGAAAACCTGCCCTCTTCTGCACATTCTCTAGTGTTTTACGAACACTTATGGATTTACTTTAAAAGATGGGTAGAAGGTTAGTAATTAATAATCTGACATATGTCCACGTGCTGCATCTGCTACAGCAATTAATTCTTATAGCTATTTTATTACCTTCTTTGGGAACTGAATGAGATAAGCATCAGCATCCTTACACTTGGAAACAAGCTCGTTTCCATATCTGTCAGTAGGAAAGCAGGAATTAATCCTCTCATGGAAGCCTGAAAAATAGGGAGAGCAGGTCCAATGAAGAAAAAAGGAATCATTTCTGTGTCTCTAAGAGGGGAAAAAAAGTGTTTGGAAGAGCTGTGGCCTTATTATGCTGGCAAGGCTACAGCCCATGAGATCAGTGTTTTGATGAGCACAAAGACTAGTGCCAGAGAGGGACTGGAAGGAGAAGAAGAGACTTCAATGAGCTGAAAGCATGGAGAGAGGAAGAGGCTGGGAAGTTATTTGAGACTGAATTAGGTCAAGGGTGGGTTTAGGACAAGGGAAAGCAGAATGCACTTGCTCAGGAACAACACAGCTAGGGAGGACCTCAGATATGGGACCTGAAGGCTAGGAGAGAAACTGAAGAGAAGGAAAAAGGTCACTGGCACCTACATGTGAAAGGAGAAAGAAAAGGGAACAGATAAAATGTGCAGCACACCCCTAGAAACAGCTCTAACTCACTTCAAGATCTCTCATCAGGTACCATTGATTTGAAGTAAGGGGCAGGCAGGACTGTTAGGAGTTTGGGGGTTGCAGCCTTTTTTTTATAACACCTCTCCCAAAGACATTCTGCTCATCAGCAGCGTGAAGCCACATCCCACTGCAAGGCTGGGTTTGCCAAAAGGCATTTACTTCTGGGCTCACAATCCTCTTCGAGGTGGGAGCTCCATCTCAGCCCTGGCAATGCCTGGGTCTTCATCCTGCTGCAGTCCCAGTTTCTAGGTCAAAAACTAAGAGACTTACTGCCTAAAAGTACAGATAACTCTGCAAGAAAGGACCCCTATGTTTAAAGAAATTGAAAGATGATTCTGTAATTAATTTATATTGATTAACAGTTGAGGATGTTCAGCCTGGAGAAGAAAAGGCTGCAAGGAGACCTCAGAGGCCTACCAGGAGAAATGGGATAGGATTTGGTGTCAGGGAATAAAGCAACAGGACTGGGAGCTTTAAACTAAAAGAGGGAAGGTTTAGATTAGATACTAGGAGGAAATTCTTTACTGTGTGAGATTAGTGAGACACTGGAAGAGGTTGTCCAAAGAAGCTGTGGCTGCCCCATCCCTGAAGGGGTTCAAGGCCAGGCTGGACAAGGTTTGGAGCAACCTGGGCTGGTAGGAGGTGTCCCTACCAAGGGTCTCAAATACAAACCCATATCCATAGATTCAAAGAGCTCAGCGATAACCCAGCAAACCAGTAGGAGGAATCTGAGGGTGCAGAAAGAAAAAGAACATTATCAACTTCTCCTCTCCCCACTTAAACCACAGACTCTGAAGAGAGTTTGAGGCTGGACTATTGAACCCAGTTTCAAGAGGATCCACTTGAAGCAGCCACTCACACACTTGCCATGGTCTGGTGTTCCAAAAAGTGAACAAAGGCTCTCTTAAATGTGGTTTGATTGACGCAAATCAGGAGCTGAGCGGGTGATTCATAGTTGTCAGAGCGTAACACTTGCATAAAAACAGCATGTGGACAAACTTGCTGATGCACTCAGAGGCTCAGCTCTGTCGTGAAAGGCAGCAGAGCAGAGCACAGACCACCAAAAGGTGAGAGGTTTTTGTTATTCCATTTCCTCCCTCCCCTAAAAGACATTTTGGATTTTCCCAGGTAACAGAGTAGTAATAAATCATCAAGCATATATGTGTAATTAGGAGCTTGCTGTACTTCCCTGCAGCTTAGCAGGAAAGATTAGCATGTCAAATACAGGTAAGGCATAATCCCAGCAGAGTTAAGGGATAACCCATAGCCAGATCCTACCGATTTCCTGCATTTTGACAGCAGGGCTGCCACACTGCCACACATTATTTTGACCTTTCCATTCCCAACCTAAACCTACTCCCTCTAGAATCACAGAATAGAATCATAGAATCATAGAATCATAGAATAGTAGAATAGTTAGGGTTGGAAGGNTGAACACCTCCAGAGATGGGGCATCCACAACCTCCCTGGGCAACCTGTTGGTCTGGGTTGGAAGGGACCTTCAGGATCATCAAGTTCCAAACCCCCCACCATGGTCAGGGACACATCCCACTAGACCAGGTTGCTCAATGCCTCATCCAGCCTGGGCTGAAACACCTCCTGGGATTGAGAGGGCATCCACAACCTCTCTGGGCAACGTCCTCCAGGGTCTCACCACCCTCACAGTAAAGAGATTCTTTTCTTCTCTCCAGCCTACATCTCCCCTCTTCCAATTTACATCCACTATTCCCAGTCCTGTGGGAATTAAATGAATGAGCTACTGGGCCAGGCTGGTGCTGTGCTGCCGTAGCTCTCTCCCCACCACAGTGAGAAAGCAAACAAGCTTTTGCCATAATTAACTTATGAAAATGACACCATTATGTTCCTGCTAGCAATTAGGAAGCAAAAGAGAATATACAATATCCCTGCCAATGGCACAAAATTAACCAAAGCTTATGTTTCATACTAATCTCTTCATAAACTATTTCAAGACGAATGCAGCTGTAGGTAAGAAGATTTAAACTGGCATAAATTGGGAAGTAGCTCTTAAATCCAAGATGCACTTTGATGACACCAAGATTCCCAGGGGACTTGGAACAATATGCATCTGTTCTCCAATACTCAAAATGAGACATCTGCTTTCCCTCTTGGAAGCCAGAAAAGAGAGACAAGATCTGCCCAGCAGTCTGCAAACCTATACTACTCTAGATCCAGCTCTGCTAGAACACCAATCCACCCAAAAACCTCTGTACCCTGAACTGGCTTTGCTGGAACAAAGCTATGTTCTACACACAAGCTGCCAAAGAGTTTTCCTGACCCACAACTCTCCAGAGCTCCTGGTTTCTAGGACTCTCCTCACCACCTGCATTTCCCAGTCCCTCTGGCAGCACGTGCTAGAGAGTAGGTAAAAATACGAGAGACCACAATGAGATGCTATCAGAGGGACAGCATGAGAGCTAAGCCTAAAAACCTTAGTAACTGATAGTTCTTTTAGTTAGCTTTCAGGAAACTCCCCATTTTCCTTTTACATCTGGTCATAAGACTTTAAGTAGCAGTGAGTTCTCAAACAAGCAAGTGCCCATGCAGTGACGATGGGATTTTTTTTCCCCCATTACAAAGCTCCTGAAGAATCTGGCAGCTTCAGCTGTGCTCTCCAAACAACAGATCACTTCTTATTTCCTTGGCCCAACCCAAGACAGAGGAAAGGGATTTTTCAGGCAGGACCCTACAAGCAGCTGCCTGCAAGTGTCAACAGCTGGAAGCCAAAAGTATGTCATCTTAAAAATAGAAAAAAAAAAATAGAAAAAGCAGAAGAGCAACATAGACAAGGTGACAGGCAGCAGCAAATAAATACTTTCAAATATTGTCTCCATAGTAAAATTTCCATAGCTCATAGGGTTTGGGGTTTAGGAAAGTATCACTGTGACTAACATATTTAGGAAGTCCAGAAATGCTGCATCGCTTTTGGCTTAAAGCAGCAAATCAGAGTTAATGACAACCTACAGTTAGCTCTGTGGTAATTTTCTTTCTCCTTCATTGACACACATGACAAGACTTTATTAGCAGGGTTAAATGAAAAAGCTTTTTCTTTTCACCCAGCTGCAAAGAATGCTAAAGCTTGCATAGGCACCTCATGAAGAGAAAAAACCAAATCTGTATTTCAAAGCAATTCCACCATTGTTCTGCGTTTCATCTTTTCCTAGTATCAGAAGTTTTGGATTTTGCATGTCCATGATCACAGATTTCTCATCATCGGGACAAACTGCTGTGGAAAATGACTGTGGTAAAATGCAGGATACATGGCTGTATCACAAATAAAATTATTAGTTTTAACTCGGGAAGCCAGCAAGAAGACACTCAAAAAGAATGCCACCAGGCAATATGGATTCTGACTTTGCCTGGCATTTTTAGTATTTCACATAATCCAAATACTGGCATTAGAAAAAGTATCTGAAAAGATTCAAGATTTTTTTATTTAGCGTGAGAAGCGATTTTAATTTAAACCATTTTTTCCATATTTGATATGTGAACATCATATAATTCAAGCTCAAGTACAAAACCCACAGATATTGGTATTACCATGATTTAAGTTTGAAGAGTTTAAAACTTGCCCACTCCCCTCAGTCTTAAACAAGAGTTTGTGCAGTATCACCCCAATGATTTTGTCACTCATTCCTTCTCAGTAAGGACATTTTCTTTCCTCTCATATCTAATACCTCATCTATCAGATTTTAGTGTTCTTTTGAGCTACCCCAGGCTTCTACTGCAAAGCAACTGAGGATGATCCCAAACATTACACAGCTTGAGAACTTCCCACATGACTCACCTGAGAACTAAGCAAGACTTGGATGCATTAGGACAATGGTTGGGAAATCTTGAACTAGATCAGGCTGCTTATCAAGCCTGGCCTTGAATGTCTTCCAGGATGGGGTCTCCACCACCTCTCTGGGCAACTTCTCTGAGCAATGCCAACAGGAACACTCAAGCAAGAACTTCCAAAACCCTCACTAAAAAACAACCCTATGTTCCTGGAAGTCAGCAAAAGCAGAGTCCTTGACATGGCCATCACCTGTCTTTATGTGCCTTCAAAAAGCACACCATGGAAATACGCTCTGGCTCATGGTACAATCCAGAAAAAAAAAAAAAAGCTTTGCTGTCTGTGTAATGAGTTACCAGGTCATGAATGAAGCAATTAAGAAATTAAGGAGCACCATAAATGCTGCAGCTTAAGGCTGCAATATCTTGACTCCTCTGTACTTTGTGCAGCTGAAAAACTTACTCTGGGTTTACTTCTTGCACACTTGCCAACTACTTTGATTAAACACTTAAATAACCCAGGAATTGTGACCACCATGCAGAAACTTATCTTCAAAGCTGACCTCAAGCATGTTTCTGACATTCACAGATTTAATCACAATGGTGCCCTTCAGGTACAAGGAGGCCTCTAAAAGGTCTCCTGCAACCTTCCCTTCTCCAGGCTGAACAGCCCTAGCTCCCTCAACCTCTCCTCATAGCAGAAGTGCTCCAGCCCCCTCATCATCCTGGTGGCATCCTCTGTTTTCAGAATCTGGGTACCACGTTAACCATTGAAACAGCCAAAAAGACTAGTGCAGACACACTTAAAAAGGGGTTTACAGTGTATGAAACTGAGAAAATTGGCTTTATGTTTTTTAAATCTGCAGAACAACAGCATGGAAATACATTGCCCCTCTCTCTGTCTGCATCCAGCTGCATGCTGAGGCTTTGCAGCTGTATTTTCTGCACATCTTCCCCAAATCTCACTTAGAGTTTCCAGTTAAAGACACTGCAGCTGCTGACAGCTCTGCTGGTCAATAGCAGCTGCTGTATTTATTGACAAGGACATTTTCATCATGAGAGATGCCAGCAGAGTGGAAATGAGCAAGAAACAACTGTCTATGTAATCCATGCCCTATAGATCAATCCCTGCAGAAACATGCCAGGGGCCTGTCTGCAGCAAGATGCACCTTGAACTGCAACATCCAGCAGCAGCCTCTTCCAAGAGGCAACAAACCCAGTGCCTTTCCCTTCCTCTCTGCTGCCAGCAGGGAGGTGGTGAACAGCTCTTCTGCATGAGTAGAGTTCCTCCAGCCACGAATCAGGTGCTGTGAGAGTCTCTACTCCTGCTCATTTGGGGGTTTGAAAAGTGCCCCACTCCTGGAGACACTCAAGCCAGGCTTGCTGAGGCTCTGAGCAACCTGGTGTAGTGCAGGATGCCCCTGCACACTTCAAGAATGGTGGACTACATGACCTTTTACGGTCTCTTCCAAATCTATGATTCTTGGAACAGGCAATCCAATTTCTTTCAAAGTTAATTAAAAGATTATTGCTTGCTGTAGATTTATCCTTACCTTTCTGCGTCTCTGTGTGGAAGACAAAGTTGTATCGCATGCTGGAAGCAAAGGCAGCATGTCCAAAGCTGACCACCACTCTCTTCTCAGCACCATAGGACTGTAACATATTGCTCTGCAGGGCTGTGGAACAGCCTGCCTTCTACAGACCAGCTCGAGATTCAAGAGAAGTGTTTGACTTCTTGAGACTCGGTGGAAAACCCACACCAGAGGCGATGCACCACAGCTTGTGTTTGAGTCACCTTCTGGGGACTGCCACTGCTGATGCTGGCTCAGAGCACCAGAAACAGGCAGCAATGGGGCAGAGATCAAATGGGTGAGGCGGTCAAAGGTAAGTGATAAACAAAACTCACTCCAAGAACAACTCACGTTTAGCACTGAAATAGGTACTAAATCTGCCTTTGCAATTAACACCATCCCCCAGACAAAATAAAAAGCAGACAACCTCGTTTTCCTCCCCAACAGCTTGCGAGAGAGGAAAAAAAATAGTCTTCTTGCACCTATTTATCACACAGAACTGGCCGCTGACTTGACCAATGCTGCCAAAGAGCAGTAACAAAGGGCTGAAGGCACATCCCCTTTTGCAGGGACAGCCCAGTTAAGCACCTACCCTTGCCTGCCCTAAGGCACCCTCCAACTATTGCATCGGAGCAAAGGAGTAGAGAAAAATAAACAATCAAGTCTTGCACCACACAGGCAAGTGCTTTGTTTTACCTGGCATCAACCAGGGCATGTTTTGTCTCTTCTCAGTTCATTTTAGATCTTTATCAGAGCAGGAGCCAAAAGCTGCAGTTTATCTTAGGAGAAGAGAATCCTGCACAAGGATTCCTTAACACTTTTCAGTCTGATAATTTAAAGACAATTCAGAGAAGAGAACCAAGGCTGGAACCTGGCTAGTGCTCAGGCCTCTGAAACCTCACTTTCATCCACAGGTAGAAGAGAGAAGGAGAAGAGAGAAGTGGAAGAGAGAAGGAGAAAAAAAACCCCCACACCAGTAAAGGTTTGTGTTCCCAGCTGATTTACCTAGTTTAATTTTACTAGCTGTGCATTGCAAAATCAATGCTTACCTAAAGAGCTGCCTCCTGTTGAGCAATGTGCTCTATAACTCTGTTGCAAGTGAGGCCCAGAGCGTGGGATGCACTCAGGAATATTCCCTACTCCCAGTCTCCCCTGATAAGTTTATTTCATGGGGCTTTTCAGACAATCACATGGTAGTAAAGAAGCAAACACAGAAGGTGAATGCTGGGTGTTGCTAGAGAAAATTCACATTTTCAAGTAGAGGGAGCAGTACACTACTTAGCTACTTAGTTTGGAAGCTTAGTTTTGGAGGCTTTCTTGCAATTATCAAACAAAAACAGCTTCAAAGCAGGACCTCATTACAAGACACGATGAGGAAAGCAGAGCTAAATTGCAAGTGTGTCCCATGGAGGAGAAGATGGGTCAGAGCCAAACACAGGAACATCTATGCACTTCACTGATGCTTTCTGGGGTCCACAAGGTTCTTGTCTGAGCAGTCGATTTAAAACCTGGAGTATCTCATCTTTTCAGTCAGCACTAGAATATCCCTTACATCACTCTGAGCCTGAAACCCATCTTATTGAAGGGCTTTGAACTGCTTCACCTCCAATCTAATCCAGACTCCAGAGATGTTTTGCTGCAACCTCAGCTGATGAAAAGTCACTCACTTCTGCACAGCCCATAGCTGAACACAGGGAGCCCAAGAGACTTTTTTCCCCTCCCCTTTGCAATTAAAAGGAGTGCACTCAAATTGTGAAACACCTATATGTAAAGAAGCTCGTGCATTTAACTGGTGGAGTCCCTGCACGTGCTGCTGTCTCCCTCTCTGGGCAAACAGGGTATGGAGACAAGACAGAACCACAGAATCATGGAGTAACTCGGGTTGGAAGAGAACTTTTAGATCATGGAGTGCAGCCATCAACCCCACTCTGACAAGAACCAGTCCCAAACCATACCTCTAAGCACTATGTCTGCCCATCTCTTAGATACCTACAGGGGTGGTGCTTCAACTCCTTCCCTGGGCAGCCTGTTTCAATGATTGATAACCCTACCAGTGTGAAAAATTTCCCTAATATCCAGCCTAACCTTCCCCTGGTACAACTTGAGGCTGTTTCCTCTTGTCCTATCTGCACAGAAGTCACATATATGCATTTTTGTGTATATATATGTGTATACATGCATAGTCAACACATGCTCTGTATATTTAAGCATATTTAACAGAAGTAGCAATTGCCATTTATCATGAAAACCCCATTAGACACCAGTACTGGTTCCAACCAGAAAAATCCCTGTCTTTGCCAAATAGCTTCCACAGATCACAAAACTGCTGTTTTTCACATCCTTCTCCTGATACCTGCCCTGACGAGCTGCTGTAGGGAGCCCAGCAGAAGGCAGAACCACTGCAAGCTATATGGAAAGCCACCTTCACATCCATCTCATCAAGGTGGTGCTTCCCTCACATACACACTCCTCCCATAAATGATGAAAGGTCCATTTATTCAGGAACTGACTCCAGTGAGCTCTAACTTACCTGGGAAAGCTTCCCATTCACCACAGGCAAGGGGAGTTTTCAAGACATGAATGTCTATTTTATGAACACCTGCATCCTGTGAATGCTCAGAGTAAGAAATTTATAAATGTGAGGATTGAACATAGGAGCAATACATCTTATCTCTAAGGAAAACAAATAAATCATGAGATGCTAAACAGTACAAAAGACTGAACCAGCACTGCTCCAAGATCATACTACATCATCTTTGCATATTCAAATACTCCTAGCTATTCCTTGCTTAAGACATCATTCTAATATACCTTTGACATAAATCACAGTCCTAAAACCTTCCTATTCCAGGTCTAGAGCACAGATTACAGCTCCACCTTGTGCAAGATTGTCTGATGCCATGACAGGGAACTGAAGACAAGGTTTAAAGATCCTCAAGAGGAAAGACATGCTATATGGGAAGTTCCATATCCTTAAGAGCCAGAACACAAGCTCCCAGTCCCCTCTTAGAAGCAGAGAATCATAGATTGCCCAGACTGGAAGGGACCTGGCTATATATCAGGCTCGATATAAGAAAGAAATGCTTTACAGTGAGGGTGGTGAAACACTAGAACTAGGTTGTGGATGCCCCTTCTCTGAAGGAGTTCAAGGCCAGGCCAGACAAGACACTGAGCAGCCTGATCTAGTTGGGAGGTGTCCCTGGCTGTAGCAGGGGGGTTGGAACTCGATGATCTTTAAGGTCCCTTCCAACCCAAACTATTCTATGATTCTATTCTATGACCTTTTAGATTATCAAGTCAAACCATCAACTCAGTTCTGAAAAGAACCATCCCCAAACCCTGTCTCCAAGCTCTACAGCTGGCTGGCTCAATACCTTCTGTGATGGTGCCTCATCCCCTTCCCTGGGCATCAAGATAAAAAAACTACCCTAAGCTGATTAATGCCTCCAAAATTGAGTACTAGCCTACAGCCTTCATCCACACACTTAACACACAGCATACGGGAAAAGCTGGATTTTGGGGGGAGATGATGGTGAGGGGATGGATGCCACAGAACAGCATATCCTCTGAGTTCCCAACAGTTTGCAGGGAAATAATACACAACTTTAGAAACCAGCAGCAGCCTCAGGGTGAGATGCAAAACGATTGGCTTGACTCTGTGCCCCACTTCAGCTCACAGAGAAAGCATCAGTGAGTGGCAGTGAGCCTGCAGGTGAGCACAGGTTAAAAGAATTGCTATTTGGAAAAACGAAAAAAAAATTCCCTACATAAAAAAGCTAGCAGCAGAGATAATGGCATTTTACTCAGCAGGCTTCATCTGGTATGAAATGTGGGGGAAATATTCCTCAAGCACACTATATCCACTGGCTGGAACCAGCACCAAAATGTTCTCTCCCAGCAGGCTCTCTTTACAGAATGCTAGTTAGTATTCCTTTCCCTTCCTGCCAGAAGATAAGGGCTGCGTAAAAAGTCCTGTGTATAAGGCAGCGTAATTAATCCAACAAATGATGATTCAGCTTCTGTCAGGAAGAAGCAAAACAATTTCGCAGCACCAGGACACAGCAAAAAAAGTCCTGCCTTCCCAAAACAAGCAGACTTCAGTTTCCCCCTTCCCTGCAGGTCTAAAAAGGCTTCTGGATTTAAACCCATGCTTCCTGTGAAGAGAGAACATTGCAGCACAGCCGTATAGTATAATAAAGTTCTCAAGATAATTTATATCACCTTTAATCACGACAGTTTTAAGTGGTTTTAACTTTATTATCATCTCAATGTCAAGGACAGATTAAAAATTACAAAGATGTCAAGTGCATCCCCATAACAACAAGCCTCTTGGAGATTCACTGCTGCTAATATCTAAGTGTCTCACCAGCATGGCTCACAAACACGGACAAAAAATGCACATGTGCAAATCCTAATAATGCCACTGTTTATTAATTACTCATATGTGAAAGGTTCTCCTGCCCATGGCATCTTTGAGTCTCCATCAACAAGGGCTTGCTCTTTCTCTTGAGACTGTCCAGAACAGGGCATGAGACCAAAAGCTGGAAGTCTGCTGATAGAAAAATTAATTTTCTTTTTGAAGTCTTAGAAGTACATGAACTCATCCAGCACTAGCTAAGGCAACATCTTAAAAGAAAACATTCCTCTTCTGCTCTCCCGTTTCAACTGTACCTGTGTCACCAGAAAACTGTTTCTGGGAAACTTCAGGCTCCATAAACCAGATTTTAGGTAACAATACATAAAAAATCCCCAGAAGTATTTAATGATTATTACAAACAGTGGAATGTGGGGCCAGGGAGACCCCCCATTGTTGCTTTGAGGAGAGGGGAGAGAGGCTCTGAGAAGCTCCAGCAGCTGAACAGACAAGTTGATATCTAATTAATCAACAGCTTTATGTTCAGCCCTCTTACAAAAAGAGATCTCAAATTTGGCAATTACTAAATCTTAAAGATAAGCAGTGTGCATTATAGCAACTGCTCTGAGTAAAAATGTGAAGTGGTAAATGTCAGAGCAATACAGATGCTACACACAAAATCATGCTGACCAGAAACTGCTGGTTTTCATTTTTATTTCACATTTGCAAGATGTCTTTTCAGTAATTCCTACTTGTGGAATTATCCATTACTTGTCTATTTAGAAAGCTATTCGTTCAAGGCTCATGTAGGCTCCAAGTCAAGTTCAGCATTGCACTAGCACTGTGCTTCTCCACCAGCTCCCTACTGCCTGAGCATCCATGGCAACATAAATGCCCAAAACTCTATCATACAACAAGAAAAAAAATCCCTGTTGCCATCCTAAAATAAAACTTGCAGCAGCAAGAAGGAAAGCCTGACTAAGAATACTAAGGGCAAGGACACAGCTTGAGCAGAGATGTTCCACATCTCCCTCAGAGTGGACAGAAATACCCCCAATTTGGGTAAATAACAGCCTTAGTCAACAGGGCAACAAATCCATACTGAGATAAATGTCACTTGCTGACGTCAGTGACAGAGCAACCTAATCAAAGTACAGCCTTCAACTATTTTTAAACACTACATTTTTTTAAAATAAAAAATAAAAGATATACCATAAAAACTCATCCATTAAAAAAAAAAAGATTAAGAAATTCTATAAAACAGTAAAACAAATGAAGTATTTATTTCTCTCAGGTACCATGGACATAAAAGCCAAGCTGTCCCCAAGCCTGAAACTGGCTGTTCCATCCCATGCGTCACTGCACTAGAAAGCAGAAGATAAGGATTTGGGAAAACACACACGCATCGGATTGGCACTGGTGATCCATGTTGGAAATTTACCCAGACAGGTTAAAAATAACACAGTGAAATGTTTGCAGCCATGCTGAAGGTCGCTCAGGGCAGGGCTGCTGTTTTTATAGTAAGAGTTCCTGGTGACATGTGACAACTCGTTATCACTAGTATTTTGGTCCCCAGAAAGCACGCTGCACAATCAGGTTCCCCAGGTTGAGAATTAAGGTCACAGAGGCTGGAGACAACCAATACACAGTGCCATGGTGGAGAAATCAAGCCCAACACCTACTAATGGACTTGTTTTTCTTAACAGATCCTTCACTGACTTACACTGAAAAAAGGAATTTCTTTCTACCAGCACTCCCCGGTCAACATTCCCGTTATGCATTTGCAGGGTTTTAAGCCCCATTACCAGAGGTCCCAGTTTCAATAAGGTGGGAGTCAGCATAGCACAAGGAGTGTTTACATCCACCAAGCCACAGAGCTTCTCAATCTGCTGGCCTCACGGGGCACCAGCTCAGAGAGAACATCATTGCCTCCAGAAAGGTGCCTTTGTAAGCCAGCTGGATCAAAGTCCACCATGCCTGACCTGGGGGATGTTCTCCATGGCGACTCTGAGTATTCACACTGGGCTCCATGGTCTCCTCTCAGAAAGGGAGCAATTCTCACCACAAATGCCTCATGTTCTGACTTCACTGCTATCTCAATGACTTGAAAGATGCTGCGGCCCCTTTGCAGTTGCAAAGTTTATTGTAAACTCAACATCTGGGGGGAAAAACTATTTTCATTACTTGTATCTCCAGCACAGGGGAACGGACTCAACCACAAAGCTTCATCCTTACAGGAGACAACTGGCCAAAGAACCACAAAGAAAAGGCAGCCATACAAGCTGCAACAAAATCCATGCTGTGAATTAGTATTTCAAGGATGGATACAAATACTCAGATCATATACAAGTCACAGGAGGAAACAATGAAATAGCTTTTAACAGCTACATCCCCATTCCCATCAGATCTTGCAGAGCACTCACCACAAAAGCCTTGTTCCCCAGGACTAAGGCCCTCTTGCTGCTGGTTTTCCTTCCAGGAATGGAAAAATCCCTTATTTTATTTTTCTAAGGGTGGTTCGTTCACAAATAATAACTTCTTCACCTGTGAGCTTACATCCCTTAATCAGAACAACCTTCTTTCACATTCAGGAGGCTGGAGCCAGGCTCTTCTCAATGACATCCAATGACAGGACAAGGGGCAGTGGGTGCAAGCTTCAACACAGGAGGTTCCACAGAAATAGGAGAAAAAAAACTTAGTTGGGGTGAGGGTGAGAGAATAGTATCACAGGCTGCCCAGGAGAGTATGGGGTCTCCTTCTCTGGAGACATTCAAACCCCACCTGTACGCCTTCCTGTGTGACCTGATCTGGGTATTCCTACTCTGGCAAGGAGATGGGACAAGATCTTTCCAGGTCCTTTCCCATCCCTGACACTGTGATTACTTCACATTATTTGTGCTTACTGTTCAACTGCACTAATGAACCCAAGTCCTCTTCACAGGTTGCCCTTGAAAGGGGCAGTGATATGGAATGGATGCTATTTGTCATGGTTAGCAGCAAGTGCTCACCTCCTTCTCTACTGAGTTTTAAGGGAAGAAACTTGCTTTTTAAAAGGAGCAAGAATCTTTAATTCATTGCCGCTGCCACCACTTCCTTCTGCACAAACATAAAACTGATGTAAGAGTTTTGTGAAGTTATCTGTACTCAACAGATAAATGAAAGATACCAGCTTCTTGAAAGATTCCTGACTTCTCGATTCTTCACACAGACACAGAAAGCAAAAGCCTGTTGAGCACCTCACACAGCAGCTGCTCAGCAAAGAGCTGTCGATGCAGAACAGAAAGATTTTTATTCAGTAGAACATGAAAGCCTCATCTATAATGTACCTCCAGCCATCAGTGAAACAACACGTTGAGGGGAGCTGTTAACCAGTGGTGCCAAAGCTGAGCCATGGGATGCATCTAGGGTGCCTGATGGGGATCCCAGTGCCCCCCACCTTACCCATCTCCAACTCCCTTGGTCTCCTCCAACAAGGTACTGCTGGGCTCTGAGCTTGATTAGACAGGGCAGTGCAGAAGGGAGAAAATAAATCTTCAGTAACAAAAAACCCCAAGGATGTTAAAAAATGAAGAGTAAAACTAAAACCAGCTATCACTCAGTGAGATCACATAAGTGCCTTGACTTGTTAATATGCACATGATGATGAAAACAGGTGTTTATTGATCTCTCTCTAAACCAAGTGCTTGTCTTATTTAATAGAAGAGAGAAACCTCCTAGATAAAACAGCTGTGGAAGAGCCCATTTCTCAAACAGAAAGGATCAATTATTTATCCATTCCTCTTTTTACACAGCAAATTTGAGAAAAAAATGCAGTTCCCATTTGCACTCCTCCCAGATATTTCTTCAGTTAAAGAAACCACAGCAAAGTGGATTTTCTTTACATCAAACCTGTTTTGATAGGATTTTCTTATAGAACTTCATCAATCTTCACTTGGAACACTAAATTTACTGCAGCTCTACAGTCTGATTGTTTAACACACAGAGCAGGCATCCAAAGGTGGTCTCCTGGGATTAAGAAGTTTCAGCCAGCCCATTTTAAATGGGGAAAACACTAGCTCCCAGCTCTGTAGTAGCATACAAACCTTAATTATGCAGAAGAACACAAGTAAAGAATAACAAAAGTCTTTAAGCAAGAGCCACACTGAGAGCTCTGAAGTCCCCTGCAGCACTTTCCCAGCCCCCCTTGTCCCCCAACAAATAAAACCCTGCGTTGAGGAAGGAGGGGGGAAAACGAATACAAAACACATTTACTGTTAACACTGAGGGATGAAAAATTGTAATGGCTCTGCCTTGACATCTGGTTTCTATTTCGCTTCCATTATATCAGATTACATAACAAACAGATGATGCACCAGAGCCACACAGTTCTTCTTCGAATCTTGTTTACATTCTTCTTCATAAAAATTTAAGCTATGCCACACACAGGGGTGTGTTTGAGGCAGAGAAAGGCAGAAACAAACGAGCAGCTTTCAAAGGAAAAAAGTAAGAATGATTTGGGGTGGAGTCCTTTAAATCCATAAAGAAATATTCCATTTCACAGCCCAGTTACAGAAACTGACTGAAGCTGCACAGAACAGCACCCACAGCTGCGTGGAGTTTACACGAACAAGCCACAGAGAACACACACGTTTTACAACGGGGTGAAGCGATTGGGTAAGCAAGTGTCAAATTTAATGATGCAAACACAAATTCCACTCTGCCCAGTTACAGTGCTGTTATCTAATGAAATGCAACTCCATTGCTCATGTGTCCCCAACTCCATCTTCTCATTCGGATCTGTTACATGACTATTTATGTGGTTTTCATTCCTCCAGACAACTGTACTTTCAAGTGTCTTGTGCTGCAGCGGTGATTCAGTCTTAATAGCACAGAGCAAATTAATAATTTTCAAAATCAGACACCTACTTTGCTGACCTTGTCCCTGGGCACACATTACAAACTTTCTTCTGAGTCAACAGCACTTCCTTCCTCTGCGGCAATTCAGGAAGTTGTGCAGTGTTATAGAGCTGATTCATCCCAATCCAGGTGATCCTCATACACTGGTGAGGTTTCAGTCTTGCCTTCTCAACACAAAACCTTATCGGAAAAATCTCATCACCTTCCCAGAATGTGCTTCCATGTGCTTCCCTCCTCAAAACTGCGAGCAGCTTCACCTGAGCATTGGATGGAGTTTGAAAGGGACCTTCAAAAGGCCACCTAGTTCAAACCCCTGCAGTGAGCAACGACATCCTGCACTAGATGAGGCTGCTCAGAGCCTCAGCAAGCATGGCCTTGGATGTCTCCAGGCTTGATGGGGCCTCCAGCCTGGTTTTCCAGCCTGGGCCAGTGTCTCACAACCCTTGTGGTGAAGAGCTTCTTCCTTATATAAGATATAATCCTTAAAAAGGATATAACAATGCAGTTGTGAAGTTACAGTAACACACAGTACCATCTCTGTAGCTTCTAAACACCATGCTTAAACACACAATTTTATCCCCCACTTCCATCGTAATCAGTTCAAATTCCCTGTCCCCAAAACTCAACATGGGAACAAACAACCCAAGGGCTACAATGCTACACAGCTTGTGGTAGTGCTCAAGATTTTCAAGTGTCACCTGGAACTATTCTCAATCACTCATAGATGCCATACTCACAGCAAATCACATCCACAAAATATTTTCCATGGCTAGAACACATAGGTAGTGGCATCAAAATGCAAATGTTGTCACCTGGGTCGTCTTTAGCTACATTTGTGGATATGTCTATCTCCTGAAAAGCACAGGTAGAGTGTGTAGACAAGCACAACCATCCAGGTTCTCAGGCACAATAATGGCAAGAATTAAATTCTTGTCTAATATTACATCACTGATCATTTTGGCTTCTCCATTTTGTTTCTTACCAGTAATAAGCATCCACGTTTCAGTGTGGATAAAATCTAGTTTTCCTCACTTCAGTTATCTTCCAGCTGAACTCTTGCTTGCACACTTCCTTGCCTCCCTCTCAGTAAAACACACTGCCTCCCCTATCTCCAAGCCCATGCTGATGAGATATTTATGGCTAGCCAAGGAGTTCAAAGCATGGACCATTCTTTGAATGCCTTCTTCTGCTGATAGGGATGAGGGGGGCAACAGGCAGCAAAGGGCGATCTCAGAAGAAAGATATCAGCACACAGCTCTAGTCACAACAAGTCCTTGAGCACACCACAAGCAGAACAATAAACTACAGGGAGGACAAGGGATGCAAAATCTTTATTTTATGCTTCCTGGCATTTTTATTTAGAGCAACATGCGACAGTATGAGAGAAAGGGGTCACGTGGTGATGACTTTCTCAGAGGCCTAGACAAAAATGCTGCTTCTTCAGCACCAAAATTTTAAGTATTATGAATTCCCACTCATCACCCATAAGCAAACTACTCCTCCATTCACTCCAGCCTGGCAGGATGCAAATGCGTAGCACAGAAGCCTTCACTTTTACTATTACAACTGTTATTTTTGCCTTTAAAAGCCTCTAGAATCACAAAACACAGATCCTTAACATGCATCAACCCCAGCTCCTTACACACAGCTATTGTGCTCTTCCCAAGCTGTAGGTGTTTTCCTCCTGTAGCTTTACCATCTGAGAGCCATCAGGAGCAGAGTTGTGACATCTGGCTGCACTGCTATGGCACGGCAGCCTTGCAAAGAGTTGCGTGTGTCAGGCTGTGTACAACTGCTTATTTATAGGACAGCCCAATTAATAATGAGCACACTGGGGCTGACAACACAGCTGTCACAATGACTATCCAATTTATGCTTAACCCCCCGAGTTTTTGGTATTAACTTCACCTTTCAAATCAGAAGAACAAACTGCCACGGCCGTTCACCATCAGGCAACTCCAAGCACCCAAAACCTCACCACGCTTTGTGTTTTCTGCCCTCCCCTCTGTTTCCACCAGCAATAGGTTTTCACTTCTGCTCAAATGTCAGACAAAACATCTTGAAGCTGCCAGCATGCTTCTCTGCTGGCACAGCCAAGGGCATTCTGCAAAGGTCAGTGGTTTGAAGAATCCACACAACGTATGAGAAAGCCCCACAAGCATGTGATGCTCAGGAATGAGAGACAGATCTGTAATTAGATGTGTTATCCTGGAAAGAGGTCCACAGTGGTGCTTTAGCAAGCCCACTACCAGGGATTGGGGGGAAACCCAGGCAGTTGAATTTATTTTCTTGCCATCAAAAAGGGCTTGAGCTGAAACTAAAGCTTGGAGACCAGCATCAGTGCACACAGCCCCGCAGAAGCAGTCTCAAAGCCTTACTGCATTTAACACATTAATCAGGTTATGAGGAAGCTCCAAGTCAGAAGTTTTCTAATTAAAGTAATCAGCAGGCCATCAGTGAAAGTGTCCAGCAGGCCTGGTGAGTTTCCATTCCACAAGAGAAACATCCCAGTCAGAGTTCTCCTCCCCACATCATTACTGTGCACAAAGGAATCCTCAGCAAAGACATCAACTTGCAAGTGGCAGAGTGGTAAAGAAAGGGGACCTAAGCCCATAAATCACTTCAAATTTGCCAACACAAAGAGTATATTGACAAACCAGGATGTTAGTAACAAGTTGCAAATGTGACAAAAACAGTCAGGGCTCACAACACATGATGAAAACTCATCCTTACGGGAAAACAGATGAAAAAAAATACACCAAGAGAGCAAATACCAAGCATTTCTCCTCTTTCAAAATAAGAGCCGGTTACATCCTCATTGACAGCTTTGAAGACTACTTCTTAGTGCAAAATAATTTCAGTTTAAGATACTGAGAGGGAAGAAAGCCACAACAGTTCAAAAGAAATAGCCAAAATAATCTTTTCAGCACAACTGTGTCTCACACTTTTGCTTGCTGAAGCCACAAATACACGTGTATCTAAAACCAAGTCAGTGCATAATTATTTCCATATAAAAACCAAGCTCCTTCTGCAGAGCTCTGCAAGCTTCAGGAGCTCAAAAAGCAAAAGGCACCACCACCAAGCACTTCTATGCCAGCCCTGCTTCAAGCTCACCATCCCTAAGTGAAGAAAATCCATCTCTCCTGACTTGTGATTTCTCACCCACCCTTTTCCAGCCAGCTTCTTGTGAAGAACATGGACTCCAAAGAAAAAATATGAACCAAAACAAGCAGGGAAGTAGTAATTCTAGTGCCCCTAAGAAGCTGCTTTAAATGCTCAGCATTGATGAGGAACTGCTGAGGGTCTGACAGATTATCATAGCCTTAACAGGACAACAGCAAGGAGAATAAGGTCTGGTTTTCAATGAAAGCATCTGTTCAGCAGCAGTGTCATCTACCCTTACTACCTGGAGACTACCAAGCAAATGCATTCCTCACTTGTTGGCTATCCAAAGGCTGCACTGCAGGAGTCCAGTCTTAACCTGCTTGTCCAGTCTGTCTGACCAAGGCTGGAGTCTCTCCAGATGGTGTCCAGCTGGCCAAATCCCAAAATTTACAGAAGCAGGGTTGCTAGACTCATCCTGCCACACTCTGCCTGCTGTGATGGGCACTACCAGCCTGCTGGATACTCCAGGAATGAGCACCATGGAAGGTGATACTACAGCAGCCATTACACTGGGCAGAAGCTTCTCAGAGGTTCCTCTTGTGACTTCAGGCACAAAGATGTAGTGCCTGATGAAGATGCACTGGCACCTTCCATCCCTGCTCAAAACAGTAGCCCAGAAAGTTCCCAGGACCATCATCCACCTCCATGAAGAGAAACAACCATGCTACATCCCAGCCCTATTAATGTAGTTATTTCATCTCCAGCTCTCCAGTGACAAATTCCTGGGGAGAAGGAGAAGTGAAGCACAGCTTGATTGAACACACAGCTTTCCTAACAAATCAGACAGTCTGTTCTTAGCACAATATTACCAGACCCTCCCCTCCAGCATTTTTTTTCCAGAGAAAAACAATAAATTTTAAAAAGCATCTAAACTTCAGAAACATTCTCAACATGTCTCTGCCATTTGATCCATCAAGTTTACACAACTTGTTAACTTATAGGCAGAGGAGATGCAAGGGTAGAGTGTAAAGGTTGTCCAGAAAAGCTGTGGCTGCCTGATTCCTGAAGGGGATCAAAGCCAGACTGGACAGGGCTTGGGCTGGTGGGAGGTTCCTGCCGAGGGAAGGGACTTGGAACCTGATGATCCAACCCATGTTCTCCAAAAGTGACAATTCACAGGTAGCCTGGAAATACAGGATTACAGCAACCCAGGTGTGAAACAACTGTCACGTCCCAGGCTGCAAGAGGTAAGTGTGCATGTGGAGCATCCAAGGGTACTGAAGAAGACCAGCAAAACCAGAGTCACATAAGCTGCAATCTTGCCAACACAAACACAGAGCAAATAACTGAGGAATGATGAGAAAGGCATTTGACTTGTTTATAGGTGTAAAGACACACACATTTGCTCTAGTAAATTACACCAATGCTCCTAAAAAATATTACCCTCCAAGATGGTTGGAAAATTCTTTTTCAATATGAAATAATGCCAGAAGTTAGAAAGTTAAGAGGAAAAAGCCCAACTTGTAGCCTGAAATGCAGCAGCTCTGACATCCCACCGAGCATCCACATCCCACAGACTCTTCTTGGACCTGACCACTCTGCAGCTGCAAAGTTAGCAACCTCCGGCCTACTTTGGGGCACATTAGAGTCCAACTGTATTTACGCCAAAAGAGACAGGCAAAGGTTGTGACGATTTATTGACGCAAGAGGTATTCCATGTTCTGTGCCAGAAATTAATCAGTGGAGGAGGAGGAATTCTCTTTGAGTGCCTTGTTAGAAAGGGCTTCAGTGAAAGGCTGAAAACAACAAGCTGAGGTCTTGCATTACAGACATGATTGAAAATAAAAATTCAAAAGGACAGGTTTTACACACTTAGTCCTGTAGAAAGATGCTGGAAAGCACAAGAAGCTTCTGCCTGAATGGAACTAACATCCTTGTTCCTCCTCATTAAAATGAAAGTATATGAGAAAACCAATTCGGAGCATTCCCAAACCTTTGTGAACATAAAGTCATGCTGCATTCATTCAGAACACCCCATCTCAAACACAGTATACTGTATACTGACCCTGCATGCTGGTGGCTGCAATTCAGGACACCAAGGACTGACCCAGAAGCAGAATTCCTATCACCTACTGGAAAAAGCTGCTGCAGGAAGCTACATCTTGAAGAAAATAAAAAACAACAAGAATCTTGAAGGCAGACTGAATGAACAGCATCAGCCCTACCTGCCAAGAAGCCATCATGATAAAACTGTCAAGAGTTAGGAGCCTGCAGAACAGGCCTTCCACCTGCTGGAAAGAAGAAAAAAAACAATAATCTAATGCCAATCAGATACTTGCTGCTGGTGGGGAACAGATGCCAAAGCCCTGCTTCTGGGTTCATTAAGCTGCAAGGATCACCTGCCTTCTCCTGGCAAAAGTTGTAGGACAGCCAGCGGTACCTGATTTAGAATAAAGCAAGTCCTTGCAAGTTTCAGAGATTTTTCTGAAGTGACAAATGTCAAAAAAGATTCAATACTTGAACAGTCTATCAAAATCTGGAGTATGGGTTCTGCGATTTTAGTTCTTCTGGGTTGTTTTTTGACCACAGAAGAGAAGGAGGATTAGCTTGGTCTAGTTCAGGCTTTTTATGTCTTCCCACAAGAGCAGCTCAAGCATTTCATAGAACAGTGTGAAAAAAGTTTTAAACTAAGACGTTTCTTTTTATAGCCAGCATAAAACAAAGGTCAACTACTAAAGGAGAGAGGGACATCTGTTTAACTGGAAAGTTTGGAATGCTGAAACAGAATAGCAAAGAATTCTTCTCAATGGATTATCTGAAAATCACCACAAAAAGCACATTTTTTTCTTCCAAAAGAGTTTTCAATTGATCCAAAATACTGAAACAAACTTCACAGAAGCAGTAAAAACAGCTTGCCCTCTAATCTCTCAACAAACAAACAAGTAAAGGGGACATTACCCATCTCTCAGCTGCACCCAACTGGCCTGGCTGTACATCTGGAGTACTCCCACATCCAACAACTGCATTGATCTTGGTCTATTGATCAGAAGTTGAAACCTGGCAGCAGAGTCATTACACAGTAGTTCATGGAAAACATCTATTAAAAAACACTCAAAAATACACAATACAGTGAGCACAAAGCCAAGAGTGGCACACCCCCTCCACCCCAGAGCCCCTGCTCTTTGCCATCACACTGAGCCTGATGGGATTTCACAATTACAGCAGCAGCTTTTTAGAACAAAATGGTTACCTGAAGCCAAAGCTGGCAGTTCAAAGCTCACAAACTCACCCTCCTCACTGCCACTGCAGTTTTCCTGGTAAACCTATTTATGTGGTTTTGGCAGCATAACAGCTACAAACAAAATGAGTACATAGATTCTTGAATAGTGAAAGGGTCAGGATTGATTTTTTTTTTTTAATTATTTATTTGAATTCATCTGTCATTTCTCCAACATCCTGTGATCCCAGCCCTACCACAGAGCACAGATGTAGCACAGGGAGAGTTTCCAGGACTTCCTTCCACCACAAGCAACTCTACCTTGCCTATCATAAGGAGTTTGTGCCTGGTTTCTCATTAGTTAGCAAAAAAGATGCTTAAAATTCCCTTGCTGTTTGGAGCCCCTGCCCCAAGCCAGCCTCTAGCTATCACAAACCCTAACAGACAAGGACACCAAGAACCACAATTCAAGAAATTAAATTAAAAAAAAAAATAAAGAGAGGGGATAGGTATGAAAAAGGATAACAGAACTCTGCACAAGTTGCTATCAAGTCACGTTTTGGCCACACAATCACAAGGGCACAAAAGGCACAGTTGGATGCCAGTTTTAGTCTGAAGCCTGCTGCAGAGTAAAGTCTGCTCATGTTCCCTCATTAATTCCACACCTAATAATTGGTTAGTTCCATTATTTGGAATCTCACCCCACTGAGCATCTCTAAAGTTCCTGAGTGCATATTCATGAAAACTAGAAAATAGTCATGTAAAGTTACCCTCAAACCCATACAGTCCTGCATGTCCTAGGTGTTACGTGCAAATAAGATCACTCGGGTTTATTCACAATAGTGCATTTCTACATCTCAGTTTGGCCAAGAAAAAAGTATTTATCTTTCCTCAGACCTTTTCACTTGGGTACCTCAAACCATGCACTTCAAAGGCCCTCCATGCTCAGCTCATCTCATGTTGATTAGAAGACAACAAGGGAAGAGGGGAAATTTAAGGCATATCACAACCTAAGGGGGGAAAGGGACTTCTCCAGACTTTACTGCAGTATAATTAACTCAGCCACAATCTTTCCTTCTCCAGTAAGGTACCTGGTACTCTGTGTTCAGTCACTCCTGGACATTTGCTACAGTTTCTACAGATGTTCAGGGATTTAAAAACAACATATTAAAAGAAGAAACATCACTGCAGTTGTTTCTCCACTCCACTCTTCTCCCAAGCCAACTGTAGGATAAAACCTTTTAGGCCAAACACTCTCAAAAATAAGGCAATACTCACTGCAGTGTGGATAAGCAGTATACAACAAAGTACACGTAGTCAGGAGGCCAAATTCCTAGACTTCCAGGATCAAAACTGCCATCTACGTCCAGCATCCTGAGAATAAGTAGATTTTCCCTACTCTTGAATCACAGTGGGAGGAATAAAACCTTCCTTCAACATCAGCTATGTCCAAATGGATCTGCCCAAGTCAAAGACACACAAACAGCCCTCATCAGTGGGAGAGTGTGGCAAGAAGGCAACAAGCTGAATAATTTCAAAGGTAAATGCTGAGATTACTTTTTAGAGTCCAGTAGCACATTTTAATCAATATATATATATGAGATCAGGTACAGGTCAAACTGAGGTTGACCAAAAGCAAGTAACAAAAATGGAAGTAACCACATAAAAAAGGTTTCTCTCCTTTCCAAGGGAGACATAAGGTCTTGAGGACTAATCTCAAACATTATCATCTGACTTGAAAAGTAAACCTTTTTTCTAATACCCTTTTCCTGCCCTCTGCCTCATTCAAAATAATTCAGAGTTCGCTGCCTCTCATCAGAAGTACCTGCTTCTCATCTTTGCACTGCAGGACACATCACAAGCTAAAAAACTTCCTTTAGAAACAGGCTTTTAAAAGAATTCCAAAGTGCAAGAACTGCATTTAAAGGAAAAGTAGAAATGAGAGGAATGTACTTAGCAGGGACGCTGACCTAGAAGGAACTTCAACTTGAACCCCAAGTTGAAACACAAAACATATCTTCTCTTTTCAGGGTACAATAAAAATCTTGCAGAGAAAGTCTCAACTATTTGATGCGCCAGAAAGTGAAAACTTCACAGGTTTCACAGTAGCAGCCTTAAACTTTAAAGGTCCTCAAAATGACAAGACTTCAAGAAAATCCAGGACAGGCTCAGCTTTCATATACATAAGAATCAAAAATCAGGTGGTGTAGGTAACTCTAGCATGGGTTGAAGAACAAAAAGTAAACGGAGACATCTCCAGTTCCCATCCACAAGGGTTTTTTTCTCTTCTAAACGAAATTTCTCACCACCAGATTTCACCAACAAGTTCACTTCTCATCAAACCTCCAAGTCATCCCAAACCTGGGAGACCAGAATGCTCAGGGAAACAACTTCAAGGCACACCAGTAGCTCTTGCTACCAAGTTCCTATTCCATAAATTCAACTCAGACCCTATGCAGTAAGGGATGGGTGGCAGCATCCCTTCAAAAGGGATCCATCACCTCTGCTGGGCCTGATAAACAGGTGAACTTCTCTCCAAAAATTTTAACTCTCTGTGAAGCTGCTTCTCAGCTTCTTCACTATGAGAGTGGTGAAACACTGGAAGAGGTTGCACAAAGAGATGGTGGAGGCCCCATCCCTGGAGACATCTGAGGTCAGGCTTGCTGAGCTCTGAGCAACCTAATCTGGTTCAAGACGTCCCTGCTCACTGCAGGGGTTTGGACTAGATGGCCTTTTAAAGATCCCTTACAACCCAACACATTCTATGATTCTGTGACCAGCACACACACGTGGCATTGAGCAAAGAGGGTAAGTCTGGAGGACTCTTTGTATTTCCATCTAGATAAGAAACAACAGCCGAGATAGTGAGGTTCTAGCTATTTCTCACTGCTAGTAGTGTTTTTCTTGAGAACAGGAGCCTGAATGCTCATCCTAGAATACTCCAGCTGCAACAAACAGCAACACCAGACAGGTAAGGGGAAGCAGGGATACAGCCTGCCCATATGCTCTTCCAGATGACAACCACCACATATCAGTCAGGCCCCAGTCCAGCTAAAGGAGGACTGCAATCTACTCCTTCAGTGCTTATGTTTATTGAAAGAATGTTCTTGCCCCCCAGATAATTTACAGAAACAAACTCATTACTGCCAGAAAGTAGGTCAGTGTCATTTAAAGCCAGTTTGAAATGCATCTCCACAGAAACTTCTTAATCTTTAAAAAGGAGAAGGCATAAAATATTTATGGCAGGGCACAAAACGTTTGAGAGAGTAAGAGGGAGAGCTGCTCTTACACACCCTGCATGAAATGGCTTTCTGTGCCTCGCTGAGCCACGGAGCACCAAAGGAGAGCACTCAAGAGATCAAACACCCAACAAAAGTACTTATCAATCCAGCAAATCACAGCACATGATATGCACCATCCTTCTCCCAGTATTGTGCCATCATGAAGCTTTCTCTGGTTATCTCCTCTCCATCCTTACAAACCTGCTGCAGATTTTTTTTTTTCCTTATCAGACCTCCAGCATTCTTCAAACTTCAATATTCCTAACTGTCAAACATCCAGCATTTCAACAATGTAAATAAAATTTGGATCTCTACAAGAGTAGCTCTGAAGAAAGAATATAGCACTTGCATTCAGACTGGCTAATTCTTCTAAGATAATATTTCATAAACAAAACGCTTCATTGAACATGAAGATTTTCTGCTTTTATGAAAGGAAAGTGAACTTGAAACAAATACCAATCAGTTGGGTGATTAAATTTAAGCTTTTTAACTAAACTTTATGTCTAACTATTAACAACAGAATAACCTTTACTGATTTCATAATAACCTTTACTGATTGAAAAAGCAAATGATAGTGAAACTCAACGCACTGAAAACTAAAGGAGGGGTAGAAAGAAATTATTTAAGGTAAATAAGGGGGGGGGGGGTAAAAAAAAAACAAAAAACCACACCCCCCCCCCCCCAAC
>VZTY01027478.1:301147-325418 GCA_013400935.1 Turnix velox
AAAAAAAAAACCCCCCCCCCCCCCCCCTCAATTCAGTCAGTCTGAGTAAGATGAGCAGCACCAGCACCACAGGTTATGTGAGGTAAGTTTAGATTGTGGGTAATGTACCAGGTTAAGAAGTGAAACTGAACACTTTCCCCTGCTCAAGCTTTGTCATAATCCCAAATGTTATCTTAATTAGCTTAATTTTCTTAATTATACTCTGCAGCAACTTGATCTTTTATAGCACAATTTCAGCAATTTTTTCAAAGCTTCTTTCAGCAGTGACTCCTTTGCCAAAAGCCATGGGGCACATGATGCCTCTGAGCTTTGCGTTGACTAGGTCTCCGTAGCTCCTGCTCCCATCACTGCATGGGAAAGCATGGGAAAGCATGTTCTCCTGCCATTCCAACCTTCAGTTCCAGACTCTTTCCCTACATCATGCTCAACAGTTCAACATAAAACAATTTCTGCTCCATGACAACTGTTCACACCTGCAGAGAGTTGGTTGTATCACCACAGAAATGGACATAATGTGCTTGTAGCTGAGGGGACACCAGAAGCCCACACAGTTCTCCTGCTCCTCACACACCCATCCATGTTTCTCTGCTTAAGCTCAGTTCACAAGATCTGCTGATCTTTACCCAGTGGCTGAATTAGGAAACTGCAGAGAGTGCTTCTGGCACAGAAAATAAAAGGTTCAGATCTTTACCATATACCTAGAGTTCAAGGTAGATTGATTTATCCATTATAAGTCCTTGAAGATTAACTTTGCATTCTCTGAGAAAATTCACTCAAAAACCTAACAAAAAAAAGTAGCAGTGATGGGGAAGAATCATGGGTGAGGCAGGATAAGTCATCCTTTTCTTAGACAACTTAATTTTCTCCACGTCTTATTACCTTAATCAATGAGACCAACATTTCTCACAAGGGAGCTTTGCTGAGTGAAAGGAAAAATAGAAGAGAAAATAAAGCCAAACAAACAGAACTTTCATTCACCTACGTTGCAACAGTTTCATGGCACTGCTCCTAAAACATCCTAGGTTGGGAGAAGATTAGAGAAGAAAACTTGTATCCACTGAAGCAAGGTTTAATAAGCTCTTAAGTTAAGCTAGAGCTTCCTCTTTAACAACACACATCATTAGTAATAATTACCTGGAGCTGTACAATCAAAGCAGCTATCGTAACTGACATGAGACATCCAGATTTCATCTTAGGCAAGGTTTGAAAAACATTTCTACCCATTATAATAAAACTAACTCTAGAAGAGAACTAAGAAACAATAATCCCCCAGTGAAAGACAGAGGTAAGAAGCACCATAATTCCCGGCAGAATTTCAATGCTCAGAACTCAAAGCCAAGGAAGGACAAAGGGACAATTTGTTTACAGCATTTTATGAGAACTAAGACTTTGTGGAAGTTTCATAAACAATTGTATACAGAGTCCACCTGGAGTAAAAAAGCACATACATATGCACACACAGAGCATCACAAGATTATTTGTGTTTTTGAAGCTCTAGGAAAAGTTTTCACCCTTTACCCACAAGGCAACAGCTGAGCCTTGAGTTTCTATCACAGATCCTTTTTATTTCAGGTACTACTGTCAATATGTGTGAGCAACAGTTTTCAATCATATTTGAGGCACGAAAGTATTCAAATAACTATTCATTTATTTGAAAAAACATCTCTTGAAAGAAGAAGATGAACACTGACTGATATGCATTCTACTCACACAAATATTCCTAGTTTCCCAATTCTCCCTAATATCAGACCCAAGTTCCAAAATTTAAGAGGCTACTAACTAACATAAGCAGGAGATTATATTTTTTCAATTTTATAACACTGATGATTTTAGATATTTACAAATACCTTTGAACTCCTACATAAGGATCAGATTTGCAACCCTTGTAAACTCCAGCATCCCCATTTACAGCAGCATATTCTACTCCTGACCTCAGAATAGAAAGAGGATGTAAGAAGCACCTGTGAAGAAAATATAAACTTCACCCTCCACAAATAGTTTCTTACATCTTAGGAGTGGTCTGGGGGGCTTTTAAATTCAGTCTTGTTTGACCATTAATCCAATACTGACTAAAGTGAAGTCACAAAAGTAATGTCTCAAAATACTTTCACATGCTGTGTGTCACTGGTGGATTCCTTGCTTGCCAGCACCCATTTTCTCTCCACAAACTGAAACCATCAAAGTAGGTATATCACAGCACAACTGAAACTCCAATTCTGAAGCACAAGCTCATAGCTCTACCTCACTAACTCACTAACTCCAAACACACGAGATAACTTTATGTTAGAGAGCAGGTCTATCTACAGATCCACCTGACAGGCAGAAATGCACAGGTTTATAGGGATGAATCACATGTCTTTAGCTACAAGAGACATTAAAGATAATCCTCCAGACAACACTGAGATGGATCAATTGACTTTTGTTCCAGCAAAACTATTCATTCTTACTAAAATTACTTTAGAAGTCAAGAGTTTCCTTAAGTACCAATAAAAACACAGCAGCAGAGCCATGACTGTTCCTTAGAGGCACACACACTACATACCATTAACACTTATCAGCAGAGGTATACCAAATTAAAATCTCAGAAAACACAACATTCAGGGATATGGAATGCAACAGTGAGAAACCTCAAATGTCAATATCTCCTTGTAACTCTGGCAACAGCAAGATGATTTTCCATCTTCACACAAAGGTAGAGGAATCAGATTATCATCTCAACACAGTAAGAAGTGTGTTCATGCCACTATCATGTGGCATTTTTTTGTCATTATTAGATTTAAGATTTAAAAAGGTTTTGCCCTTACCTGGATGGCTTTGGGAGCTCATTGCTGGTAATGTCGAGTCCTTTGGAGAAGGGATTCAAGATGGATCAGTTTCCACGCCAGTAAAAGCAGTTCTGAAAAACTCCAATGCTTCACCAATACATAGAAATTAGAAGTGGGAATTAAATCACGGCCACCTTATAAAATCCAGGACACAGTGACATGCTGAGTTGTATAGGAAGTAATCCAATAGGGTGGCAGAGTATCTTCTAATGGCTTTCAAAATGGGAACCTGCAATTAAAGAAAAAGACATCTACATTAGAGAATTGATATTTACAGACATTTAAATTACACATTACAGCATATTTATCCCCAGGAGAAACGATTCAACTAGGCTACTATTTTAGACATGAAGGTTACAGTGAGAGTAATTTTGAGAGTTATAGATGTAATTTTAATCAATAACCATAAAAACGCAGGATAATATTTAACATCATTTAAAAGAAATTTTAAAAAGCTTTTCAAATACACATTAAGAAACCCAAACTTGTATGTTAATTCTCATCCTCCAAAAGCACCATATGAAGCCACTTCAGTCCAACAGCTTCCATATTTTAAAAGCCATATGCATGAGTGGTAACTGTACTTGGTGCATCTGTTCCCCAAAGAAGTCTCAAGAAAAATTCCTCAGTGCCAAGAAGCGGTCTTAGAGCAGGAAGGGAAAAAAAAAACCACACACAATCAATCCCACTCCCACTCTAGCCAAGATTTCAACAAATTATTAAGAAGTAACTTCTTACAGCCCCAGGGGAAGAAAAAAAAAATCCACTGCTTTGAATTATTTTTAAGCTGTACATTAAAGGGAGGAAGAAAAGGGAAAAACTCCACTGAGTTAGAAAATTATGTGTCCCTGCTTCACCCAAAAATTAAAATATAGAATCACAGAATGGTTAGGGTTGGAAGGGGTCTTAAAGATCATCTAGTTCCACGCCCCCCAGCACATAGAAACCCCCAGAGATGGTGTCTACAGTCCAACCAAGATAACTGAAATCAGAAGAGTCTCCAAGGTGTCCTTTTTTGGGGGTTCCAGAGTACCATCCAGGTAGTACCATCCAGGAGGGTTTCTACCAAGTAATATCATCCAGTATTTCTTAAGTATCCCCATTTTACAGGCAAGGATTACTCTGTTTTAACACACACACATACCTACTTCTGACAGACACTGCCAGCTAAAGCTCCTGAAACAGATTAAAACCAAAAGGTGCCCTTTATGCCAAGAGTTTCACAACAACAGGATGTTTATTTTCTTTCTTTGCACCAAAATAATCAGCATTCAGTCTCCCAAAAGATAGCCTCTCCTGAAGGCTGAGGGTGACATGTTAACCCAGAGCTGGTACCTGGAGGAGAACCTCAGGACCCAGACAAGGCTTTTTTGCCTCACAACTTGGCTAGAAGCAGTAGTTTATCCCCAGCACTGCCCACTGCAGACATGAAGTCAGCCTACTGGCAGAAACCAGCTAGTTAACCCACCTAAGTTAATCCAGCTGACTCCACTCACCCCAAACTGCTCCACCAGCAGATCTGAGGGTGTGGTGACCTCCAGCAAAGAGACAGCAATATTCCTTGGGTGGGAGATGATTATGATAGCTAACTACTCCTGCTGCTTGCACAATGAGCATCCCTCCACAATATATCTGTGTAATTACAATTCAGGTAGTCCCATCTATTCTTGGAAGAGCCCTCATCAGGTTCAGATATTCATGATCCTTTCTAGCGAGGCAGCAAAACAGGTCTAAGACTTGAATATCATCATCATGTGGGACAGGTCCAGCTTTATACTTGTAATTCAGTGGTTTGCAGAATAGTGCCCAAGCAGATGCTATTCAGTAGAGGCCTTCCTTGCTGTACTTCATTAAAAACCCTCTTTAATTAGCTATTTCTCTGTACTCCTCCAAATGTCTCAGCACAACTGGTCACCAAGCTCCTTTAGAGACCTGTAACACTCTTATGTTACACATCAAAATTACTGAAGTGTCATTTCTAATCCCTGCAGGTCTCTGCCATCTCAAAGACAGCAGAGACTTCCAGTTCTGTTCATTTCAAGATTTTTCCAGTTCTATTAATTAGTACATCCTGTCTGAAAGAGAGTCAGGTCAGCTTAGACCAGGCATTAGCAAAATATTAACATTATTTATTTCCAATAAAAACAGCAGGTAATGTTACAGCATAAGCAATCTGAGCNATCAATAACCATAAAAACGCAGGATAATATTTAACATCATTTAAAAGAAATTTTAAAAAGCTTTTCAAATACACATTAAGAAACCCAAACTTGTATGTTAATTCTCATCCTCCAAAAGCACCATATGAAGCCACTTCAGTCCAACAGCTTCCATATTTTAAAAGCCATATGCATGAGTGGTAACTGTACTTGGTGCATCTGTTCCCCAAAGAAGTCTCAAGAAAAATTCCTCAGTGCCAAGAAGCGGTCTTAGAGCAGGAAGGGAAAAAAAAAACCACACACAATCAATCCCACTCCCACTCTAGCCAAGATTTCAACAAATTATTAAGAAGTAACTTCTTACAGCCCCAGGGGAAGAAAAAAAAAATCCACTGCTTTGAATTATTTTTAAGCTGTACATTAAAGGGAGGAAGAAAAGGGAAAAACTCCACTGAGTTAGAAAATTATGTGTCCCTGCTTCACCCAAAAATTAAAATATAGAATCACAGAATGGTTAGGGTTGGAAGGGGTCTTAAAGATCATCTAGTTCCACGCCCCCCAGCACATAGAAACCCCCAGAGATGGTGTCTACAGTCCAACCAAGATAACTGAAATCAGAAGAGTCTCCAAGGTGTCCTTTTTTGGGGGTTCCAGAGTACCATCCAGGTAGTACCATCCAGGAGGGTTTCTACCAAGTAATATCATCCAGTATTTCTTAAGTATCCCCATTTTACAGGCAAGGATTACTCTGTTTTAACACACACACATACCTACTTCTGACAGACACTGCCAGCTAAAGCTCCTGAAACAGATTAAAACCAAAAGGTGCCCTTTATGCCAAGAGTTTCACAACAACAGGATGTTTATTTTCTTTCTTTGCACCAAAATAATCAGCATTCAGTCTCCCAAAAGATAGCCTCTCCTGAAGGCTGAGGGTGACATGTTAACCCAGAGCTGGTACCTGGAGGAGAACCTCAGGACCCAGACAAGGCTTTTTTGCCTCACAACTTGGCTAGAAGCAGTAGTTTATCCCCAGCACTGCCCACTGCAGACATGAAGTCAGCCTACTGGCAGAAACCAGCTAGTTAACCCACCTAAGTTAATCCAGCTGACTCCACTCACCCCAAACTGCTCCACCAGCAGATCTGAGGGTGTGGTGACCTCCAGCAAAGAGACAGCAATATTCCTTGGGTGGGAGATGATTATGATAGCTAACTACTCCTGCTGCTTGCACAATGAGCATCCCTCCACAATATATCTGTGTAATTACAATTCAGGTAGTCCCATCTATTCTTGGAAGAGCCCTCATCAGGTTCAGATATTCATGATCCTTTCTAGCGAGGCAGCAAAACAGGTCTAAGACTTGAATATCATCATCATGTGGGACAGGTCCAGCTTTATACTTGTAATTCAGTGGTTTGCAGAATAGTGCCCAAGCAGATGCTATTCAGTAGAGGCCTTCCTTGCTGTACTTCATTAAAAACCCTCTTTAATTAGCTATTTCTCTGTACTCCTCCAAATGTCTCAGCACAACTGGTCACCAAGCTCCTTTAGAGACCTGTAACACTCTTATGTTACACATCAAAATTACTGAAGTGTCATTTCTAATCCCTGCAGGTCTCTGCCATCTCAAAGACAGCAGAGACTTCCAGTTCTGTTCATTTCAAGATTTTTCCAGTTCTATTAATTAGTACATCCTGTCTGAAAGAGAGTCAGGTCAGCTTAGACCAGGCATTAGCAAAATATTAACATTATTTATTTCCAATAAAAACAGCAGGTAATGTTACAGCATAAGCAATCTGAGCTGTAGACAAGAACAGTTTGGAACAGAGCTAACAGATTTCTGTCCACTCGTTTTCACAGTGCAAGGATGAAGCAACAGAGCATCAACACTGAGAAGAAACAGGACTGGAACAGTAGCAGCAAATGTATTTAACAGCACCACTAGTTTACTTATTCCCACTTCTTCCCCAAAAGGCCTGTCTTAATTCAGTCAGACATGTTTAGTTATAACAGTGCCTGATCAGAGTAGAGGCAATGAAATAACAAGGATCAGATGGACAAGTTAGAGGTTACATTCACCTAAGACTTGTTTAAATCATCTTTCCTACAGATATCATTGAAAATAAAAATTAAAAACCAAAAGGTGAAAAATAAACCTAAAGAGATCTCATTCTACTTCTATTCTGCTGCCTTCCAGAACAAGGGCAAGCACCTCTCACCTGCACATCCCAGTCCTTAGAAGAGCAAGCTCACCCCACACGTGGTCCAGAGACACATTCCTCGAGAGCTCTTCAGGCATGGGCAAGGTGTGGGTCATGGCTGGGATGAGCTGCTTGGGCAGCCTGCCCACTGCTAACCCAAACACACGTTGTACGTGATGGGGATGAGTGCCTTCTTGTTTATTGTGGCACCAACCTCTCATGAGTAACTCCATAACCAACTCTTTTGGCCAGACAGGTTGCTCACCTACACTTCGCCTGCCTGCTGCCTCCCTAGGATTGCCTGCTGGCTAGGTGGATTTTCTTGGTCCCAGTGGCATAGGAACCTTGCCAGCTTTGGCACTTCACCTGAAGTCCCTCCCTTGGCACACAGCAATGAGCATCCAAATTGCATCTGCACACAAGATGGTAGATGGCACTGAACATTACAGGCTCCAGGACAGAAAGACAGAGCAGAACGGTGGCCTAAAACAAGCAGGTGTGTAAAACACACTCTTATTTAATCAGGTGTAGCAAATACGATTGAAACAATCAAGCTTTCTGCCTTACAGAAGAACTATTCAGAAGCTGCTGGATTTTTAGAAAAAAAAAAACAACACAACAAACCCAACTTCTGGAACAGGAGCATAAAGAAAAAAACTAATGCCTTGTCATTTCAGCCTACTTTGAGAGTGTCTACTTTCTAAGCTCTGCAGGCTGGTGCATCTGCATCCTCTTCACGTCCCTGCTTTAAAAGGTAGCCACAGCCTGAGTGTGCTGTCACCTCCTTGTCACCAGCTGATAAGGAGCCTCCATATCTGCAATTATCATACAGTAAGAGACAGGCTGAGAGGCTACAGTCTCAGCAAAGGTGCCTTGTTCTGGTGCCTCAGCCAACCACCATCCCTTTCTATGCACCTTCTCTAGATTAAAGGCCTTCTTGGCCTTTTTAGCTCTTCTTTTATTAATCTCTTACCAATGAGTAGGTCATATAACATAGTCAGTCCTCAGAAGTAGGGCAGGTAGAACCCACCAGCATAAATGGCAAGAAAGGGATGTGGCCTCTCAAGGGACTTAACTGCTTCTACCAGAAGTGGCAAAGAACATGGTGGCAAATTCATCAACAGGTTGGGTCATGGCACACGGTCGCAATCCATTTATTCAAGGGAATAATTTGAGTATAGAGAAAGCATGTAGCTCTGAACATAAAACTGTTTAACAGCTCTCTGAAACAAAAGGTTCCTCAACTTATTCTCCAACTGCCCAACCAGGCTTGTCCCCCCATACTATACAAACAGTAAAGCTCCACAACCCAGCTCTACACTGGTTCCTTACTCTTTCCAAGATCACCCTTTCCCCTCGGAGATGTAGCCAACCATTAAGAGACAGAATTACATATATATGAACAAGGAAATGTAAGTAATCCAACACTTCTCCAAGTCTGTTTCCATACATTATGCAGCTACTGAAAGGGTTTTCCCCCACCCCTATTAACAGGAATCTTATAGTTCCCACCATATGAACATGCACCTTCCTCTTCTCAGCCCATGCCAGGTGTGCCTCTCTACTAGTCACAACAAGATGTAGAGTAACCAGTAATTAAAATTATGATAGAGCTTTATTTACAAAGCTCCATTTTTCAGAGGTTAAATTGCTACAGCACTTCAGCCAAGATAAAAATCTTGGCCCGAGGGTGAAGTTTCAATATTGTTTTAAGCCAAGTCAGTCTGGTTGCTTGAGGAGAGCCAGCTATCCATGACCTCGCTTCATCTGCAGGCCTCCAAAGACACATACCATCAACACCCCCAGATGGCAACACTTCAGCCAGCTGACAAGATCACTTGAAAACCTCAGTAAAACAAACTCAACCATCTGCTGACTCAACACATCAAATGGTGTAAATCACACACCTAACTATATCCACTGCTGTGTCCTGAAGTTTATTTCTAGGTACAGAGAAAGCTGCTCTGCCTTTCAGAGCCCCTGAATGTTGAGCTTGGCAAAAGATGCTTGAGTGCAGCCCTGAATTCAGTTTGGGGGTGTCAGCAGATGAAAAAGCCAACATGAGCAGGCAGTGTGCACTTGCAGCCCAGAAGCCAACCTAATCCTGGGCTGCATCAAGAGAAGTGTGGCCAGCAGGTCAAGGGAGGCGATTTGCCCCACTACTCTGCTCTGTGAGGTTCCACCTGGAGTATTGTGTCCAGTTCTAGAGCCCTCAACATAAGGACATTGAGCTGTTTGGAGTGGGTCCAGAGGAGAGCCACTAAGATGAGAGGGCAGAAGCACCTCCCTTATGAGGACGGGCTGAAGGAGTTGGGGTTGTTCAGCCTGAAGAAGCCTCAGGGGAGACACCTCAGTAGCTTCTCAATACCTGAAGGGAGCTACAGAAAGGCTGGAGTAGGACTTTTGAATAGGGTCCAGGATGGCAGGACTAGGGAGTAATGGATGCAAATTAGAAGAGGGGAGATTTAGGCTGGAGATAAGAAATAACTGCTTTTCTGTGAGGATGGTGAGACACTGGAAGAGGCTACCCAGAGAGGTTATGGAAGCCCCCTCCCTGGAAGTGTTTAAGGCCAGGCTGGATGAGGTATTGAGCTGCCTGGGCTAGTGGGAGGTGTCCCCGCCTATGGCAGGGGAGTTGGAACTAGGTCATCTTTAAGGTTCCTTCCAACCCAAATTATTCTATGATTCTATAGACAAGGGAGCCAGCTCTGGAAAGACAATAGCACAAGGGGATGCTTACCCTCATGAGGAGGAACTTAAGTTCTCATCTAGCCCTGACCAAGTTTCAAACCACTGCCACCCATCCTATCACTACATGCTCTGGCAGTCCCTCCACAGCTTTCTTGTAGACTCCCAGGAGAACACCTTATGCATCTCAGCATTCCAGCATCACGGAGTTAGGTGTTTCCATGGCTTTTGGAGACCAATCTTCCAAAAATCATTACCACCGATCCTTCTGCCTGCAGATTAAATTGCGTTAAGATGGTATTATTTTTCTTTCCAAAGTCTACCAAGATGTTAGATTCTTTCCTGAATTAACAAGCAAAGAGTATCAGGTCTGACCCTACATGCTACCTGGGTGTGTAGCTCAGTCGGGAGAGCACCAGACTCCTAATCTGAGGGTCAAGGGTTCAAGTCCCTGTCCAGGTATGAAGCTTGCAAGAGTTGGGCTGATGGTTGGACTTGATGATCTGAAAGGTCCCTTCCAACCTAGATGACTATGACTATGCTCCACATAAGACAACAACATCAGCATCATAAAATCATAGAATTGTTTGGGTTGGAAGGGACCTTAAAGATCGACTTCCAACCCCCCCGCCATAGGCAGGGACACCTTCCACTAGAACAGGCTGCTCAGTGCCTTGTCCAGCCTGGCTTTCAACACCTCCAGAGAGGGAGCATCCACAACCTCTCTGGGCAACCTGTTCCAGTGTTTCACTACCCTCACTGTAAAGAATTTCTTTCTTATGTCAAGTCTAAATGTTCCAATTTACATCCATTGTTTCTAGTTCTCCCATCCGATATCATATTAAAAAGTCCTTCCCCTGCCTTTCTGCAGGACCCCCTCAGGTACTGAAAAGTTACTATAAGGTGCCCTCTGAGCCTAATCTTCTCTAGGCTGAACAACCCCAACTCCTTCATCCTAAGCTTGGATGCTTGCTTGGATTCCTACTCCTAACATTCAGCCAGCACAGCAGCCTCTACTAGAGCACATAGGTGCTCTGCACAGATTCACAGACCTAATGAGAGGAAGAGTCTTTCTTGAAGTTTATTAAGTCTCACCTTTGATAACAATTTCCGAACTTCACCCAGATTTAAAAAAACAACCCCAAAATACCTGTCTTTGCTTCCCAGGAGTACTTCAGAAAATACTGCCAATATAGGTTCTACATAGGAAAAGAGGGGATAAGGAAGAAGCAAGGAGCTATTTGAAAACAATAATAACTTACTGTGACTACAAAATGATTTCCAGCATTTTTATTTAGAGCAGCAGCAACGTGAAACAGTCTCCCAGACTGATTCTTCTCTCTAGGGTCTACGTCAACAGAGTCATCACTTTGCAAGACAAAAACAGCAGCAGTCATCCTGAGGACCCACACAGCCTTCTGACCACACCACTTCAGACCCTGCTTTCTCCAGAGGAACACAATTTTCCTCAATCTGCCCCTGGGGACCACGTTACACTAGTATTATCCACTTCCAGAAGGGCTGGTTTTCTTACATTTCCTGCAATACATTTTCTGGGAGAGGTCTGCTTTGACTATCTGCAAGCCTCAAATATAATCAGGCATCCTCTCAAATTTTAAGTTTCTGAAGACGGTGTTTTCTGTCTCTAAATACAAAGTGCAGGAACAACAGGCTGCCCTGTAAAATACGCAAGCAGATTAACATTCAGCTGTGGACAAGAGCAACTAGAATACCATTAACATAATAGAAAATAAAAATAGAACAGCCTGTTTGCTGAGGCATTAGTCCAGTTCCTCCAAAATCATGAATATACTGTTCAAACCTGGACATTCCCCCCCCATCTCCAAATTCACAGTATTAAAGTGGCAATCAAGCACCTCTAAAGATAAAAGCCCATCTACATGGTCCCAGATCATCTCAGTTTGTGACCTATGCTGACATGACGGTCTCACCTTGCAATATAAAGTTTACTCCTTGTACATGTTGGCATTGCACCAAAATATTAATTACTGTATAAGAGATAACTACATCTGTATGCATTAAGGTAAAGGAAACATTCCCACAAACAGCCAAGTGGAAATATCTACACAGCACCTGGTCATCCACAAGGAAGAAGAACTGACAGTAAAATCATGAGCACCTGAACCCTTCATTAGTTAGTTATACATTAGTGTAATTAGTAACTAAAGAGAAAACCCATGGCTGCCACCTTCTTCTCCTGCAGCAGCAAATCCAGAGGTACCTACCTTTAAGATAAAAGCCCAACACCATGATTCAAATACAGTAAACATATAAGAAATAACCCAGTGCTTCAAAGAATTAAAACAGTCCATTTGTTTAGCAAATGCTGATGTTTCAATGCCAGCCATTACAAGTGCTGCTCTCACATGACAGCCTCGAGTAGAGCAAATACTGCTTCCTCCTCCCCTTACACTTGTAATTTCAAAAACACGCTGTGAAAATGTATTGCTTACACCTTCCCATTAAACATTTTAACTTTGTGACAGGTTTTGTGTGGTATGATGTTCAGAAAGAGATTCAATCTTTAATCGCATTTGTCCTAAGTGTTAAATTGCAGTGTATGTACATTAAAACTTCAAGAATAAGTGATACCTACTCTCTATTTACACACTACCTTCAGGTAAGGCTTTAATATATTGCTAGGCAGCCCCTAGTAGGTGATTTCAGAGCAATCCTGCTACTATTTCAGGCAGTGGTTTGTTAAGAAATCCTCTGCAGTGTAAACAGTGCTCAACGTGCACTAAAGTCACCATCAGACCCTACAATAAAACAAAATTAACCCCGTTAACTAACACCATTAACCATTAGCTACTTGATGAACAGAGAACTAATCTATAGCTATTCAAGGATAGCAAACCTATAATGAAATAATTATGTATAGCAGAAGTTATCAGGAAAAATAATGAAGAAAAATTACATCCTACATTTTCATACCCTTTTGCTTCTTACAGTCAAGAAAATACTCCACACCATGCAGATTCCTTAAAAAATCCTGTCCTTTCTAGGCTCTTTTCAATTTTTTTCCAAGCAAAGCCAGGTGCTCAAATACATCTCTGATGGCAGCTCATGCATTACGGTCACGTAAAACTTAATCCTGAGACATTGGCCCAAACTGAAAATGTAGCAAACACCGATATTTTAGAAGAAGTCAAGATTTCTCCATCCATTTCAACATTAAATTAACACAAACCCACCACTGTTAGAGCTTTCCCCCAACAGAAGTTTGTAAATGTTCCTCACTAAGCCAAAGGATGCTTGGAAAAATAGGCTTTTGGCATATTCCGCACAAAATCCCCCCGGTACCATCTAGAGACACTTTTGCAAGTCATCATTTTGACTAAGCTGTGACTGCTTTCATAGATGAAGGTGCCTTCAAGTCCTAAAAAGAAAAACCTTAGATTTTTTTTCTGATGGATACCATGAAATCCCAACAGTTTGTATGGCCTTCCTTCATTGCCAGAAGTAGGCAAGAAAATTAATATTATTTACACTTCCACAGATTTCACACCAATAGTAATACTAGCAGGCAGCTCACGAGGAGCTCTGCTTGTAATTCTATTTTTAGACTCAACAAGTATTTCTGTCTGAGCAACACTACAGGTAGCTCAAATACATATAAAAGTGAAAAAAAAAAGTAATTGGGAACAACCAAGAGCATGATAATTGGACCTAAATACTTTAATGCACAACACTCTCAACGAAAGATCATTTCTAAGAACCTGGGTAAAACTGAAAATATCACATCATGTTTGCCCAGGGGGAGGGGGCTCCAATCTAAAGTGACCAACAGCTTGGAAATGCGGGGGGTTTTTTAGAGTCAAGGAGGAAGAGAGGTGAGAGAAGAGCTGCAGATTCAGAAATGCAAGTGACTCTGTCGTAAAACCTGGGAATATGTAGATGCACAGGATTACAGAGCTCTCCTCGATGAGTGAGACTCTGGCAGAGGGTCTGAAAGAGCAGGAAGCTTCTGAGCTCCATCCAGTTTCTCAGCAAGAGCAGCAAGAACAAGCAGTCTCACAGATGGATCCGCGTGGGAGGGAGAAAGGATAAAAGTCTGCCTCGGGAGCCTGTTCCAGCTGCTACTGAAACCTTGCAGGAGTCAGTGCGATTTGGGCAAAGTTACCTACAAAAATCTATTATCTTGGCTTTTGCTGAAATCCCTCTTCTTCAACCATCCCATGTTTTTCCTCCAACCTAGTATTTCTGCATTTGAAAGAGTTCCAATCACACAGCTGAAGGCAAATGAACATACTGTGAATTTATGGACAATATCCATCTAATTTCTTCACTCCTTAAGTGTGGATCACCCCAGCTCTAATAATTCACAAGCAGAAAAATAAGAAGTCCTTTTAAACTCTTGAATGAAGCAATAAAAATGGCACATTCTTTTTAACCACAGTGGTATATTTGGTAATGGTAAACGGTATATTTTTTTTAACCAAAATGCTCAGAGCAGCAGACTGCAAGTTCATCTCACTAATTCCGTGCAAACTCCAGAACAATTCAAGCTTCCCACTGATTGCCCAAAATCTCAATGAAACATTTTGACAATGTATTAAGATCCTCTCCCAATTCATGCAAATTAAAGTTTTGGCAACTTGTAGTCCATTCCAATGTTTTAAAACTACCATTGTATTACTGTACTCATCTCAGATGTAAGTAGCACTGAGATCTCTATTTTGTTGACACTTGTCTTCAGTGTGCTGTACCAAAGACACTCTCCTCATGCTGCTAGAACACCACGCAACAAGGTGGAAAACACTTTAGTCATGATAGAACAACTTATGGATCCAGCCACCATGTTTCTGCAGACTTGTTCAGTGAGCTTTCACACTGAGTCCTATTCTCTTCACCTGCATCATCTTTTCTCTTTCAGAGCCAATTGATAAAGCCATAAAACAGATACTGATGCCTTCATGTAATTAATTTTGGGAAACAGCTGAAAAACATTTAGGTTGCCAACCACATTTTTACTCTGGTTCAGCTTTTTCAACTGCTTAAATGAGCACCACACAACTCTGAGGTCCTTTTTCAAATATTTATATATGACTAGGGAAAGGTAGAGAGAGAAAAAAAACCAGCACCAACATGTACCTTTTCTATTCACATACTTCAGCTGTTACAGCCCACATCTGAACTTCTTGTTCCTTCTGACAAAGAATTCGAATTACTGGTCACTAGCTGTGCCTAACCCATCTGGTCTGCCAGCACAAAATAGCTGAGTACATGTGTCATCAATCACTGTTAATAACTTCATTAACTTGAAAAAAGAATATTGACTTTTTTTAAAAGAACAAACATTGTTTAAGGTTAGTCTAACTTTTTTTAATTGAATGTTATCTGATTACCATGAGAAAATAATTTAGTTGGAACACTAAAGCAGCTCTGTCATGTAACTTGTGAAATTCTCTTGCCTGGTAAAACATTTCCCCAAGTTTCTTTGGCTATGTAGCTATGCTGGTTTTAATTGGTGTTAAGTTTAACCAGTGACTTAACTAAGCCTGTTCTTAAATTCTCCGTGCTCACTGCACCATGTTTACCCCACTGCCATCCCCACCTACTACCATTATGCCTTTCAAAGTCCTGACCTTTGTCATGCTCTTGGAAAGAATCAGGTCTCAAGGTCTCTACAAACAAGTTGCACCATTTTCAAGTGGACATTTAGCCTTCTATTGCAAGCTGCCACTGTAAAACAGTGACATGAAGAGAGATGTCACAATGGTCTGTGCCTTTTCATCTGCAACAGGGATACCCAATTTTTTTTGGTAAGGAAAAAAGAAAATAAAACATATGAGTTCAGACTCTCCCACTGCTGCAGAGGCTGGACTAGCTCAACCCCTAAAGATTTAAGCCAAGCCCACACCAAGCCCACCTACTCCCAGACAGACGGGTCCCCCTCCTGCCCACCAGGCCTTGCCCACTCAAACAGCTTAGCTCAGTTCTTTATTACAGCCCTTCATACCCCAGTTAAGTGGCTTAAACAGCCATTGTCATCTTTCAAAAGGCTATTTTGCCTGAAAACAATCCAATTTCATTTTGTAAATGTAGAATGACACACACACACTCCCTAAAACAAGCACCTGTAACACAGCTGTGTTACACCACTGGCAGAAACCAACTGCCAGCTACCACCATTCACATACAACATCTCCTCTTGCTCCTAAACTCCATCTCCCAAGAGCTCACCCCACAGAAAAAGGACTGTGCTTGCTAAACCCACAGAGTGGGGAAAGTTCCCTCAACTCTGGCTGTTGCACACCTCAGGTAACAGCACACCTTCATTCACAAAAGCTACCACTGCAGGATCCAAAGTTTACATTTTTATATGTTTCATATCTTCTTTATGACACTAAATGCCAATACTGTTACCAAAACATTGCAATCCTTACAGCAGTGCAGTAACTAAGATCCCAGTCCTTACAGGCTAGGTGGTGTCAACTCCAATTTCTTCTTTCAAGGTGCTTGTGTCAAAAAATAATGACAAAGTACTTTCTTACTCCAAGGATCTCAACCAGGACACCAGTTGAACCCAAATTTTACACATAAATATAAAGTATGCTGCAGTGAGCAGGAAAAAAGGAAAACCACTTGGGCTTTAAAGTGCAATGTAACCTGGTTTCTTTGTAGGGAAAAACCTTCCCACCTCTCACCATCAGCATATGGAAGGTTATGTTGACACAGGCCTGTAAGAATTACAAGAGTCAAACACAAACTTAGATAACTGAAGGCAAGTCACCAGTTATTTTTGCCATATAAAAAAAATCAAAATTTTAAAGAATATCTAGAATTATTTTCTTGAAATGATGTACAACACATTAGTTAGCAAGCCACCAGGCTTTTGAGAGGTCATTTATCAGGTGATGCTTCCAACACCAGGGCTGTTATTTAACTGAGGTGAAAGAAAAGTTCCATGGCACCTTGCCATTTAAGCCACATTTCATACAACCCATTTTGTCTGCTTGCACAACACGAACACAGCAAGACAAATTGAAATCATTTTTTGAAACACAAGAAATGGATTGTAAAGTCACAAAAACTGGGACATGTTTCAAGGACTGATACCATATCTGCCACAGGGATATTTTTTTTTAGCTAGATTTTGAAATGCAATCAGTTGCCAGTTGAAACGACAGACTTCAATACAGTATCCTCAAGGATGCCTTAGAGCCCTAGCTTAGATATGAAAGTTTCAAATTCACTTAAGCTTCTATGATCTAGATTGAAATTCACACTGCTGTTTATGGCTTTGCATACGATATGGAATATACACACTATTCTTCTTTCAGGGCAGATATCCTAGAATCAATCATAGAATGACTTGGGTTGGAAGGGACCCTAAAGATCAACTAGTTCTAACCCCCCCTGCCATGGGCAGGGACACCTCTCACTACACAAGGATACTCAATGCCTCATCCAACCTGGCCTTAAACACCTCCAGGAAGGGGGCAACCTGTTCCAGTGTCTCACCACCCTCACAGTGAAGAGCTTCTTTCTTCTCTCCAGCCTAAACATCTTCCAGTTTGCATCCATGACTCCTAGCCCTGTCATCCTGGACCCTACATATCAAGCAAAGTAATTTAAACTTCAGTTTGTCCACCTTCATCCTTCTCTGTCAATAAATAAAATGCTACAGACCAAACTTCACCTTTCATTCTATCTCCTGAAGTTTGGGATTTTGTCACTTTGCATCCTCCTAAATACCCTCCTTAAATCTTTTGGCTACCTCACCAGAAGGAATTGCACGGCTTTCAAGATGAGGCATCATTAGCCACCACAGCTCTGCAGATTATCTTCTCACTTTATTACTTGCTACATCGAATTTATACAGGGAAAAAAAAAAAAAGATACACCAGATAGGTCCCAAATCTCTTGTTATTTTTAAGTGTTAATCTCTATGAATCTTGTGTTACCAATAACATAACATGTCAGAGGAAAAAAATGGCCTGACAGCCAACACCAGCAACCACCCCAGCCTAATACAGTGGTCTCTTCCTGTAGGAAGTGACTGGAAAGGCAAAGCTAGCTCCGGTGCACTACAAAAGACAAACAACTCCTTTGGGTTTTGGGCATTTCTGAGAATTCATGTTTCGGCACCAGGTTTAAATTCTAGCAAGCTGCTGCTGCAAAGCAAAAGTGACTCCTCCTCACCTTCAAACACTCCACTTTGCACACAAAGCACACTCCAAGGCTGGGGCAGGGGGAAGGAGACCGTAAGAATGTTTTTCCTGAAATGGAATGGAAGAGATAAGATCAAGTGAAAGGGAATGGAGGCTGCTGACATATCTAGAGGCACAGAAGCCAGTAAATATGCAAATAGTCAGCCATTTCTACCCAAAGCAGAAGGGGATTCAAAATCAACTGCAATTTTGGTAGAATTATCCTGCATTAAAGCATGAGAAACAAGTCCAGCACAGAAACACAGGAAACAGTTCCCCTTTGACCACGACTAAGATTTCTATTAAAAAAAAGCTCAACCTTAAAAATCACAGTATTTATTAATAACTTTGGACATTTACTTTTTCATACTCTCACATGGAAGCACCATTAGAAAAGACTCTACATAAATCTCTAGGTCTCCACCCTGACAAAGCTGCATCACTTACCAGTTACAAACCCTTCCACAAAGCAGGAAGGAGCTCAATGCCCAGAAGCCACAAACAGCAAATTTCACACCAGATTTCAGAGAGAGAAGAAAATAAAGGCTGTATTGACCATGCATCCCTGAAGACAGATATTACAGAGCAAGAACTGAAGCTTACGTGACTGGAGAGCAGATGATGAACTCAGACATTAAGAGCTGTTTCAAAAAAGGCAATACTTGGACACCCATCTGTTGTCCTTGAAGCTTTGAGAGGGGAACATACCAAGAAGAAATGTTTATTTTTACATATATTGTCTTTAATATTTTTAAACATTTGCATGAATATATAGCTATGAAAACACCAGAGCCAAAAGAAAGCAGTTATTTTTTACTTTCACTCATTTGAGCCACCTATCAGGTCTAAATCAGAGAAAAGCTCAAAGGCTAGTGTTGGATACAGCCCGAGACACACATTTTGCAGATTTATAAGCAAGAGCAAAAGCAGCTCCTCTCAACTAGAGCAGGGACTGAACTCCGTCTCTGTAACTTACTTTCTTCAATGAGCAGGTTTCCTAAAAGAGGGGAAAAAACCCACTCCAACTAAGACACATGCTTCATAGCTCTTGGCTTCTCTTCTGAGACAAAGCACGCAGGGAAGTCAACTACCTAATAATCATGGATTATTTCAGCAACAAAAAAATGACATATAAAAGCTGAAAACATATAAAAATGAAAGGAGAAAAAAAAAATGGATTTTTCAAGATGAATTAGCCTCCTGCATATGGCACAGTGCAACGATTTGCCCAGTTAATGTAAGGCAGTGTAGAGATTAAAAGCAACCTACAACTCCCCAAAAACAGGACCCGCAGCCAGCAGTGAGGATTCAGGTACTAGGATCTACAGGAAACCATCTCTAGATCTTGCAGTAAATAAAAAGACCAACAACTCAGAAGCTCCTGAAGAAAGGTTATGACAAAGCACTTCTGCTGGCGGGGAGGCTAAATGGAGACAGAGAAAGGTTTTGTGAAGGGAGAAGAGCAGCACTAATGGGGAGGAAGAAACACCAGTTGCCTTTCCATGCCATGCAGCCCAAGCACAGCCACTGCTGCACAAAAAGCACCCAGTAACATAGCTTGTAGCCCTTCTCATTTCACAGTCCTCCTGCAGCTGCAGGAAAACATTAGTACCTTTTCCTATGTTTGCTTGAATTCCACACCTGCGCTTGTTGGTTGACTCCAGCATATGCTCAGAATTCAGTTATCCCTAATTCAGAGGCTGTGATAATTTAAGATTTCCATTGCCAGTGTTAAGAACAAGCCTCAGAGCTATACAGAGAGGCCCTGGAATTTAAATATGCGATAACACTGTAAATAAAAGGAAACAAATTCCTTAAGGAAAACCTACTCGCATGCCAGATCAGTTCCCAATAGTAACTGCTCTGCTTTGACAAGAGATAAATATTTACAATCTAAAACAGAGAACACCTTGTGTTGCAATACTAGGAATGCAAGCTTCATCAGTCCCCAGTACACTTAGGAGGTTATTTTGATTATTTTTTCTTTTTTTAAAGATAAACCAATACAATGTGAGTAGTTAGAAGCACACACATCATTCTGCTCATTTACACCATGAAAACAAGTAAAACTGAAAGCAGTCACACAGAGAAATTGTCAAACATACCGAATCCACAACAGATTTTCACAAAAGGAGACCTCATCTCCTGGGGAATGTAGACAGTTTACAGCAAAAGTCTAAATTATTGCCAAGAATATGCTGCTTTATAAAAACTTATTTAAATACAGCCTAACTTGCTCCTCTTTGAAGTTGCTCTAGTAAATGGAATCACTGAAGTTTTACCTCATTGGGGCAAAAAGGTAGCAAGGGGGATCTTATGCACACGCCAAGTAAGAGCAGGATTGGGGGGTACCACACTGTGAATGCCCCCAGCAGAGGAAAAAGAAAGCCCAGGTTCTAATTACTCAGGCTATCTCACAGCTTCCAGCCTGCCTGCCTTCCAACCTCCTGGCTTGATCAGCTCCTTCCAGCAAAGGAAAGAATGTGGGGAATGTCATTCATAGTGGCACTTGGGACGATCTAGGAATTGAAAGCATACAATGACTGGATATCCTTCTCACAAGAAGGGGTGATAAGCCCCACCTCAAGATGCTCTCATTTCTAGCATTAGACAGTCATGTCTCAAGTTGCTTGGGTTCTCTGATGTTTCAGATGGAGTAAACACCTAATTAAACATGAATGGAGGGGTTGTTTTTAAACTGTCTGTACAGTTTTAACTCTAATTTCTAACAGGACCCACACAAAGGCAGAATAATTTAGCTGTTACACTACAGCATTTCATATCTGGAGTGTAATATTCGTCACCCAACTGCTATTTTAGCTTTTACGGCACATACACTTTGAAGTGCGGCAGTCTGGCTGCCGGTAGGCTCATGGAAGAGGTCAATGTCTATCTCAGAGTCTGGGTTTTCTTACTTCCTTCTCCACTTACAATGGAATTACTACCTTGTGCATAACTTTCCTAATTTGACCTCACTCGTGCCATGGTCGACATCACTCCTTGATACTATGTCTGCATTCAGTTAAGGGCTCTGCCTTACATTCTGTGCATAAGTTCTTCATTTGCTCCAGGCTTTCAGCATCCCTGTATGTCAGTTTATTTTTAGACCAGCATTTTTATAGCAAAGACCAGAAGCAGCACACTTTCAGTGCCAAACTGAATTCAGCTGAGGTTTCTAATATTGTCAGCAATTGACAAAAGGACATATTTAGTCTGATGGTCACAGAAAATTGGCACCAGCTACATTACATGTCTATCAGTCAGAACTGCTGTCAACTCCTGAGTGCTCACTGCAGAGTTCTCTTCTCGCATCTGCCCCACACCACACTCCCAAGTTCTCAGTCATTTTATAAACACTAGCCCAATAATAACCAGAAAGGACCTAATCACATCTCCTCCAAAAAAATAGATGTTTTATTTTCTTTACGTGTGTGCAAGCTTTTTTCACCAAAAGGACCTGATCCATGCCCCAAAATTGGGTTGGAAAGAACATTACAGATCATCTAGTTTCAACCCCCCTGCCACGAGCAGGGACACCTCCCACTAGATCAGGTTGCTCAATGCCTCATCCAGCCTGTCCTTAAACACCTCCAGAGAGAGTGCATCTACAACCTCTCTGGGCAGTCTTTTCCGATGTCTCACCATGCTCACACCAAAGAACTTGTTTCTTATATTCAAACTAAATCTATCCTCTTCCAATGCATGCAGAACAAAGAAGACAAAGTTTTGAGCACAACAATAGTAAAACACACGTGGGCCTTGCTTTATCATGCTGCTGAGTAAGATAACTAAACTCAGAGAACTTCAGTTAAATTTCTGGCAGCAATCACCACCTAGAGCAGAGGTGAAGTTTACCGAAATCCAGGGGTTGGTTTGTTCACCACCAACAAAAAACAACAGCAACATGCCACACTTTCTGCTTTGCGCATGAACAGGGAGCCTCTTCTTTCCCTGTCCCAAAGATGCTACTTCAGCACAAACAACACTCAAATGCCATCATCTCCCTGGGAAGGTAGCTGGAAACTTTCCCTTACTGCTTTCTTGCTCTTTCCAGTTTTATAAGAGGTGCCATGATTCACCCTCTCCAACAAGATCTCCATGAGAAACATGACCTAATGGTTTATTAGATATTCCAGAAAGATGCCCATCCTCCCTTCCCCCCCAAATGACTTGAAGGGATGAGCCAGGCTTCCCAGCATATGTACATCCCACTCTGCCACAAGAGACCAAAGCACTAGATACAGTAACTTTTTCATTTGAAATTTTTTTTTTGAAGTCTATGCTGGCTGGAGAAGCGACTTACTTTTGTTTGAAGACACGAGTTCCATCTATGCAGTGCTCTAAAATATAATCCAGTCTGCAGGAAAGCTCAGTTTTACTTAGCACTTCTCCTTCCAGCATCCCTCTTGCCTGACAGTCTCTATGCCACAGTTCTCCCTTTCCCGTAGTCCTCAGGTATTAGAAAGCATCTACATCCTCACTGGTTTGTGGTCTGAGCCACCACATTCAAAGTCAAAGCCAACAAACCCCCTCTTTTATTTCATTCAGCCTCCTTCCAAATTAACCATCGTTCAGAAATACCAGCCCAGAGGGTAGACTTTTCCCTTCTCATAGCCCTGAGCTACCAAGCCCTCAAGGTTAAATCTCAGACTATTCCATTTTGCAGTATCCTGATTGTTTTGAAGGTGTTAATAACACAACTCATCTCCTCTTAACACTAGAGTGCACATTATTTGAGCAGAAAAGCAAATCCTACTGCCCTACGGTATCTATGAACCTCCAGCAAGAACACAGGTAATTTCTAATGCTTTAAACTTGTTTGTTTACTTCAAAAACTACCTGTATTCAGGATTTCAACAGAACACTAAGAAATACTAGGTAAATGTACCTCCCATGGGGAGACGGGGGAAATAAAGTTTCTTTCTTAAAACTGTGAACAACATTCCTTTTTGGAACGCCTGGGCACAGCATATAACAGAATTAATTCATTGTTTCAGGCTCACATTTTGCATCATTTTCACGCAGCAATGCACATGAGACAAAGTTTTGTCAACACAACACCAGAACTAACTTGAACATTTTTCCATGGAGTAAGTGCAACGTAAGGGATTTCAGCACATTAGGAAAATGCAACACAGTAGGAGAATTTTAACTGACTGGAGATAACGTTGTGAAAGCTGCAGGTTGAAGTACAATGAAAATTCAAACAGGAAGACAACTTGCAAAACACAAGGGGAAAGAAGATCAGCGTAATGTGCTCATCTGCCTCTAATCCTCCAAAGAAGAATAAATGCTTATTGGACATGTACTACATCCTGCAGAATGTCTCACTGTACCAGTAGTGACAGCCCAGTTATGAATAACTGATATTTCTCAAATCTAAGCCAATCTCAGTTTCTTCAGCAAACCAATGTCATCGTGCACTCCTGACAAATGAAAATTGATTTTAAATAGAACGAGCCACAGTATACTAATGTTCACAGAAATTAGCAGTAATTAAGTCTTCCTGACAGACTCTTCATTAAAGCACCAGTTCCTCAGCAAAATTAATAAAGTGAATTATTTCGCGTGTGTGAAATACCAAAATTCTTCACTCCTCATGAAAGATAAATGGAGTCAAGTTCAACTGGATATCAGCATTCAACTGAATGAAGGAGTGATATTGCTTAATAATATCATTTAAAACAACACTATGCTGCCCCAAATCCAACATGTTAATCTTCTCTAGGTTATTTTATACTATGACTGCATTAAAAAAAACCACAAAACCCTTACAATATAGAATCATAGAATAGTTAGGATTGGAAGGGACCTTAAAGATCATCAAGTTCCAACCCCCCTGCCATAGGCAGGGACACCTCCCACTACATCAGGCTGCCCAGTGCCTTGTCCAGCCTGGTCTTGAACACCTCCAGAGAGGGGGCGTCCACAACCTCTCTGGGTAATCTGTTCCAGTGTTTCACCACCCTCACTGTAAAGAATTTTTTATGTTGAGTCTAAATCTACCCCCTTCCAATTTACAACCGTTGTTTCTGGTCCTCCCATCCGATATCATATTAAAAAGTCCTTCCCCTGCCTTTCTGTAGGACCCCCTCAGGTACTGATAAGTTACTATAAGGTCCCCCCTGAGCCTTCTCTTCTCCAGGCTGAACAATCCCAATTCCTTCAGCCTGTCCTCATAGGGCAGTTGCTCCAGCCCTTTGACCATCTTTGTGGCC